>CM072256.1:3628516-3643658 GCA_036851935.1 Coregonus suidteri
TCAGGGATTCGAACTAGCAACCTTTCGGTTACTGGCCAAATGCCACTCTTCTAGTTCCAGAGATGTATATTGGTGTCTAGATGCTGGAGTGTTGAGGTATTCTGATATGAAAGGTTTGGTCCTTCAACTGGATGGATTTAATGATTGGCTTGTCAACCAACTATCAGGAAATAACACTGCTATAATTTACCCCACTTTTACAGTCTTAGTTTCATCAGCTTTTGTACAATATGATACAAAACACAGGCAAAACTGAACTTTGACTGCACTGGGACTTTAAAACAAGTAGCAGAATTTCAATATTTAGCCAGGAAGTCCCTTGAGACTGGTATCTGTTTTTTGGAGGGAAACCTAGGTTACATCTATTCCGTATAGTAAGCTGCTTTTGACCAGGACCCATAGGGGAATAGGGTGCAATTTGGGACGCACCCCAAGCTTCCAGACTCAACCCAAGCTTTCGAATGCATGTCCAGCAATGTTATGTCCACATTACAATGTATGTATATACAGTGTGTGCAAATGTAGCAAGTTATGGAGGTAAGGCAATAAATAGGCTATAGTGCAAAATAATTACAATAGTATTAACACTGGAATGCTAGATGTGCAAGAGATTATGTGCAAATAGAGAGACTGGGGTGCAAAAGAGCAAAATAAATAACAATATAGGGGATGAGGTAGTTGGGTGGGCTAATTTCAGATGGGCTGTGTACAGGTGCAGTGATCGGTAAGGTGCTCTGACAACTGATGCTTAAAGTTATTGAGGGAGATAAGAGTCTCCAGCTTCAGAGATTTTTTCAATTTGTTCCAGTCATTGGCAGCAGAGAACTGGAAGGAATGGCGGCCAAAGGAGGTGTTGGCTTTGGAAATGACCAGTGAGATATACCTGCTGGAGCGCAGACTACGGGTGGGTGCTGCTATGGTGACCAATGAGCTAAGATAAGGCGGGGATTTGCCTAGCAGTGATTTATAGATGGCCTGGAGCCAGTGGGTTTGACGACGAACATGTAGTGAGGACCAGCCAACAAGAGCGTACAGGTCACAGTGGTGGGTAGTGTATGGGGCTTTGGAGACAAAACGGATGGCACTGTGATAGACTACATCCAATTTGCTGAGTAGAGTGTTGGAGGCTATTTTGTAAATGACATCGCCGAAGTCAAGGATCGGTAGGATAGTCAGTTTTACGAGGGCATGTTTGGCAGCATGAGTGAAGGAGGCTTTGTTGCGAAATAGGAAGCCGATTCTAGATTTAACTTTGGATTGGAGATTCTTTATGTGAGTCTGGAAGTTGAGTTTACAGTCTAACCAGACACCTAGGTATTTGTAGTTGTCCACATACTCTAGGTCAGACCCGTCGAGAGTGGTGATTCTAGTCGGGTGGGCGGGTGCCAGCAGCGTTCGATTGAAAAGCATGCATTTAGTTTTACTAGTGTTTAAGAGCAGTTGGAGGCTACTGAAGGAGTGTTGTATGGCATTGAAGCTCGTTTGGAGGTTTGTTAACACAGTGTCCAATGAAAGGCCAGATGTATACAAAATGGTGTCGTCTGCGTAGAGGTGGATCTGAGAGTCACCAGCAGCAAGAGCGACATCATTGATATACACGGAGAAAAGAGTCGGCCCAAGAATTGAACCCTGTGGCACCCCCATAGAGACTGCCATAGGTCCAGACAACAGGCCCTCCGATTTGACACACTGAACTCTATCTGAGAAGTAGTTGGTGAACCAGGCGAGGCAGTCATTTGAGAAACCAAGGCTATTTAGTCTGCCAATAAGAATGCGATGGTTGACAGAGTCGAAAGCCTTGGCCAGGTCGATGAAGACGGCTGCACAGTACTGTCTATTATCAATCGCGGTTATAATATCGTTTAGGACCTTGAGCGTGGCTGAAGCGCACCCATGACCAGCTCGGAAACCGGATTGCATAGCGGAGAAGGTACGGTGGTATTCGAAATGGTCGGTGATCTGTTTGTTAACTTTGCTTTCAAATACTTTCGAAAGGCAGGGCAGGATGGATATAGGTCTGTAGCAGTTTGGATCTAGAGTGTCACCCCCTTTGAAGAGGGGGATGACCGCGGCAGCTTTCCAATCTCTGGGGATCTCAGACGTTATGAAAGAGAGGTTGAACAGACTAGTAATAGGGTTGCGACAATTTCGGCGGCTAGTTTTAGAAAGAAAGGGTCCAGATTGTCTAGCCCAGCTGATTTGTAGGGGTCCAGATTTTGCAGCGCTTTCAAAACATCAGCTGTCTGAATTTGTGTGAAGGAGAAGCAAGGGGGGGGGGGGCATGGGCAAGTTGCAGCAGAGGGTGCAGAGTTGGTGGCCGGGGTAGTGGTAGCCAGATGGAACGCATGGCCAGCTGTAGCAAAATGCTTGTTGAAATTCTCGATTATTGTAGATTTATCGGTGGTGATAGTGTTTCCTAGCCTCAGTGCAGTGGGCAGCTGGGAGGAAGTGCTCTTATTCTCCATGGACTTTACAGTGTCCCAAAACTTTTTGGAGTTAGTGCTACAGGATGCAAATTTCTGTTTGAAAAAGTTAGCCTTTGCTTTCCTGACTGCTTGTGTATATTGGTTCCTAACTTCCCTGAAAAGTTGCATATCGCGGGGGCTATTTGATGCTAATGCAGACTAACTATTACAGACTACAAAGGGAAGCACATCCGCGAGCTGCCCAGTGACACAAGCCTACCAGACGAGCTAAACCACTTCTATGCTCGCTTCGAGGCAAGCAACACTGAAGCATGCATGAGAGCACCAGCTGTTCCGGACGACTATGTGATCACGCTCTCCGTAGCCGATGTGAGTAAGACTTTTAAGCAGGTCAACATTCACAAGGCCGCAGGGCCAGACGGATTACCAGGACGTGTACTCCGAGCATGTGCTGACCAACTGGCAAGTGTCTTCACTGACATTTTCAACATGTCCCTGACTGAGTCTGTAATACCAACATGTTTCAAGCAGACCACCATAGTCCCCGTGCCCAAGAACTCTAAGATAACCTGCCTAAATGACTACCGACCCGTAGCACTGACGTCTGTAGCCATGAAGTGCTTTGAAAGACTGGTCATGGCTCACATCAACAGCATAATCCCAGAAACCCTAGACCCACTCCAATTTGCATACCGCCCCAACAGATCCACAGATGATGCAATCTCTATCGCACTCCACACTGCCCTTTCCCACCTGGACAAGAGGAACACCTACGTGAGAATGCTATTCATTGACTACAGCTCAGCATTCAACACCATAGTGCCCTCTAAGCTCATCACTAAGCTAAGGATCCTGGGACTAAACACCTCCCTCTGCAACTGGATCCTGGACTTCCTGACGGGACGCCCCCAGGTGGTAAGGGTAGGTAACAACACATCTGCCACACTGATCCTCAACACGGGGGCCCCTCAGGGGTGCGTGCTCAGTCCCCTCCTGTACTCTCTGTTCACCCATGACTGCATGGCCAGGCACGACTCCAACACCATCATTAAGTTTGCCGACGACACAACAGTGGTAGGCCTGATCACCGACAACGATGAGACAGCCTATAGGGAGGAGGTCAGAGATCTGGCCGTGTGGTGCCAGGACAACAACCTCTCCCTCAACGTGACCAAGACAAAGGAGATGATTGTGGACTACAGGAAAAAAAAGAGGACTGAGCACGCCCCCATTCTCATCGACGGGGCTGTAGTGGAACAGGTTGAGAGCTTCAAGTTCCTTGGTGTCCACATCACCAACGAACTATCATGGTCCAAACACACCAAGACAGTCGTGAAGAGGGCACGACAAAGCCTACTCCCCCTCAGGAGACTAAAAAGATTTGGCATGGGTCCTCAGATCCTCAAAAAATTCTACAGCTGCACCATCGAGAGCATCCTGACTGGTTGCATCACCGCCTGGTATGGCAACTGCTTGGCCTCTGACCGCAAGGCACTACAGAGGGTAGTGCGTACGGCCCAGTACATCACTGGGGCAAAGCTCCCTGCCATCCAGGACCTCTATACCAGGCGGTGTCAGAGGAAGGCCCTCAAAATTGTCAAAGACTCCAGCCACCCTAGTCATAGACTGTTCTCTCTGCTACCACACGGCAAGCGGTACCGGAGTGCCAAGTCTAGGTCCAAAAGACTTCTCAACAGCTTCTACCCCAAGCCATAAGACTCCTGAACAGCTAATCATGGCTACCTGGACTATTTGCACTGCCCCCCCACCCCATCCTTTTTACGCTGCTGCTACTCTGTTAAGTATTTATGCATAGTCACTTTAACTCTACCCACATGTACATATTACCTCAACTACCTCAACTAGCCGGTGCCCCCGCACATTGACTATGCAACGGTACCCCCCTGTATATATAGCCTCCCTACTGTCACTTTATTTTACTGTATATATAGCCTCCCTACTGTCACTTTATTTTACTTCTGCTCTTTTTTTTCTCAACACTTTTTTTTGTTGTTGTTTTATTCTTACTTTTTTTGTTTAAAATAAATGCACTGTTGGTTAAGGGCTGTAAGTAAGCATTTCACTGTAATGTCTGCACCTGTTGTATTCGGCGCATGTGACCAATAAAATTTGATTTGATTTAATGCTGTACGCCACAGGATGTTTTTGTGCTGGTCAAGGGCAGTCAAGTCTGAGGAGAACCAGGGGCTATATCGGTTCTTAGTTCTGTATTTTTTGAATGGGGCATGTTTATTTAAGATTGAGAGGAAATTACTTTTAAGGAACAACCAGGCATCCTCTACTGACGGAATGAGATCTATATCCATCCAGGATACCTGGGCCAGGTCAATTAGGAAGGCCTGCTCGCTAAAGTGTTTTAGGGAGCGTTTGACAGTGATGAGGGGTGGTCGTTTGACCGCGGACCCGTTACGGACGCAGGCAATAAGGCAGTGATCGCTGAGATCCTGGTTGAAGACAGCTGAGGTGTATTTAGAGGGTATGTTAGTCAGGATGATATCTATGAGGGTACCCATGTTTACGGATTTAGGGTTGTACCTGGTAGGTTCGTTGATAATTTGCGTGAGGTTGAGGGCATCTAGTTTGGATTGTAGGATGGCTGGGGGATTAAGCATATCCCAATTTAGGTCACCAAGCAGTACGAACTCTGAGGATAAATGGGGGGCAATCAATTCACATATGGTGTCCAGGGCACAGCTGGGGGCTGAGGGGGGTCTGTAGCAAGCGGCAACAGTGAGAGACTTATTTCTGGAAAGGTGGATTTTTAGAAGTAGAAGCTCAAACTGTTTGGGCACAGACCTGGATAGTATGATAGAGCTCTGCAGGCTATCTCTACAGTAGATTGCAACTCCACCCCCTTTGGCAGTTCTATCTAGACGGAAAATGTTATAGTTGGGGATGGAAATTTCAGAATTTTTGGTGGCCTTCCTGAGCCAGGATTCAGACACTGTTAGAACATCAGGGTTGGCGGAGTGTGCTAACGCAGTGAATAACTCAAACTTAGGAAGTAGACTTCTGATATTTATGTGCAAGAAACCAAGACTTTTGCGATTACAGAAGTCAGCAAATGATAGCGCCTGGGGAGTAGGAGTGATACTGAGGGCTGCAGGGCCTGGGTTAGCCTCTACATCACCAGAGGAACAGAGGAGGACTAGAATAAGGATACGGCTAAAGGCTTTAAAAACTGGTCTTCTAGGGCGTTGGGTACATAGAATAAAGGGGGCAGATTTCCGGGTGTTATAGAAAAGATTCAGGGCATTATGTACAGACAAGGATATGGAAGGATATGAGTAAAGTGGGGGTAAACCTAAGCGTTGGGTAACAATGAAAGAGATAGCATCGCTGGAGGCATCAATTGAGTCGGTCTCCACGTGTATAGGGGGTGGGACAAAGGAGCTATCTAATGCAGGTTTAGCTGGGCTGGGGGGTCTACAGTGAAATAGTACAATTAGAAATAACCTAAACAACAATAAGCTAACCATGTTTGGGCTGAGGCTAAACATAAACAGGATGTAGTACCGTAAAAAGAAACAGTCCAGCAGACATCAACTGTATAGCTGAGTTATCATAAGGTCCGGTGAACAGCAATAGGATAGTTCGAGTAAGAGGCCACGCCTAGCGTGTGCTAGCGGGCCGGGGCTAGCAGATGGAATCTTCGTGGTTAACGTCGTAACCACATCAGACGATTTCGTCGGCAGACCAGTCGTGTAGGATCGGCGGGGCTCCGTGTCAACACTAGGTGGTCCCGTCCGGTTGACAGAGAGGTAGATAGCCGGGAGATGGGCCTAGCTCAGGATGATTAGCCAGACCACAGCGTCCATTCCGTTGCAGCTAGCTGGTAGCGATGAATCCGGAGTTAAAGGTCCAGTGATTCAGTGATTCCGGCGGAAAAAAAACCGATATGTTCTGGGTCGACAACGCGCTGTGCAGACTGGCCGAATATCCGGTGATTAATGTCCAGTGACCAAATCAATCCCGCAGAAAAAAATCAAATGCTCTGGGTGAAATACCGCCAGCTGTGGCTAATAGCAAGTAGCCAGTCAGCTGGCTAGCTAGTTTCAACTGGAGACTCCAGATAAAGGTAAGTCAATAATAGAATCCGTTCCACATTGAGTGAGGCGGGTTGCAGGAAAGTATATTTTGTAGAAGGATGAAAAGTCTGATAGGGAAATATGTACGAAAAATACAAAAAAACTGGGTATTTACAGGCTATTTACAGACACACGACAAAAACAGAGCTGCACTACTACGCCATCTTGGATTGAGATCCAACAATAATATCAAGGGATTAGAAATCCAGGGCTTAACAACAAAGGTGTCATTGTACCAATTTGTAAGTCGCTCTGGATAAGAGCGTCTGCTAAATGACTTAAATGTAAAATTGTACGCTGATGATTCATGTATTCTTTTAAATCCACAACTTGAATCCCTCCACAGCCTCATAGAGGATCTAGATACATTTTCTAACCACTCTGGATAACAACCAAATTATATGATAAATTTACTATATTATGTATTGGATCACTAAAAAATATATAGTTTACCAATAAAATGGTCTGATGGTGTTGTGGCTCTACTCTGAATACATATCCCAAATGAAATAAATGATCTCACTCCAATACATTGTAATAGAAAGTTAACAAAAATATATACGATCCTGCTACCATGGAAAGGTAAATACCTGTCAATTTGTGGAAAAACTCACCCTGATTAACTCTTTATTATCCCAGTTTACCTATTTGCTTATGGTCTTGCCTACGCCTAGCGAACAGTTTTTTTTGTTTTTATTATATTTTATTTTTTTTATGAGAAAAAAAGATTCCATTTTATTTGGAACGGCAAGCCAGACAAAATTAAACTAATACCAATAATGTTATTTATATGGGGGATACAATCTTCTCAGCTCTGCAGATTTTGCCAGCGAAGAGACAGAATCATTGGATCATTTGTTTTTGGTTCTGTCCATTTGTAGCTTGTTTTTGGTGACACGTCCAGGAATGGCTAAAGATTTGCAATATTTACCTGGAGCTAACCCTGCAGATAGCACTACTGGGTGATCTGAAAAGCCATAGTCAATCGATCAATAATATATTACTTTTTAGAAAAAACAATTATTTTAAATGAACAGTCTGTAGAAACAAATGAGAATAGAAAGGTTCAGAACTTTTGTAAAACATCACAGTACATACATATGGTGAATATAAATCCTATATGGATGGTGTTAAGAGATAGATGGGAGGTGTTGACTGGAGCTGAAGGATGGGACTAACAACAACCAATAACAACAAGATAACTAATAATGTAAGCATACTCTGTCCATAATAAGTACATTGGGGAAAATAGTATTCAGTCAGCCACCAATTGTGCAAGTTCTCCCACTTCAAAAGATGAGAGAGGCCTGTAATTTTCATCATATGTACACGTCAACTATGACAGACACACTGAGAATTTTTTTCTCCAGAAAATCACATTGTAGGATTTTTTATGAATTTATTTGCAAATTATGGTGGAAAATAAGTATTTGGTCACCTACAAACAAGCAAGATTTCTGGCTCTCACAGACCTGTAACTTCTTCTTTAAGAGGCTCCTTTGTCCTCCACTCGTTACCTGTATTAATGGCACCTGTTTGAACTTGTTATCAGTATAAAAGACACCTGTCCACAACCTCAAACAGTCAAACTCCAAACTCCACTATGGCCAAGACCAAAGAGCTGTCAAAGGACACCAGAAACAAAATTGTAGACCTGCACCAGGCTGGGAAGACTGAATCTGCAATAGGTAAGCAGCTTGGTTTGAAGAAATCAACTGTGGGAGCAATTATTAGGAAATGGAAGACATACAAGACCACTGATAATCTCCCTCGATCTGGGGCTCCACGCAAGATCTCACCCTGTGGGGTCAAAATGATCACAAGAACGGTGAGCAAAAAACCACACGGGGGGGACCTAGTGAATGACCTGCAGAGAGCTGGGACCAAAGTAACAAAGCCTACCATCAGTAACACACTACGCAGCCAGGGACTCAAATCCTGCAGTGCCAGACGTGTCCTCCTGCTTAAGCCAGTACATGTCCAGGCCCGTCTGAAGTTTGCTAGAGTGCATTTGGATGATCCAGAAGAGGATTGGGAGAATGTCATATGGTCAGATGAAACCAAAATAGAACTTTTTGGTAAAAACTCAACTCGTCGTGTTTGGAGGACAAAGAATGCTGAGTTGCATCCAAAGAACACCATACCTACTGTGAAGCATGGTGGTGGAAACATCCATGCTTTGCGGCTGTTTTTCTGCAAAGGGACCAGGACGACTGATCCGTGTAAAGGAAAGAATGAATGGGGCCTCAGCCATGTATCGTGAGATTATGAGTGAAAACCTCCTTCCATCAGCAAGGGCATTGAAGATGAAACGTGGCTGGGTCTTTCAGCCTGACAATGATCCCAAACACACCGCCTGGGCAACGAAGGAGTGGCTTCGTAAGAAGCATTTCAAGGTCCTGGAGTTGCCTAGCCAGTCTCCAGATCTCAACCCCATAGAGAATCTTTGGAGGGAGTTGAAAGTCTGTGTTGCCCAGCGACAGCCCCAAAACATCACTGCTCTAGAGGAGATCTGCATGGAGGAATGGGCCAAAATACCAGCAACAGTGTGTGAAAACCTTGTGAAGACTTACAGAAAACGTTTGACCTGTGTCATTGCCAACAAAGGGTATGGTCTTGTTACCATGGAAAGGTAAATACCTGTCTATTAACTCTTTAGTATTATCCCAGTTTACCTATTTGCTTATGGTCTTGCCTACGCCTAGCAAACAGTTTTTTAAATTATATGAGAAAAAAATATTCAATTTTATTTGGAACGGCAAGCCAGACAAAATTAAAAGAGCATATTTATATAATGAATATGAATTCGGAGGACAGAAATTATTAAATATTAAAGCATTAGACCTATCACTAAAATCTTCAGTCATCCAAAAGTTATACTTAAATCCGAACTGGTTCTCAAGCAAATTAGTAAGATTGTCTCACCCACTGTACAAGAAAGGCCTTTTTCCCTTTATTCAGATTACAACCTCTCACTTTCAGTTATTTGAAAAGGAAATAATCTCCCAAATGTCACTATTTCTAAAACAAGCCATAGAAAGTTGGTTGCAATTTCAATTTAATCCTCCAGAAACGACAGAACAAATAATGCAACAAATATTGTGGTTAAATTCAAATATACTAATTGACAAAAAACCTTTATTTTTTTACAGAATGTTTAAAAAAGGTATAATCTTCGTAAATGATATCATCGGTAGGACTGGTGGAGTTATGTCGCACATGCAGCTAACAAAAACATATGGAAATGTCTGCTCTACCCAAAATTACAACCAAATAATTGCAGCCTTACCGCAAAAGTGGAAGAGGAAAGTTGAAGGGGGAGAAAGTAAGGAACTTGTCTGTCGGCCTTGCATTAAAGAACATAATTGGTTAAGGAAAACTGTGATAAATAAAAAAATATATCAGTTTCACTTAAGGACCAAAGGATTGACAGCAGTCCCATATAGATTGCAAAATAGTTGGGAAGAGATCTTTGACGTACCGATCCCATGGCATAGTGTTTATGAACTGACACGCAAAACGACACCGGATTCAAAAATTAAAATCTTTCAATTTAAATTATTATATAAAATTCTTGCTACCAATAGAATGTTATTTATATGGGGGATACAATCTTCCCAGCTCTGCAGATTTTGCTGTGAAGAGATAGAATCATTAGATCATTTGTTTTGGTTCTGTCCATTTGTAGCTTGTTTTTGGACACAGGTCCAGGAATGGCTAAAGGATTGCAATATTTACCTGGAACTAACCTTGCAGATAGCATTACTGGGTGATCTGAAAAGTCATAGTCAATCAATCAATAATATAATAATACTTTTAGCAAAAATGTTTATTTTTAATTCACAATCTGTAGAAGCAATGAGAATAGAAAGGTTCAGAACTTTTGTAAAACATCACAGTATGGTTGAAATATATATGGCAAATAGAAATCCTATATGGATGGTGTTAAGAGATAGATGGGAGGTATTGAATAGAGTTGAAGGATGGGACTAATAACAAATAACAAATAATAACAAAGATAGCTAATAATGTAAGCATACTGTGTCCATAATAAGTATATAGGTTGTATGTTGGGAGCTTTTGGGAAAGAGCACAGTTAGAAAGATATGGCATTTAGAAGCAAACCGGGATGGACATCATGAAAATGATCGGAGAGGTTGAGAGTAGAAGAAGTTTAGGAGCAAAAAAATAAATATATATATATATATATATGTGTGTGTGTATATATAGATAGATAGATAGATAGATAGATAGATATAGAATTATTGTAAAATTAACTCTGTCTATAAGGTGTAGATAGTAAGTATAGACCGGAAGTAGAGGCCTGGGTGTTGTTGTTCACTAATTTACTCCAAGTAGGGAAGGGATGGTGGGGTTGAAAAGTAATAAAGGGGAATATATATATAAAAAATTAAAAAAAACATGGGGGATTGGAAGTGATGCAGACAATTACATTGATAGATTGTATCTTCTATCTATCTGCAATATTAAGCTGATCCATCCCCCCCAAAAAAAAAAAACAAAAAAAAAACAAAGGGTATGGACAACACCCTGTCGTTCTCCGCTAACATCAAGGCGGTGACCCGATCCTGTAGGTTCATGCTCTACAACATTCGGAGAGTACGACCCTGCCTTACACAGGAAGCGGCACAGGTCCTAATCCAGGCAATAGTCATCTCCCGTCTGGATTACTGCAACTCGCTGTTGGCTGGGCTCCCTGCCTGTGCCATTAAACCCCTACAACTCATCCAGAATGCCGCAGCCCGTCTGGTGTTCAACCTTCCCAAGTTCTCTCACGTCACCCCGCTCCTCCGCACACTCCACTGGCTTCCAGTTGAAGCTTGCATCTGCTACAAGACCATGGTGCTTGCCTACGGAGCTGTGAGGGGAACGGCACCTCCGTACCTAAAGGCTCTGATCAGTCCCTACACCCAAACGAGGGCATTGCGTTCATCCACCTCTGGCCTGCTGGCTCCCTTACCTCTGCTGAAGCACAGTTCCCGCTCACCCCAGTCAAAACTGTTCGCTGCTCTGGCACCCCAATGGTGGAACAAGCTCCCTCACGACGCCAGGACAGCGGAGTCACTCACCACCTTCCGGAGACATTTGAAACCCCACCTCTTTAAGGAATACCTGGGATAGGATAAAGTAATCCTTCTACCCCCCCCCCCCCCTAAAATATATATATATATATATATATATATATATATATATATATATATATATAAAATTGTAAAGTGGTTATCCCACTAGTTATAGGGTGAATGCACCAACTTGTAAGTCGCTCTGGATAAGAGCGTCTGCTAAATGACGTAAATGTAAATGTAAAATGTACACATTATTTTGTCTCATGGGTTGTTTTTAAACTGCCATAATTGTCCAATCCTTTAATTGTCCAATCCTTTGAGAGAATAGATGTGTCTTTTATTACCCAAAAGGTTTTATTACTCCACAAACAACATGAATGTTAACCTCTATGGATTTGGTCTCCCATATGCGGGACGGTTGAGCTAACGTGCGCTAATGTGATTAGCATGACTGTTATAAGTAACAGCAAACTTTCCAGGACATAGACATGTCTTTTATGGCAGAAAGCTTAAATTCTTGTTAATCTAACTGCACTGTCCAATTTACAGTAGCTATTACAGTGAAAAAAATACCATGCTATTGTTTGAGGAGAGTGCACAACAACAAAACGTATCACGGCAACTGGTTTGATATATTCACCTCTGAAGGTAAATAATGTACTTACATTCAGTAATCTTGCTCTGATTTGTCATCCTAAGGGTCCTTGAGATAAAATGTAGCATAGTTTTGTTTGATAAAATCAATTTCTATATTCAAATATAGGAACTGGCTTCTACAGTTTTGAACCCCTGCTGTCTCTGGCTCCACACCCACCCCACCCGGCCATCTAGATGTGTGAAAGTTAGTGTATAAGCTAACGATCCATCATGTATGACATTCCTTGGAGTGTGTAAACGTACATTTTGTATTACCATATCATTTTTGTATGTTCTCTATAGTTATGTACTTGACAATGTATCAATTGACCAATTCGGCACATTTCGGCAGACTTGATAGAAAATAGTCCCAGTATTGCAACGCTTCACTGGATCAATCTGAAACTTTGCACACACACTGCTGCCATCTAGTTGCCAAAATCTAAATTGCGCCTAAACTGTAATATTATATTGATCGGACAAAATGTTTGTATTATCTTTTATCAGATCTAATATGTTATATTCTCCTACATAATTTCACATTCCCACAAACTTCAAAGTATTTCCTTTCAAATGGTATCAAGAATATGCATATGCTTGCTTCATGTCCTGAGCTACAGGCAGTTAGATGTGGGTATTTCACTTTAGGCGAAAACTGAAAAAAAAAAGTGTCCGATCCTTAACAAGGAGGCGCGCTCAATAGGCTAAAGTAAATTGAATGAACTTGCCAAAAATTATATAATTACTCTGTCTATAAGGGATTAATGAAAGTCGGGACAAAACGAAAAACAATTATAGTAGGATTTTTTTTTGTATTTTGTTTCATTATTTTAGATTACGAATTACATTTAGGGGAATTTTATAAGGGAAAGATTTGCTTTTGGAAATCTTTTAATATTTTTAATATTATGCATTTCCATGTCGGCTCCGTGCCCAGAAATGCTGTTGTCCGGAGCAAGGGATCCCTATTTCAAACTCTCCCAAAAAGTTTTTAAAAGTCTTGAAACTGGCAAATATTGAATTTTAACTGAAAAGGTATCTTATGTTCAGTTGAAGTCAGAAGTTTACATACACCTTAGCCAAATACATTTAAACTCAGTTTTTCACTATTCCTGACATTTAATCCTAGTTAAAAATCCCCTGTCTTAGGTCCAGTTATGATCACCACTTCATTTTAAGAATGTGGTGAATGTTATTTCTTTCATCACATTCCTAGTGGGTCAGAAGTTTAAATACACTCAATAGTATTTGGTAGCATTGCCTTTAAAATTGTTTAACTTGGGTCAAACATTTTGGGTAGCCTTCCACAAGCTTCCCACAATAAGTTGGGTGAATTTTGGCCCATTCCTCCTGACAGAGCTGGTGTAACTGAGTCAGGTTTTGTAGGCCTCCTTGCTCGCACACAGCTTTTTCAGTTCTGCCCACAAAATGTTTCTATAGGATTGAGGTCAGGGCTTTGTGATGGCCACTCCAACACCTTGACTTTGTTGTCCTTAAGCTATTTTGCCACAACTTTGGAAGTATGCTTGGGGTCAACAAAATGTTTGTATTATCTTTTAATCAGATCTAATGTGTTATATTCTCCTACATTAATTTCACATTCCAAACAAACTTCAAAGTATTTCCTTTCAAATGGTATCAAGAAGATGCATATGCTGCTTCATGTCCTGAGCTACAGGCAGTTGAATTTGGGTATTTCATTTTAGGCGAAAAACTGAAAAAAGTGTCTTGATACTAACAAGGGAGCGCGCGCTCAATAGGCTAAAGTAAAATGGAATTGAACTGTACTATTTATAGTTTCTTTTTTTTGTCAGTTTAACTTTTATTAATTTTTCAGTCAATTTTTGATTTTCATTTTTTATTTTTATTATTTTTCTGGGGGGATGGATCCGCCTTAATATGACAGATAGAATTGTTATCGTCATCAATGTAATTGTCTGCTTCACTTCCAATCCCCCCATGTTTTATTTATATATATATATCTCCTATATATATATATATATATATTAATATACTATACTCCCCTTTATTACTTTTCAACCCCGCCATCCTTTCCTACTTGAGTAAATTAGTGAACAACAATCGCCCAGGCCTCTACTTCCGCGTCTACGTACTATCTACACTTATGGACAGAGTAAATTACAATAATTATATTATATATATATATTTTTTTTTTGCTCATGAACTTTTCTAATCTCAACCTCTTCCGATCATTTTCATGATGTCAATACGGGTTGCTTCTATCTGCCATATCTATTTAACTGGCCTCTTTCACCAAAAAGCTCCCAAACATACAAACCATATACATATGGACACAGCGTGCCTACTTATTAGCCATCTTTGTTATTATTTGTTGTTATTTTTTTATTAGTCCCCTCCTTAAATCTATTTAATACCTCCCATCTACCTTAAACCATCCCTATAGGATTTCTTTCCTATAATTTTAACCGTACTGTGATGTTTTACAAATTTTGAACCTTTCTATTTCATTGTTCTACAGATTGGAATTAAAAAAAAACATTTTTTTCTAAAAGTATTATTTTATTTTGATTGATTGATATGACTTTTCGATCACCCAGTATGCTTCTGCAAGGTTTGGGTCCGTAAATATTGCAATCCCTTTTGCCTTCCGAACCTGTCTCCAAAAAAAAGCTACAAATGGAAAGAACCAAAAAAAATGATTAATGATTTTGTCTTTCACAGCAAAATCTGCAGAGCTGGGAAGATTGTATCCCCATATAAAAACATTCAATTGGTACATGAATTTTTTTATAATGATTTAAATTTAAAGATTCTAATTTTAATCCGGGCGTTTTTTCGGTAGTTCATAAAAAACCCATGCCATGGGGTCGATACGTCAAGATCTCTTCCCACTATTTTGCAA
>CM072256.1:3644158-3759303 GCA_036851935.1 Coregonus suidteri
GATATGGTAATACAAAATATAAGTTTACACACTTCCAGGAATGTCATACATGATGGATCATTAGCTTATACACTAACTTTCACACATCTAGATGGCCGGGCGGGGTGGGTGTGGAGCCAGAGACAGCAGGGGTTCAAACTGTAGAAGCCAGTTCCAATATTTGAATATAAAAATTGATTTTATCAAACAAAACTATGCTACATTTTATCTCAAGGACCCTTAGGATGACAAATCAGAGCAAGATAACTGAATGTAAGTACATTATTTACCTTCAGAGGTGAATGTATCCAACCAGTTGCCGTGATACGTTTTGTTGTTGTGCACTCTCCTCAAACAATAGCATGGTATTTTTTCACTGTAATAGCTGCTGTAAATTGGACAGTGCAGTTAGATTAACAAGAATGTAAGCTTTCTGCCCATATAAGACATGTCTATGTCCTGGAATGTTTGCTGTAACTTATAACAGTCATGTTAATCACATTAGCGCACGTTAGCTCAACCGTCCCGCATAAGGGAAACCGATCCCATAGAGGTTAACATTCATGTTGTTTGTGGAGTAATAAAACCTTTTGGGTTATAAAATACATTTATTCTCTCAAAGGATTGGACAATTAAAGGATTGGACAATTATGGCAGTTTAAAAACAACTCATGAGACAAAATAATGTGTACACCTGTTTTATTGACAACAAACCACAAAATCATTACTCAACATTTATGACCAACAAATAACTAATACTCATTTTACAGCAACAAATAATCTCCACAAAGTATTTGACTTTACCATAACAAGTTTTCAGTTAGGATGCTGACAGTATGGAGTAGCATTTTGGGTTTCAGGTGATGTTTTGCTGATTTAACGGGTTAAGCACATTTTACATTACATTTTAGTCATTTAGCAGACGCTCTTATCCAGAGCGACTTACATATTTTTTTATACTGGCCCCCTGTGGGAATCGAACCCACAACCCTGGCGTTGCAAACGCCATGCTCTATCAACTGAGCTACATCCCTGCCGGCCATTCCCTCCCCTACCCTGGACGACGCTGGGCCAATTGTGCGCCGCCTCATGGGTCTCCCGGTCACGGCCGGCTACGACAGAGCCTGGATTCGAACCAGTATCTCTAGCGGCCGCCCAAGCACACCGAGGGCAATCTGTTTCCACATGCTAGATCGTTCCAGCCTTCTCCACCTTCAGAGGAAACACGGAACAGAAATTAACTCAGATGTAGTGTGTGTATCAGACTTATTTGTTGAAGTGGGCTGTGAATAAAGTTTAATTTGATGACTGGATAGTGAATGATATTGGGCTTACTGTACCTCCAGAGTTCATCATAATACATGGCTCGCTGCCACCACTGTTATTGGGCTCTCCTTGATTCCAGTTCTGGTAATCAAACTTGGACCCATCACTCCAGAACCATAGCCTGTCCTGTGGGGAAGAAGTGAGGTCTCAGAATGAAAGAAATCCCACTGTGTTAGTGAATACTGATCTATCTATCCTACAATACTAGCCCACTATACCCCGTGTGTTAGTAAATACTGATCTATCCTACAATATATGCTTCCATTAAATATTAAGTCTGGGGTGTGAAGACATGCAATCAATGAAAAATATATATAAATTATTGATTTTGAAAATGTTGTATAATATTTATCTAAATTTGATCATGTAGATGGGTAGGAAAGAAATCCAATGTAATCTCTTTTTAGATTTAAATTTAAGGCAGCAAAATGTGAAGACTGTGCAAGGGGTGTGTAGACGTTCACTAGCGACTGTATCAAGAGAATGCGCCGTCATTCCTACGGCTTCTGAGCTGGCGGACTCACTAAACACAAATTCTGAATTTCTACATGGTACATATGTCAACATGTGTGGAAACAGCGTATTTCTACGTTTTGTAGAAAAAAATAGGAAGCTAAAAAGTTATACCCGATGACATCTTCAACAGTTTCAAACACAGATTCGCGGAGACGTGGGGAACAAGAAAACTCCCTCCCTCTGGCCAAAAACTCGATGAAGGTTTGGAAAACCCCTGTTTTGGTTACTTTTAATCCTACCATGTGTAGAATTTTACTGGGTGACTTTCACTTGAGTCATTTTCTATTAAGGTATCTTAGCTGTGACTCAAGTATGATAATTGGGTACCTCTTCCAGTATTTCTTTAGGATCTTCAAACCCTCCGATCCAGGTAGGAGTGAATTCGCCAGTCTCGGAAAACACCAGCTCCTTTAGATGTTGCGCCCCATCAGAGCTATGCACAGACGCCAGGTTAAATCCAAGGGAAATACAATGCCGCTAGAGAAAGCAGCAGAGAGGGACAAAAGCGTTTCATAATGTAAGTATTAGTCAAGTTGTCCAGTCTTTGTGAGAATTTGTTTTCTGGACTCACACTATCAAATATTGTCCGTCGCAACTAATGCTCTTTTCAACAGGCTCTTAGAGGTGTTAGTTTAATCTCTGTCTTGACCCGTGTCCTTTGGGTTCCATTATACAGGTGTCCTGACTCCACACATGAAATAAATATTCCAAACTTATAGAATATCCCAATTAAACAATAACTTAAAGGGGAGGTTCAGTAATTTACATGAGGCATGCAGTGCCTGTTAAAAAAAAAAGCCAAAACATATTCACGTTAACGTCAATCCAAGAAAGTGAGTTGATTTTAATTGAACTTCACCCTTTAAATTCACAGTAGAGGGTAAGCATGATACAGTACCTGTGCTTCTGCCCATGTCCTTGCTGTCTTGATAAACGTGAAGAATGGTCCTCGTACATCTGTAAGGAGAAGACTACCGACTTTAAAGGAGAGACTGACAAATCACCTTGCATCATAAATAATTACTCAATATTATTTTTATATCAGTCAACACACACCTCTGCTACATTTAAAATACAGAAAGAATGAATAATGTA
Source organism: Coregonus suidteri (assembly GCA_036851935.1). Classification (NCBI taxonomy): domain Eukaryota; kingdom Metazoa; phylum Chordata; class Actinopteri; order Salmoniformes; family Salmonidae; genus Coregonus; species Coregonus suidteri. The sequence continues at coordinate 3,647,075 of CM072256.1, forward strand.
AAGTTTGAGGTGGATTCTCGTACTTGCGTCTCCCAAAGCAAAGGCAGCGCTGAGAAGCAGAAGAATGGTCAACATGGCCATGGTGATAGTCTCCTGAGAGAGGGAGAGACACACAAACAGACAAAGAGAGTGAGAGAATCAGTCAAGACCAATTCAGTGAATACTTCAGAGTGTAGGGCCTCCTGTAGCTCAGTTGGTAGAACATGGCGCTTGCAATGCCAGGGTTGTGGGTTCGATTCCCACGGGGGGCCAGTATGAAAAATTTATGCACTCACTAACTGTAAGTCGCTCTGGATAAGAGCGTCTGCTAAATGACTGAAATGCAGTGCAGTGTTCCCCTAACCTTTCCTCAAGTACCCTCAGCCATTCCACTGATTTCAGTACTATCACATTAGATTTTACCAATGAAGGGCTAAGGAATACCAGCTATCATCTTCCACCACATACAATAGATTAAACTAGTACACAGGAATATGTATGCTTTCCAAATGTTACCTTATTCCCTATGTAGTGCACTACCTTTGACCAGGGTCCACAGTACACTACATAGGGAATAGCCCACGGCCACAAAGGTAATATGGTCCCTGGTCAAAAGTAGCACACTACAAAAGGATAAGGGTGCTATTTGGGATGCAGACAGATACAGTTTTAAATGCACAGATGTTAAAATCTCACCTTCACAAATCTTCAGTTGTAGCTTCGCTTCACTTCACTTCTTCAGAGATCTTCAAAGGTCTTCACTGGGTCTCTCTCTCTCGCTGTCCTGCCTGTGAGTTGCTTATATACCAGAAGAATGGGCGAGGAATTGGTGATTGGCAGAGTGAGTTCAGGTGTGATGAGTTAGCAGGAGAGGGGCGTGTCCAGAGGGTAATTGGGAGTTTGTGGAATTGGCACGATCCTTCAAAACAAGTTCCCTACATTTGTCCAGGGCCACATATTCACTATGGGCTCTGGTCAAAAGTAGAGCACTACATAGGGAATAGAGTGATATTTGGGATACAGACACATACAGTATTAGATGAACAGATGTTGAATTCTCACTTTCTGAAATCCTGCCTGTGAGTTGAGTTCTACCTCTCCCTCCTCTCCTATTTAAGGACCCGTCCAGTCAGACCCCTCCCTCTGGATCCCCGAAGGGTTGGAGGTCTGAAATGGCGGCGAGTAGTGAGGACAAAATGGAGGAAGTGGATAAAATGTTGGTGAAGCAACAGCTGTGATGGAATGAGAACAATATGGCTGTCAGTTTTGATGGTATTGAGCGGGAGGATGAGGGTCAAGGACCTGAATGGTCGGTAGTGGAAAGACACAGGAAGAAGAGAGATCATGATACAGAAAGACACAGGAAGAAGAGACATCATGATACAGAAAGACACAGGTAGAAGAGAGATCATGATACAGAAAGACACAGGAAGAAGAGAGATCATGATACAGAAAGACACAGGAAGAAGAGAGATCATGATACAGAAAGACACAGGAAGAAGAGAGATCATGATACAGAAAGCAGTGGAGCGTCTAGTATAGAAAGCACAAAGAGGGTCAAGGTAGGAAGCAAGAGTAGTGAAGTGTTGGAGTGGAAAGTGGTGATGGTGTTTGATGAGACCACAGAGCCTCACTTACACCCTCTCTGACCCACTAATGCCTTAGAGAAAGAGGTAGGGGAAGTGAAATTAGCTGGGTTCATTGGAAATGGTAGATTGTTAATATTGTGTGGTAGCCAGGCTCAGAAAGAGAAGATTCTGAAAATGGAAAAGCTTAATGGGAAGAAGATTAAAAGCCATGTCCCTGGTGCTTCTGCTAGATTGAGGGGAGTCATCCCTGGGGTCCCAATATCTATGTCCACAGATAATATTAAAGAAAATGTGAAGGGAGGCAGAGTGATTGAGGCTAACAGGTTGATCAGTAGGAAAGGGGGTGAAAGAAGTGAAAGCCTATCTGTGATTCTGAGGTTGGAGAAAGTCTTGGCCAGGAAAGGTACAAATAGGATTCCTTAGTTTCAATGTCAGAGAATTTGGATCCATATGCACTGAAGTGTTTTAAATGCCAAAGAATGGGACATGCAGCTGCTCAGTGTAAAGGAAATACAAGATGTGCCAAGTGTGGAGGGGAGCATGATTACAGTGAATGTGGAAGCAATGTGAAGGTTAAGTGCTGTAATTGTGGGGAAGAACACAGTATTTGGTGGATGCCAGGTACAGAGAAGTTAGGGATTTATTTGGTTTTACATTTTATTTTCATGGTAGTACAAAATTGGCCAGATCATGATTGATGGTACATTCCAGCACAGTAGGTGGCGACATGCACTTGAGACATTTGTTTGAGGACTGCCATGATGTCATAGAAGAAGAACACTCTGCCCTCTCTTTTAATCTCTCAGTCATCCTTTAACCCTCCCGGTCCATTTCCTACTGGACCTGTGTGAGAGCTAACTGTCTGTTAGGGCTGGGGTCAATTAGAGTTGAAGGTTCAGGTAGTGATTTGAATATTCCAAAAAGCACTAGCACATCGGATTTATCTAGTTGCAGGTGTATGTGAATAATGCCTTATTTATGATGCGTATGATATATTTTATTAAAGCTTTCATGTCGGCCTCTTGGCCTCCATCAGAGAAAAAGCTCAGCCTCTTGGCCTTTGTCAGAGTAAAATAATTTCCTTTTGGCGGACTGCACCCTTAAAACTGTTGTTGGAATGAAAGAGCAAGGAGAGGAGAGGAGGAGGAGAAGAGAGGAGAGGAGGAGGAGGAGGAGAGAAGAGGAGAGGAGAGGAGAGGAGAGGAAGAGAGGAGAGAAGAGGAGATGAGAGGAGAGGAAGAGAGGAGAGAAGAGGAGGAGAGGAGGAGAGGAAAAGAGGAGATAGCCTGGATAATACAAGTTATGTTTTTAACAGCCATAGTGCAAAAGCAAAGTGCAAAGTGCAAATCTTACCATAAACCTATTTTTGTAATGAATTTACACTGTGAGATTATAATGAGGTTTACGGTACTTTTTGCACATAAATGCTTCAGCGCTATGAAAACGTTGCCCTTATTATGTAAACATCAGCCACTGCTAGATAAAAATGCCAAAGGCCAAATCACCTTTAACGTCAAACCAAATAATTCCTCTCCTCTCTCCCCCTCCTGTGACATATCCTCCTCTCCTCTCCTCTCTTCTCCTCCTCTTCTCCTCTCTTCTCTTCTCGTATCGTCTCGTCTGCTCCTCTCCTCTCTTCTCCTCCTCCTCTCTTCACATCCTCCTCTCTTCTCCTCCTCTCTTTTCTCTTCTCTCTTCTCCTCCTCCTCTCCTCTCGCCTCCTCCTCACTTCTCCTCCTCCTCCCCTCTCTTCTCTCCCCTCTCCTCTCTCTCTTCTCTCCCCTCTCCCTCCTCTCCCCTCTCTCTTCTTTCCCCTCTCCTCTCTCTCTCTTCTTTCCCCTCTCCTCTCTCTCTTTTTTTCTCCCCTCTCCTCTCTCTTTTCTCCCCTCTCTCTTCTCTCCCCTCTCTCTTCTCTTCCCTCCTCTCTCTCTCTCTCTTCACTTCCCTCTCCTCTCTCTTCTCCCCTGTCACGCCCTGGCTCTGGGGACTTTTAAATGTTGAGTCAGGGTGTGTTTGTTCTATGTTGTGTTTTCTATGTTTAGATTCTAGATCGTGTTTTCTATGTTGGCCGGTTGGTTCCCAATCAGAGCCAGCTGTAGCTCGTTGTCTCTGATTGGGGGCAATACTTAGGTAGCCGATTGGCACTAGTTAGTTGTGGGATCTTGTTCCGTGTAAGGTATGTTGTTTGTTATGCTACCTTGGACATCATGTTTCGTTTGGTGTGTGTTCAGTACGTTAATAAATATGGATGCATATCACGCTGCACCTTGGTCCGTTTCCTACAACGATCGTGACATCCTCTCTTCTCTCTCTTTTCACACCTCTCTCTTCCCTCTTTTCTCTCTCTCTTCTCTCCTCTCCTCTCCTATTTTTGAATGAGCTAATAGACAGACAGCAGGGTTGGCAGTTAATTCAAATTGAAGACAGTTAATTCAAATGAAAGTTTAAAATTCCAGCGCTAGCTAGCTAAAGTTATACTGAATCTAAAGTCTATCTGGTGACATCACAATGATGATGAAACGTTTTCCTACTCATTATTTGACTCCTTCTGAAATGTCATCGTGTTTCCAAGCCACTATAATGCTCTTTAGACTAAGTCTTCATCAGCACCAATTAGGTAGAATTAAGTAAAACATTCAGTTAGAAACCAGTGCTCAAGATAATCTCCATAACCATATTGTGACCCAACATGCAACACATGAATTTGTTAAACAAGTTGTTCCATTTTTTTTATTTTAAATATAAATGACTACCTTCACTTTGAATTGACCCCAGCCCTGTCAAACAGGTAGCTATTGGACAGGTCCAGCAGGTGTTGGGCTGGACAGAAAGAGAGAGAGGGAGGGGTCTGACTGGACTGGTCCTTAAAAGGGAGAGGAGGGAGAGGTAGAACTCAACTCACAGGCAGGACAGAGAGAGAGAGAGAGAGAGAGAGAGAGAGAGAGAGAGACCGAGACCGAGACCGAGACCCAGTGAAGACCTTTGAAGATCTCTGAAGAAGTGAAGCTACAACTGAAGATTTGTGAAGGTGAGATTTTAACATCTGTGCATTTAAAACTGTATCTGTCTGCATCCCAAATAGCACCCTTTTCCTTTTATAGTGTGCTTCTTTTGACCAGGGCCCATATTACCTTTGTGGCCGTGGGCTATTCCCTATGTAGTGTACTGTGGACCCTGGTCAAAGGTAGTGCACTACATAGGGAATAAGGTAACAATTCTCTCTCTCTCTCTCTCTCTCTATCTCTCAGGAGACTATCACCATGGCGATATTGACCATCATTCTGCTTGTCAGCACGGCTTTTGCTTTGGGAGGTAAGAGAGACATACTTCACACTCAGACTTACAAACATTTATAAAGAAATTAAACATTGCTGGGAGCTTATCTGTCTTGTTTCGCACATGTGTATTAGTATGTTTTGGCATATCCCATTCTCCCTGAGAGTGGGTTCACGGCTATGGTCAGCCATTATCAATGGCAACCCTGGAGCAATTAGGGTTATGTGCCTTGCTCAAGGGCATATAGACAGATATTTCAACTTGTCAGCTCAGGGATTCGAACTAGCAACCTTTCGGTTACTGGCCAAATGCCACTCTTCTAGTTCCAGAGATGTATATTGGTGTCTAGATGCTGGAATGTTGAGGTATTGTGATATGAAAGGTTTGGTCCTTCAACTGGATGGATGCATGATTGGATTGTCAACCAACTATCAGGAAATAACACTGATATAATTTACCCCACTTTTACAGTCTTAGTTTCATCAGCTGTTGTACAATATGATGCAAAACTGAATTTTGACTGCACTGGGACTTTAAACAAGTAGCAGAATTTCAATATTTAGCCAGAAAGTCCCTTGAGACTGGTATCTGTTTTTGGAGGGAAACCTAGGTTACATCTATTCCGTATAGTAAGCTGCTTTGGACCAGGACCCATAGGGGAATAGGGTGCAATTTGGGACGCACCCCAAGCTTCCAGACTCAACCCAAGCTTTCAGAATGCATGTCCAGCAATGTATATTATGTCCATACATTGTCCAGCAATGTTATGTAATGTCCACATTACAATGTATGTTACCTGTGTATCCAGAAGGTCTGATGCGACCCAAGACCCCCTGTGAGCGTGCTAGAGATGCCATGATAAACAGCCCGCCTGGAGGCTACATCCCAACTTGTGACCGCAAGGGACAATACACCCCTAAACAATGTTGGGGATCTACAGGTTACCACTCTCTCACACACAAACACACACACACACACACACTAAATTATCCAAGTCATTTAAAGGTGACAATTCATTTTGTGTTACAGTAACGTTTGTAATTATGTCAATATTGTATATGCAACAGGTTTTTAACATGTCCATTTCTGGTAGGTACGTGTTGGTGTGTGACCTGTGATGGACTGAAGATCAGGGATACTGAGACTCCAATAGGCACTGCTCCCATCAAATGTGCCACCCTGGTAAACACACACATTCTCTCTCATTCACTAAATGTTAATTATTTGTTGGTGGTTCTGCATGTTTTTAATGTTTATGTTGTGTTTTTGTCTGTAATTGTAGATTTGCTGGTAGATGAAAGGCGTTGGAATGAAGACGTTAAAAATACTTTGACCGTTTCTTTACTGTTCTACAGGAACTGCTTCACATTCCATACAAATAAATAAATGAAGAAATCCTGAGAGAATTTAAACTTTTAATGATTGGCTTTATTTATTGTTGGTTTGATATGCTGTACAATTTATATGAACCGGTCCATTACTGGGAAATGGAGGAAGGAGTATCAGTCTTTTAAATGAACCCTTTACATTAACTTTATAAGACAACATATTTTGCTACAATGGTACAAGTACCATCTTACACAAGAAGCCTTACAAGATAGGGTACATGCCAAATGTTTCTATTCACTATTCCCAACATAGTACAGTACTTTTGACCAGAGCCCTATGGCCAGATTATGGTATTTTTTGTGCTTTGCACAATTCTTGCACTAGTAAAATGTGACACTAAGTACCTTCTTACACTAGAAAACGTACACGATGTCGTGTAGCTCAGTTGGTAGAAGCATGGCGTTTTCCAACGCCAGGTTGTGGGTTCGATTTTCCACGGGGAGCCAGTATGAAATGTATGCACTCACTAACTGTAAGTCGCTCTAGAAAAGAGCATCTGCTAAAATGAAATGTCTTATTTTGTTTAAGTTCCTAACATGATTGATAAGATTAGTACAGTTTTTCAAAGAGGACCCCACATTAGAGCCCTGCACGTGAATGAATTTTAAGCCCTACCCATTTTATTTTTGTTTTATTTATTTCACCTTTATTTAACCAGGTGAACAAGTTCTCATTTACAACTGCGACCTGGCCAAGATAAAGCAAAGCAGTGCGATTAAAAACAACACAGAGTTACATATTGGGTAAAACATTCAAAAATACAACAGAAATAAGTTTATATACAGTGTGTGCAAATGTAGCAAGTTATGGAGGTAAGGCAATAAATAGGCTATAGTGCAAAATAATTACAATTAGTATTAACACTGGAATGCTAGATGTGCAAGAGATGATGTGCAAATAGAGATTCTGGGGTACAAATGAGCAAAAAAAATAACAATATAGGATGGGAGGTATTGGGCGGGCTAATTTCAGATGGGCTGTGTACAGGTGCAGTGATCGGTAAGCTGCTTTGACAACTGATGCTTAAAGTTAGTGAGGGAGATAAGAGTCTCCAGAGATTTTTGCAATTTGTTCCAGTCATTGGCAGCAGAGTCCTGGAAGGAATGGCGGCCAAAGGAGGTGTTGGCTTTGGGGATGACCAATGAGATATACCTAATGGAGCGCATACTACAGGTGGGTGTTGCTATGGTGACCAATGAGCTAAGATAAGGCGGGGATTTGCCTAGCAGTGATTTATAGATGGCCTGGAGCCAGTGGGTTTGCGACGAATATGTAGTGAGGACCAGCATGCCAACAAGAGCGTACAGGTCACAGTGGTGGGTAGTATATGGGGTTTTGGAGAGAAAACGGATGGCACTGTGCTAGACTACATCCAATTGCTGAGTAGAGTGTTGGAGGCTATTTTTTAAATGACATCGCCGAAGTCAAGGATCGGTAGGATAGTCCGTTTTTACGAGGGCATGCTTGGCAGCATGAGTGAAGGAGGCTTTGTTGCGAAATAGGGAAACCGATTCTAGATTTAACTTTGGATTGGAGATTCTTAAGTGAGTCTGGAAGGAGAGTTTACAGTCTAACCAGACACCTAGGTATTTTTAGTTGTCCACATACTCTAGGTCAGACCCGTCGAGAGTAGTGATTCTAGTCGGGTGGGCCGGTGCAAGCAGCGTTCGGTTGAAGAGCATGCATTTAGTTTTACTAGTGTTTAAGAGCAGTTGGAGGCTACTGAAGGAGTGTTGTATGGCATTGAAGCTCGTTTGGAGGTTTGTTAACACAGTGTCCAATGAAGGGCCAGATGTATACAAAATGGTGTCGTCTGCGTAGAGGATGGATCTGAGAGTCACCAGCAGCAAGAGCGACGTCATTGATATACACAGAGAAAAGAGTCGGCCCATGAATTGAACCCTGTGGCACCCCCATAGAGACTGCCATAGGTCCAGACAAACAGGCCTCCGATTTGACACATTGAACTCTATCAGAGAAGTAGTTGGTGAACCAGGCGAGGCAGTCATTTGAGAACCAAGGCTATTTAGTCTGCCAATAAGAATGCGGTGGTTGACAGAGTCGAAAGCCTTGCCAGGTCAATGAAAACGGCTGCACAGTACTGTCTATTATCGATCACGGTTATAATATTGTTTAGGAACTTGAGGCGTGGCTGAAGTGCACCCATGACCAGCTCGGAAACCGGATTGCATAGCGGAGAAGGTAAGTGGGATTCGAAATGGTCGGTGAATCTGTTTGTTAACTTGGCTTTCAAAAACTTTTGAAAGGCAGGGCAGGATGGATATGGGTCTGTAACAGTTTGGATCTAGAGTGTCACCCCCTTTGAAGAGGGGGATGACCGCGGCAGCTTTCCACAATCTCTGGGGATCTCAGACGTTACAAAAGAAAGGTTGAACAGGCTAGTAATAGGGGTTGCGACAATTTCGGCGGCTATAGTTTAGAAAGAAAGGGTCCAGATTGTCTAGGCCAGATGATTTGTAGGGGTCCAAGATTTGCAGCTCTTTTAGAACATCAGCTGTCTGGATTTGTGTGAAGGAGAAAGCGGGGGGGGCATGGGCAAGTTGCAGCGGAGGGTGCAGAGCTGGTGGCGAGGTAGTGGTAGCCCAGGTGGAAAGCATGGCCAGCCGTAGCAAAATGCTTGTTGAAATTCTCGATTATTGTAGATTTATCGGTGGTGATAGTGTTTCCTAGCCTCAGTGCAGTGGGCAGCTGGGAGAAAGTGCTCTTATTTTCCATGGACTTTACAGTGTCCCAAAACTTTTTGGGAGTTAGTGCTACAGGATGCAAATTCTGTTTGAAAAAGTTAGCCTTTGCTTTCCTAACTGCTTGGTATATTGGTTCCTAACTTCCCTGAAAAGTTGCATATCGCGGGGGCTATTTGATGCTAATGCAGTACGCCACAGGATGTTTTTTGTGCTGGTCAAGGGCAGTCAAGTCTGAGGAGAACCAGGGGCTATATCTGTTCTTAGTCTGTATTTTTTGAATGGGGCATGTTTATTTAAGATGAGAGGAAATTACTTTTAAAGAACAACTAGGCATCCTCTTACTGACGGAATGAGATCTATATCCATCCAGGATACCTGGGCCAGGTCAATTAGGGAAGGCCTGCTCGCTGAAGTGTTTTTGGGAGCGTTTGACAGTGATGAGGGGTGGTCGTTTGACCGCGGACCCGTACGGACGCAGGCAATAAGGCAGTGATCGCTGAGATCCTGGTTGAAGACAGCGGAGGTGTATTTAGAGGGTAAGTTAGTCAGGATGATACTATGAGGGTACCATGTTTAGGATTAGGGTTGTACTGGTAGGTTTGTTGATAATTTGTTTGAGATTGAGGGCATCTAGTTTAGATTGTAGGATGGCCGGGGTGTTAAGCATATCCCAATTTAGGTCACCAAGCAGTCACGAATTCTGAGGATAGATGGGGGGGCAATCAATTCACATATGGTGTCCAGGGCACAGCTGGGGGCTGAGGGGGGTCTGTAGCAAGCCATGGCAACAGGAGAGATTTATTTTCTGGAAAGGTGGATTTTTAGAAGTAGAAGCTCAAACTGTTTGGGCACAGACCTGGATAGTATGATAGAGCTCTGCAGGGTATCTCTACAGTAGATTGCACAACTCCACCCCCTTTGGCAGTTCTATCTAGACGGAAAATGTTATAGTTGGGGATGGAAATTTCAGAATTTTTGGTGGCCTTCCTAAGCCAGGATTCAGACACTGCCTAGAACATCAGGGTTGGCGGAGTGTGCTAACGCAGTTAATAACTCAAACTTAGGAAGGAGGCTTCTGATATTTACGTGCAGAAAACCAAGGCTTTTACGGTTACAGAAGTCAACAAATGATAGCCTTCTGGGGAGTAGGAGTGATACTGCGGACTGCAGGGCCTGGGTTAGCCTCTACATCACCAGAGGAACAGAGGAGGACTAGAATAAGGTACGGACTAAAGGCTTTAAGAGCTGGTCTTCTAGTGCGTGGGGTACATAGAATAAAGGGGGCAGTTCTCCCGGGCGTTGTAGAAAAGATTCAGGGCATTATGTACAGAAAAGTATATGGAAGGATATGAGTACAGTTGAGGTAAACCTAAGGTTGGGTAAACAATGAAAGAGATAGCATCACTGAGGGCACCAATTGAGCCGGTCTCGGCGTGTATGGGGGGTGGAACAAAGGAACTATTTGAGGGCAGTTTGAAAGGGACTAGGGGTTCTACAGTGAAATGTATAATAAGAACTAACCCAAAACAGCAATAGGCAAGGCATATTGACAAGGGAGAGAGGCATAAAGCAATCACAGGTGTTATTAGAGAGAGAGCTAAGACAACAACTGGTAATAGCGATAAAGTTTGGGCTGGGGCTAAACAGAATAAACAGGACAGGGTACCGTGTAAAGGAACAGTCCAGCAGCATCAGCTGTGCAGCTGAGTGATCATAAGGTCCAGTGAACAGCAATATGTGAGTCCGAGAGCAGTTCAAATTGGTGCTTCAGCACAGCTAAACAGGGAGCACAGTTGTAGTTGCGTGTGCTAGCGGTTCAGGGCTGGCAGATGGATCTTTGTGGTCGTCGCAACGGGAAGCCTGTTGAAACCACATCAGACTATTTGTTTTGTCGGCAAACCAGTCGTGTTGCATCGGCGGGGCTCAGTGTCAACACTAGGAGGTCCCGTCCGGTTGACAGAGAGGTAGATAGCCGGGAGATGGGCCCTGAGGCTAGCTCAAGGCTAACTGGTGCTTGCTATAGGGCAATGGGTAATCAGCCAACAACAGGTTGCAGCTAGCTAGCTGGTTGCGATGATCCGGCGCTAGGTCCAGTGATTCCGGCAGAAAGTCCAATAAGTTCTGGGTCGATAGCACGCTGGGTCGATAGCACGCTGTGCAGACTGGCGACGAATTGTCCAGGCTAGAGCTAGAGCTGGCTGGTGGATAGTGTAGGCCACGGACAGTGGTGAAGACGCTAACGGTGACTAATAGCAAGTAGCCATTCAGGTTGCGGCTACACTAGTTTTCAGCTTACGGTTCTTGATGAAAGTTATAAAGAAATAATAGAATCCTTTCCACGTTGGGTGAGGCGGGTTGTAGGAAAGTATATTTAGTTTAAAGAATGAAAAGTAAAGATTGAGAAATATATACAAAATAGACAAAAAAAAAAACAAGAAACGGGATATTTACACTATGACAATGAATAAAACCACGACCGCACTGCTACGCCATCTTGGAAGAAGATACTTTGGAGATTATTTTAGTGGTCATAAATGTTGAGTAATGATTTTGTGGTTTGTCAATAAAAACTGGTGTTTTATTGACAAACTTGGTGTTAACAAGGAGCACGCTCCATAGATAAGCTTCCCCTAAAAGTGAATTGAACTGTAGAAAGCAGATCAAAAAAGGGGGAAAAAAACGTAAAGAAAAAAGAGACAAAGAGCTGGGTGTTCTTAAGTTGTTTGAAAATGAAGGACAAACTGATAAAAGATACAGAGGTATAGATGCAAAATGGCAAAAGAGGCGAAGGTAACAGAAAAAAGGAATGGCAGAAGTCAATACACCTTTCTCACATACGCATTCAGCAAAAAGACCCACACCTTACGAGGAAGAAGAAGTAGAGTTTAAGGATGTCTATCCTCAGCTTTCCAGTGATCAGGAGGGTCATTATTGCATCAGAGATGAAGATGAAGAATAATATAGAGCGAGGACAAGCAGAAACGACCATAAAGATTAATCCAAAAGTAAGAAGAGAACGACACGTCTGGAAACTAAGGTAGAGTGAGGTTCAGCAGGATGGAATTTGAGATGATGATGATCAGAGTGATTCAGAAGAGATCATGGGTGATATGACCCTGTGATCAGACGGAGGTTGGCCAGAGGGGAAAAGACGGGGTGTTGGAAAGGATACAAGAAGGATACAAGAGATCGACCTCTGATGAAAGTGAAGATGGAGACAACGATGAAGATTTGGAGATTAAAGGTGCTTCACGTTCAAGAAGATTTTATCCTACAATGACTAGCACAGAAAGAAATAGAAAGAGATATGGATCGATGCATTTCATGCTTGGATAAGTCGAATACTAGAAGAGTTTAGAAGAAGTAAGAGACTGGAAAACAACTCGAGAAGCTGAAACTCCCTTCCCCTACAGAAGGAAAAACTGCTGAAAAAAGGATCCCAACCCTCCTTTCTACCTCTCTCTCCTCTAAAAAGGGAGCACAATCCGTAAGAAGATGCCAGTGATAATCCGAGGACAGAAACCTGGAGTATAAGCCTTTGCAGAATACCGATATGTCAGATATACTTGAGAAGCTGCCTATTCTTCAAGATGGAGCGCATCCTTGGATTTCAAAGTTGGAAGAAATTACGGGCTCGGGGAACACTGTCTGCCATAGGAGACATTAAGAGATTTTGGCTAATCTCCTTGGGATTCCAGGTATGGAAGACATTTTTCAGAGAGCTGGACTTAATCGATATGTGGGGACTGCGGTTGAATGATCCTGAGTTGTTAGCTGCAAGTAGAAAATTGGGCAAGGTTTTCCTGGTCACTCATGGAGTGGACTTGGAAGACAAAATTACACTTAAGGATGTGATTTTGATGCAGGAAGCTGCTTCTACTATTGACACAAAACAGTTATGGCTAGACCGAGGTGCCATCAAAGATGCTACGGGTCTTTGGAGAAACAACGAGGGGTTGATAGTAGCGCCTCTAGACCTCTTAGGTCTGATGATTCAGGAAGCACATGGTTAGCTCATGTTGCAAGGGGGGAGGTTAGGAGAAAGATCACAAAGGAGTATGGTTTTTGGGCACCATATTTGCTTGAACAGGTTGACTATGTCATAGACAGGTGCACAATCTGTCTGAAAAATTATGTTTGCAGGGGTGTGACTGTACTTCCTGGTCACATTCCAACACCGAGAGGTCCTATGCGTGAGTTGGTTATCAACTTTGTTGATATGATAAAAACAGTTGAAGGAAAAAGATACATGCTGGTGGTTGCGGGATGAGATTTCACGATGGTCGGAGGCATGTCCAACCAAGCGAAAAGACGCTTAGTCGGTTGCCAAGTTCTTGTGTAAAGAAGTCATAAGCAGGTGGGGACTTCCCGATCGAATACCTCTGATAATGGAAAGGTTTGTGGATAAATCAGTGAAATTGATTTAGCAAAAATTGGGGATTAAGCAACGTCTAGGAGCAGTTATCACCCACAAAGTCAAGGGATTGTGAAAAAAAATGAATGGTAGTTCAGATTTTAGTAGCCAGCTCTTGTAGCGCTGGGTGCGATGTTTTCCTTTTGTACTTTTGTTATTGACTTTTGCGAAGGCTATGATATTGAGATGGGTCGGAGTTGTGATGCCTGGAGACAACACTCAGATGCCGTTGTTAACCGTGACTGATCTAGATGGAGATGAACAAGTGGTACTGGATGGAGTATTGATGGATAGATATCAATTTTGAATATCTGATTGTGCGATAATTTTTCTACTTTCTTTGCATATTGTTGTGATATTTAGTGTTTTCTTATGAGTCAAAGGGGAAATGGAATGTGATTCATTTTTATATATCATGTTATATATATTATTTTTGATATTACTCTGCTTTTGCATATATTATTTTTGATATGATGTTTTAATTTTCATGTGTTGCTTTCCAAAAGATACTGGTTGGTGTTTTCTTTTCTTCCAGAAGCATATGGGGAATGTGCAGAGTGGGATTCAAATACTCAAACATGGACAATATGAATGACTGGAGGAAGCTGAACAAGGACGGTGTGAAATGTTCAGATTCCATCATCGATGTTGCATTGAAAGTCGACACTGCTGAGGAGCTGCCGTGTAGTGGGACTACATTCCAGTGTCTACACTGATATGAATAACATATTTGCATGTGTAATACATCATTTGTGTCATATTCTTTCTGAATTACATTTTTTGAACAAATGTTTTCTGTTGTTTGGTACATGGGGGGACCTCAGATGTTTCTCTTTTTTCTTGACGCTTAGGGATATTGGGTTTAGGCAGGGACAGAGAGAATTCCACGGGAAGGTCCGATGGGTTGACCAGCCTGAATGTGGAATTTTTTTTACCATTTGTTTTCGGAGGCTTTCACGTGTATTCGATTGCACCATAGCTTAAAATGCAAATATTATTAAAGTGATTGGAGTACTTAGGTGGTCGCCTGAGGCAGAGGGTCCGTGAGAGAATTTTCCTGTCTTGATTGATTGATGGATTTGGAAAAGAAAGCTGCCAGACAGGTTTTTTTTCGCTCTTACACTCCATAAAAATTTGCTCACACTCCATAAACTTTGTTTTATGCTAAAGTTACACAAGAAGCCTGATGTAATAAAAAATTGTTATTGTCATAATCCATTATTTTGTTTCGAGACTTAATTAGTCTCGAAGGGGGGAAATATGTAGTATCTGAAACTTCAAAATAACTTTGGCTGAGGTTTGGGTTATTGGAGGTTAGATGAACTTTACTCTTACCTTGCTGAAACATCTGGAAAGTGTTACATAGGGGCCCCCTAAAAGGTCCGATGGTTGACCAGCCTGAATGTGGAATTTTTTTGATTTTATTTTGTTTTCTGAGGCTTTCACGTGTATTCGATTGCACCATAGCTTAAAATGCAAAGATTTATAAATTGATCTGGAGTACTTAGGTGGTCGCCTGAGGCAGAGGGTCCGTGAGAGAATTTTCCTGTCTTGATTGATTGATGGATATTTGGAAAGAAAGCTGCCAGACAGGTTTTTCGCTCTTACACTCCATAAAAATTTGCTCACACTCCATAAACTTTGTTTTATTGCTAAAGTTACACAAGAAGCCTGATGTAATAAAAATTGTTATTTGTCATAATCCTATTATTTTTGTTTTCGAGACTTAATTAGTCTCGAAGGGGGGAAATATGTGGTATCTGAAACTTCTATAACTTTGGCTGAGGTTTGCGTATTGGGGGTTAGATGAACTTTACTCTACCTTGCTGAAACATCTGGAAAGTGTTACTATAGGGGCCCCCTAAAACAGAGGAGATTCGGCTATGTGGAGGCCAGGGATTGGTCTATTCAAATCACGCCACCTTATGTTACATAAAGCATAGGATATATATACCATGTTTTAACAAAAGAATGGGAGAGTGATTATATTTGGGATTGGTTTCGTTGCTCTCTAGATTCTGCAGAGTCTGTAAATTGATGCTGAAATCTTTGATATAATAAACCTTTATAATCAAGTACAGTGTCAGCGGATTCCTTGTCAACACATCATCGCAGCATCGTTGTTCGGACACCACAAGATCTAAACAAATAATTTGGAAATCACAGAGGTCGCAACCAGAAACTCAACTACATTACCCTGACTTAAGATCGGATTTGAATGTTTATTTTCGTTAGGTTTTAGTCATAAAGCAACTGAAACTACATTGTTACTTTGTATAGCACTTAAATGAGATGTTATTGTTTAGAGATGGTTCATTCCTATAGCCTGTATACACACTTTACCAGTAGATGTTATTGTTTAGAGATGGTTCATTCCTATAGCCTGTATACACACTTTACCAGTAGATGTTATTGTTTAGAGATGGTTCATTCCTATAGCCTGTATACACACTTTACCAGTAGATGTTATTGTTTAGAGATGGTTCATTCCTATAGCCTGTATACACACTTTACCAGTAGATGTTATTGTTTAGAGATGGTTCATTCCTATAGCCTGTATACACACTTTACCAGTAGATGTGAAAAAAGAGTGAAAAAAGAAAAACCAAACACTGCATTCCACAGTAAGAACATCATACCAAAGGTCAAGCATGGTGGTGGTGGTGTGATGGTTTGGGGATGCTTTGCTGCCTCAGGACCTGGACGACTTGCCTTAATAGAAGGAGCCATGAATTCTGCTCTGTATCAGAGAATTCTACAGGAGAATGTCAGACCATCCGTCTGTGAGCTGAAGCTGAAGCGCAGCTGGGTCATGCAGCAAGACAGTGATCCAAAACACACACAATCAAGTCTACATGAAAATTGCTAAAAAGCAACAAATTGGAAGTTTTGGAATGGCCTAGTCAAAGTCCAGACCTAATCCCAATTGAGATGTTGTGGCAGGACGTGAAACGAGCAGTTAATGCTTGAAAACCCACACGTCACTGAGTTAAAGCAGTTCTGCATGGAAGAGTGGGCCAAAATTCCTCCACAGCGACGTGAGAGACTGATCAACAACTACAGGAGGCATTTGGTTGGAGTCATTGCAGCTAAAGGTGGCACAACCAGTTATTGAGTGTAAGGGGGGAATTACTTTTTCACACAGGGGAAATTGGGTGTTGCATAAAATTTGTTTATGAAATAAATGAAATAAATATGTAATTGTTGTGTTATTTGTTCACTATTGTTCCCTTTATCTAATATTAGGTTTTGGTTGAAGATCTGATAACATTAAGTATCACAAATATGCAAAAGTAGACAAAATTAGAAAGGGGGCAAATACTTTTTCATAGCACTGTACATATCCTTTAAAAATATATATACAGTGGGGAGAACAAGTATTTGATACACTGCCGATTTTGCAGGTTTTCCTACTTACAAAGCATGTAGAGGTCTGTAATGTTTTATCATAGGTACACTTCAACTGTGAGAGACGGAATCTAAAACAAAAATCCAGAAAATCACATTGTATGATTTTTAAGTAATTAATTAGCATTTTATTGCAAGACATAAGTATTTGATACATCAGAAAAGCAGAACTTAATATTTGGTACAGAAACCTTTGTTTGCAATTACAGAGATCATACGTTTCCTGTAGGTCTTGACCAGGTTTGCACACACTGCAGCAGGGATTTTGGCCCACTCCTCCATACAGACCTTCTCCAGATCCTTCAGGTTTCGGGGCTGTCGCTGGTGATAAAAATGACAGACCTCTACATGCTTTGTAAGTAGGAAAACCTGTAAAATCGGCAGTGTATCAAATACTTGTTCTCCCCACTGTACGTTCTTTATTACTTTCCAACCCCACCATCCCTCCCTAATTGGAGTAAACTAGTGAACAACAATGCTTAGGCTTCTACTTCATGCTTATACATACTATATACATTTTATGGACACAGTCAATAATTATATTTTGTTTGTTTTTACTCCTGAACTTCCTCAGATCATTTTCATGATGTCCAACTGGTATGCTGCATGTAAGACATAACTCCACCATTCCTACCGATAATATCACTTACGAAGATTATTCCTTTTTTAAACATTTTCTCAAAAAATAACTTTATTATCTGTTAGTATATTTGAGTTTAACCACAATATTTGTTCTGTCATTTCTGGAGGATTAAATAGAAATTGTAACCAACTTTCTATGGCTTGTTTTAGAAATAGTGATATTTGGGAGATGATTTCCTTTTCAAATACCTTAAAGTGAGGGGTTGTAATCTGAATAAAGGGAAAAAGTCCCTTCCTGAACATTGGGTGAGACAATCTTACTAGTTCGGATTTAAGTATAATTTTTGTATGACTGAAGCTTTTAGTGATAGGTCTAATGCTTTAATATTTAATAATTTCTGTCCTCCGAATTCATATTCATTATATAAATAGGCCCATTTAATTTTGTCTGGCTTGCCGTTCCAAATAAAATGGAATATTTTTTCTCATATAATTAAAAAAACTGTTCGCTAGGCGTAGGCAAGACCATAAGCAAATAGGTAAACTGGGATAATACTAAAGAGTTAATAGACAGGTATTTACCTTTCCATGGTAACAAGATCTTATCTATTTTTGCTAACTTTCTATTAAAATGTATTGCAGTGAGATCATTTATTTCCTTTGGGATATGTATTCCGAGGATATCCACATCACCATCAGACCATTTTATTGGTAAACTACATGGTAATGTAAAAATTGTTTTCTTTAGTGATCCAATACGTAATATAGTACACTTATCATAATTTGGTTGTAATCCAGAGACGTTAGAAAATGTATCTAGATCCTCTATGAGGCTGTGGAGGGATTCAAGTTGTGGATTTAAAAGAAAACATGAATCATCAGCGTACAATGACACCTTTGCTTTTAAGCCCTGGATTTCTAATCCCTTGATATTATTGTTGGATCTGATTTTAATAGCTAACATCTCGATGGCAATAATAAATATATATGCAGATAGTGGACAACCTTGTTTCACTCCTCTTGACAGTTTAAAACGTTCGGAGAAATAGCCATTATTTACTATTTTACACCTAGGGTTACTATACATGATTTTAACCCAATTCATAAGAGATTCTCCAAAATTGAAATGCTCCAGGAATGTATATATAAACCCCAGTTGTACTTTATCAAATGCCTTTTCGAAGTCTGCTAAAATCATAACTTGGTGTCAGTGATTCAACCTCGTGAAATATAAGATTATTTCACAGAACATTTTCCTTGAGTTTAGAGTGAGGAAAAGTAGCTAACACCTCACTGCTCTCTTGTGTGTCATGAGCAGAGCAGCCCAAGTGGCGAAGTTGATATGGAAACTCAGAGCCATGCAGAACGCATGCAGAGTGAGCTATGCACAGGGACCGAGTGACAGACGGAGCGGCGCAGTTAATGGACTTACTAATGGAGGAAGTTATTTGGGGTTTCAGCAAAAGCAATCGGGCCTGGGTAGTGTAGGACCTGAACATCGAGGGCCTGGGTAGTGCTTGACCTGAACATCGAGGGTCTGGGTAGTGCTGGACCTGAACATCGAGGGCTGGGTAGTGTTGGACCTGAACATTCATAGGGCTAAAAATTCATGTCACGTGGCTAGTAATGTGGCAGGGCTCTAATGTGGGGTCTCTCTCTGAAAATCTGTACTAATCTTATCAATCAAGTTAGGAACTTAAACAAAATAAGACGTTTCATTTTAGCAGATGCTCTTTTCTAGAGCGACTTACAGTTAGTGAGTGCATACATTTTCATACTGGCTCCCCGTGGGAATCGAACCCACAACCCTGGCGTTGGAAACGCCATGCTCTACCAACTGAGCTACACGACATCGTGTACGTTTTCTAGTGTAAGAAGGTACTTAGTGTCACATTTTACTAGTGCAAGAATTGTGCAAAGCACAAAAAATACCATAATCTGGCCATAGGGCTCTGGTCAAAAGTAGTGTACTATGTAGGGAATAGTGAATAGAACCATTTGGCTTCCATCCTATCTTGTAAGGCTTCTTGTGTAAGATGGTACTTGTTGTACCGTTGTAGCAAAAATATGTTGTCTTATAAAGTTAATGTAAAGGGTTCATTTAAAAGACTGATATTCCTTCCTCCATTTCCCAGAAATGGACCGGTTCATATAAATTGTACAGCATATCAAACCAACAATAAATAAAGCCAATCATTAAAAGTTTAAATTCTCTCAGGATTTCTTCATTTATTTATTTGTATGGAATGTGAAGCAGTTCCTGTAGGACAGTAAAGAAACTGTCAAAGTATTTTTAACGTCTTCATTCCAACGCCTTTCATCTACGAGCAAATCTACAATTACAGACAAAAAAACAACATAAACATTAAAAACATGCAGAACCACCAGCAAATAATTAACATTTAGTGAATGAGAGAGAATGTGTGTGTTTACCAGGGTGGCACAGTTGATAATAGCAGTGCCTGGTGGAGTCTCAGTACCCCTGATCTTCAGTCCATTACAGGTCACACACCAACAGGAACCTACCAGAAATGGACATGTTAAAAACCTGTTGCATATACAATATTGACATAATTACAAACGTTACTGTAACACAAAATGAATTGTCACCTTTAAATGACTTGGAGAATTTGGTGAATTTGTGTGTGTGTTTGTGTGTCTGAGAGAGTGGTAACCTGTAGATCCCCAACATTGCTTAGGGGTGTATTGTCCCTTGCGGTCACAAGTTGGGATGTAGGCTCCAGGCGGGCTGTTTATCATGGCATCTCTAGCACGCTCACAGGGGGTCTTGGGTCGTATCTTACAATCTGGATACACAGGTAACATACATTGTAATGTGGACATACATAACATGCTGGACATGTATGGACATAATGCATTGCTGGACATGCATTCTGAAAGCTTGGGTTGAGTCTGGAAGCTTGGGGTGCGTCCCAAATTGCACCCTATTCCCCTATGGGTCCTGGTCAAAAGCAGCTTACTATACGGAATAGATGTAACCTAGGTTTCCCTCCAAAAACAGATACCAGTCTCAAGGGACTTCCTGGCTAAATATTGAAATTCTGCTACTTGTTTAAAGTCCCAGTGCAGTCAAAATTCAGTTTTGCATCATATTGTACAACAGCTGATGAAACTAAGACTGTAAAAGTGGGGTAAATTATATCAGTGTTATTTCCTGATAGTTGGTTGACAATCCAATCATGCATCCATCCAGTTGAAGGACCAAACCTTTCATATCACAATACCTCAACACTCCAGCATCTAGACACCAATATACATCTCTGGAACTAGAAGAGTGGCATTTGGCCAGTAACCGAAAGGTTGCTAGTTCGAATCCCTGAGCTGACAAGTTGAAATATCTGTCTATGTGCCCTTGAGCAAGGCACATAACCCTAATTGCTCCAGGGTTGCCATTGATAATGGCTGACCATAGCTGTGACCTGACTCTCAGGGAGAGTGGGATATGCAACGAAACAAGACAGATAAGCTCCCAGCAATGTTTAAACAATTTATAAAATGTCTTGGTGAGTAAGTCTGAGGGATGTCTCACTTACCTCCCAAAGCAAAAGCCGTGCTGACAAGCAGAATGATGGTCAATGTCGCCATGGTGATATTCTCCTGAGAGAGAGATTAGTTAACCATTAGAATCAGCTGTGATTGTACAGTAATACTTCAATTAGTGGAATGGCTGGGGGTACCAGAGGAGAGGTTAAGGAAACCCTGTGTTAGGGTCTTCATTCTATTGAAGGTGGGGTGAAAGGTCAATGTCTTAAGGCTGAAGGGGAGGTTGTGTTGCTAGGAGAGGAGAGGAGCTTCTGTATTTCTGGAAGAACAGGACAATGGAGTAGATTAATGGGTTCATGGCCATAACTACATCTGAGGACACAGAGGTCCGGACCAAAATAAAGAAAATCTATTATGGGTCAACATCTAAATATTGCTCCCATCGTTGATCAAGAATTTAAGCATTCTGAGCTTTGATCTGACTGACAAGTTGAATCATGAACAGTGGTTTGTTCGTCATGTTCGTTTGAGTCCCCCAGATTTGTTGCACGGATGTGACTTTTAGCAGCATACTCACCACTCTCTCGAACCACCATTCACCACTCTAACTCTGCCCTCTCGTGGAAACGAACTACCCCAGCTCGGAGTTGGCTCACTAGAGAGGTAAGCAAAACTAGAGACGCTGCTGACAGTGTGTCTGCGAGATGCCGGACAATAGGCAATTTTGAAACCGTCCCGTGACTCCTGCCGTGTCAACAGACATAACGCAAAGAACATGAAAAAGACTCAGAACAACTGGTAGTCGCTTATAGATGTGTCAGTCAGGTGGCTAGCTGCTCGGAAGAGACTTCTATTGCAGTAACGTTGAAGGGCTCTGGTTAGTATATTGGACTAAACTCCACGGTGAAGGAAGTTTATAATGAACTCCACCTACGGAGTGGAGCAGAGACCACCCAAGGTCATTACTTCAAAACTGTTTCATCATGAAACACCTACCTTGTATCCATGTTTGTCCTCTCTAGTTACTTGCCTTTCTTTGTTTGCTGAAATCCATTGTAACACCGGGAGTCAGGACGCAGACGGTGAGTTTAATCATATAAATCATGTAGCTGAACAAAACCAACACTGCCTGTTGACTGAGGATACTGAGGGCTATATGAAGGGAGAGTAATCAAGGTGATGATGTCCAGGTGTGTGTAATGATGGTTGCCAGGTGTGTGTAATGATGGTTGCCAGGTGTGTGTAATGATGGTTGCCAGGTGTGTGTAATGATGGTTGCCAGGTGTGTGTAATGATGGTTGCCAGGTGTGTGTAATGATGGTTGCCAGGTGTGTGTATGATGATGGTTGCCAGGTGTGTGTAATGATGGTTGCCAGGTGTGTGTAATGATGGTTGCCAGGTGTGTGTAATGATGTGTGTAATGATGGTTGCCAGGTGTGTGTTTAATGTAATGGTTGCCAGGTGTGTGTAATGATGGTTGCCAGGTGTGTGTAATGATGGTTGCCAGTGTGTAATGAAATGCCAGGTGTGTGGATTTGTTGGACAGGTGTGTGTAATGAGGTTGCCAGGTGTGTGTAATGATGGTTGCCAGGTGTGTGTAATGATGGTTGAGCCAGGTGTGTTAGTTGATGTTCATTGTTTGGTGTGCCAGACCAGTGGTTGTAGACCGACGACGTCAAGCGCTGGAGCAGGTGTGACATCCATACTTTTCAATAAACATTAATCAAATACAACCACCGACTTTTTGCTCATTTCAGTGTCACGAAGATGGCAAACTGGTCAATTTAATCTCCGATGAGGTTTATAAATGAAACCTAGGTTATAAAATGATTTCTCTCTGTCTCGTTATTGCTCAGTATCTCTGGACAGAAAATGTGCCAAGTCAATAACGTTATATGCCAGATTTAGTGTTTATTTGAACCTGAAATGATCTGTGAAATGTTATTGGTCGACACACCCTCTGTAGATTGTGTGATTTGATTGGACAATGAGTGTTTTCGAGACCTAGGCCCACGTCATCGGAGATTCAATTGACACATGCGCTTTTGCACTACGTTGCCATCTTTGACAAACAGAAACAAGCAAAAAGTCGGTAGTGGAGTTCATCATGAACTTCCTTCACCATGGAGTGGATTTTAGTTTACTACGGGTAGAATTACTTAGCCAGCTAGAAGGATGAAGTAAGAAGCTAATGTTACCTCAACAGGAGCAAGAGAATAGGCTACTAACTTCTCATAATAACGTTGCTTTACAGAGAGTAGGCTATTGAGACAGTGAGGTGGCACTCAGTGGTGAAGCTGAGAGAGAGAGAGAGGAACCAAAACAGAGAGAGGTTACTACAGTGGTTCCCAAACTTTGGGTCAGAAGCAATCGGGTCTGGGTAGTGTAGGACCTGAGGGTATGGGTATTGAGGGTATGGGTGTGTAGGACCTGAACATTGAGGGTATGGGTAGTGTAGGACCTGAACATTGAGGGTCTGGGTAGTGTAGGACCTGAACATTGAGGGTATGGGGTAGAGTAGGACCTGAACATTGAGGGTTGGGTAGAGGGACCTGAACATTGGGTAGAGTAGGACCTGAACATTGAGGGTATGGGTAGAGTAGGACCTGAACATTGAGGGTATGTAGTAGGACCTGAACATTGAGGGTATGGGTAGAGTAGGACCTGAACATTGAGGGTATGGGTAGAGTAGGACCTGAACATTGAGGGGTATGGGTAGTGTAGGACCTGAACATTGAGGGTGGGTAGTAGGACCTGAACATTGAGGGTCTGGGTAGAGTAGGACCTGAACATTGAGGGTATGGGTAGAGTAGGACCTGAACATTGAGGGTATGGGTAGAGTAGGACCTGAACATTGAATGGGTTTTCATTTTTGCTATTTTTGCTTTTTTTTTCTCCAAATAGCATTGTATATAAATGCACTAAAGTCAAAAGTAGTGCACTGGAAAAGGGTTTCATTTGGGACACAGTATTGGAGTCTAAAGCAGGCCCCCTTGATAACCTGACCAGTCTACTATCACGTCCATCTTCTACATTCAGGCTGCTGTAGTGACCTCTGACCTCATCTAGTCTAATGTTGTGGAAGAAGATTTCTAGTGTAAGAAGATACTTAGTGTCACATTTTACTAGTGCAAGAATTGTGCAAAGCACAGAAAATACCATAAATATCATAATAATCTGTCCATAGGTGTCTGGTCAAAAGTAGTGCACTATATAGGGAATAGTGAAAAGAGTACCATTTGGCATGTACCCTATCTTGTAAGGTTTGTTGTGTAAGATGGTACTTGTTGTACCATTGTAGCAAAATATTTTGTTGTCTTAAAGAGTTAATTTAAAGGGTTAATTTAAAATATTGATATTCCTTCCTAGGGTTGTGGTGGGCACCAAATTTTAAAATAAAATAACAGTAGGGAGGCTATATACAGGGGGGGTACCGGTAGAGTCAATGTGCCGGGGCACAGGTTGGTCGAGGTAATTGAGGTAACATGTACATGTGGGTAGAGTTAACCTCTTAAGGATGGGACCCTTTTTTTCAATTTTCGCCTAAAATAACATAACCAAATCTAACTGCCTCTAGCTCAGGACCTGGAGCAAGGATATGCATATCTTTGATACCATTTGAAAGGAAACACTTTGTGGAAATGTGAAATTAATGTAGAAGAATATAACACATTAGATCTGGAAAAAAAATAATACAAACAAAAAAACATGTGTTTTCCATCTTTGAAATGTAAGAGAAAGGCCACAATATAATATTGCAGTTTAGGCGTAATTTAGATGTTGGCCACTAGATGGCAGCAGTGTGTGTGCAACGTTTCAGATTGAGCCAGTGAAGCATTGCAGTACTGGACTATTTTGTTTCAAGTCTGCCCAAATGTGCCAAATTGGTCGATTGATACATTTTCAAGTACATAACTATAGAGAACATACAAAAATGATATGGTAATACAAAATGTAAGTTTACACACTTCCAGGATTGTCATATATGATGGATCATTAGCTTATACACTAACTTTCACACATCTAGATGGCCGGGCGGGGTGGGTGTGGAGCCAGAGACAGCAGGGGTTCAAACTGTAGAACCCAGTTCCTTTTTGATTTTATCAAACAAAACAATGCTACATTTTATCTCAAGGTCCCATTAGGATGACAAATCAGAGCAAGATTACTGAATGTAAGTACAGTGAGGGAAAAAAGTATTTGATCCCCTGCTGATTTTGTACGTTTGCCCACTGACAAAGAAATGATCAGTCTATAATTTTAATGGTAGGTTTATTTGAACAGTGAGAGACAGAATAACAACAACAAAAAATCCAGAAAAACGCATGTCAAAAATGTTATAAATTGATTTGCATTTTAATGAGGGAAGCTTCTTCCCGAAGAAGACGCAAGTTTGGCTGCCGACCAAGTTATCGTGTTCATTTTAGTGAGATTGTGAGTTGTGGGATTTGTTAGGTTTCAAACTGCATTATGGTGATTGACTCCAAGCAATTGCCTTAGGCCTAAATACCTTATTACATCTGTAGCTGTAGAGTACTGCTGCAGTTTGTATATTTAAGATACTCCATGTGTATGTCGTTTGTAAGTGCCTGTATTGCACTGAATACATGAGAGGTATGCAGTAGATGTTATTGTTTAGAGATGGTTCATTCCTATAGCCTGTATACACACTTTACCAGTAGATGTTATTGGTTAGAGATGGTTCATTCCTATAGCCTGTATACACACTTTACCAGTAGATGTGAAAAAAGAGGCGAAAACCAAACACTGCATTCCACAGTAAGAACATCATACCAAAGGTCAAGCATGGTGGTGGTGGTGTGATGGTTTGGGGATGCTTTGCTGCCTCAGGACCTGGACGACTTGCCTTAATAGAAGGAGCCATGAATTCTGCTCTGTATCAGAGAATTCTACAGGAGAATGTCAGACCATCCGTCTGTGAGCTGAAGCTGAAGCGCAGCTGGGTCATGCAGCAAGACAATGATCCAAAACACACAATCAAGTCTACATGAAAATTGCTAAAAAGCAACACATTGGAAGTTTTGGAATGGCCTAGTCAAAGTCCAGACCTAATCCCAATTGAGATGTTGTGGCAGGACGTGAAACGAGCAGTTAATGCTTGAAAACCCAGTTAACTGAGTTAAAGCAGTTCTGCATGGAAGAGTGGGCCAAAATTCCTCCACAGCGACGTGCGAGACTGATCAACAACTAAAGGAGTCATTTGGTTGGAGTCATTGCAGCTAAAGGTGGCACAACCAGTTATTGAGTGTAAGGGGGGAATTACTTTTTCACACAGGGGAATTGGGTGTTGCATAAATTTGTTTATGAAATAAATGAAATAAATATGTAATTGTTGTGTTATTTGTTCACTATTGTTCCCTTTATCTAATATTAGGTGTTGGTTGAAGATCTGATAACATTAAGTATCACAAATATGCAAAAGTAGACAAAATTAGAAAGGGGGCAAAAATACTTTTTCATAGCACTGTACATATCCTTTAAAAATATATATACAGTTGGGAGAACAAGTATTTGATACACTGCCGATTTTGCAGGTTTTCCTACTTACAAAGCATGTAGAGGTCTGCAATGTTTTATCATAGGTACACTTCAACTGTGAGAGACGGAATCTAAAACAAAAATCCAGAAAATCACATTGTATGATTTTAAGTAATTTAATTAGCATTTTATTGCATGACATAAGTATTTGATACATCAGAAAAGCATAACTTAATATTTGGTACAGAAACCTTTGTTTGCAATTACAGAGATCATACGTTTCCTGTAGGTCTTGACCAGGTTTGCACACACTGCAGCAGGGATTTTGGCCCACTCCTCCATACAGACCTTCTCCAGATCCTTCAGGTTTCGGGGCTGTCGCTGGTGATAAAAATGACAGACCTCTACATGCTTTGTAAGTAGGAAAACCTGTAAAATCGGCAGTGTATCAAATACTTGTTCTCCCCACTGTATATCCCTTATTACTTTCCAACCACACCATCCCTCCCTAATTGGAGTAAACTAGTGAACAACAATGCTTAGTCTTCTATTTGTACATACGAAACTGTACAAGGGAAAACATCCACCTTGGCAAATAACACAGTGAAATGTAGCTCAACCGAGCTACACGCTCTCACAACAAACAATCACTCACAAAGACAAGGGGAACAGAGGGAACACTTATACACATACTAATTAGGGGAATGAGCACCAGGTGTGTGTGATTGACAAGACATGACAAGTGGAGTGATGAGAATGGGATCGGCAGTAGCTAGTACTCCGGTGACGACGAACGCCGAAGCCTGCCCCGAACCAGGAGGGGGGGGGGGGGGGCAGCCTCGGCGGAAGTCGTGACACCCAGCGCACACACACAGACAAGGACATTCTCATTGCAGGAAATACGAATTACTGACGCATTTTGTTCATGTGTTATGATAAACTTGGGCAAATTAATACATTTTCAATACATTTGGTCGATTCCCTACTATGTTCAGTACATTTGAATACTGTTGAATTCTGTATTCCGTCTGTGTTCGCATCGCGGATTTTATAGGGCCCTACTCATGGCTTTGTTAGTGATAGTTGTTACACATCCCTCATCTGTTTACCCCTACAAAAAAGTGGCGGGGTGAGCTTTTGTTGTCGATTGAATCGCAGATTGCTCCTTAAACATCATTGGTGACACTTTAACTCCTTAACCCCAACCCCAGCTGGGAGAGAACACACATCCTGCTCCTGGATTGGCTGAGATACCTCGTTGCCTGGCAACACATCATTTGAATCGTCCACGGAATCAACTTCTTTCTCCCTGGGGCTGGAGTAGTAGAAGACATCAAGCGAGTACTGGCTGAACTGAATGACATAGAGAACACAATATGGGATTTTATTGAATAGTTTGGGGGTAGGCTTCGTCTCAGAGGAAATGCTCCTCAGAGCCTGATGCTGATAACAGGTTGCCCGATGCTGGGCAGCTGGCATCGAACCCCCCCGGGTGAACGGGGGATCCGATGGCGGGCCTTCAGTTGGTGGTGGTAGGTCGTTGAAAGACTGTTGCTGCAAAATAGTGGGAGAGTTTACATATAAATACTCCCCTAGATTTATCCCCATTGGTTAAAAGAAAGGGAAGTGATTATTGCACGAGTGAGCCCATAGGTTAATCAGCAAGCGTGGTGGAAGTGCCTTAGTGCGCCATGCTCAGAGGCTGAAGTTAACTGGTGAACGACATTCTGCACGCTTGCTGATAGTAAAGGAGGAGCAAAGACGTGACGCTATGCTAATGAGGTAACATTATGACACCACTCTATAAATAACTGTTACGCTGATGAGGTTCACACAATATTAACAATCTACCATTTCCAATGAACCCAGCTAATTTCACTTCACCTACCTCTTTCTCTACGGCATTAGTGGGTCAGATAGGGTGTAAGTGAGGCTCTGTGGTCTCATCCAACACCATCACCACTTTCCACTCCAACACATCACTACTCTTGCTTCCTACCTTGACCCTCTTTGTGCTTTCTGTATCATGATCTCTCTTCTTCCTGTGTCTTTCTGTATCATGATCTCTCTTCTTCCTGTGTCTTTCTGTATCATGATCTCTCTTCTTCCTGTGTCTTTCTGTATCATGATATCTCTTCTTCCTGTGTCTTTCTGTATCATGATCTCTCTTCTTCCTGTGTCTTTCTGTATCATGATCTCTCTTCTGCCTGTGTCTTTCTGTATCATGATCTCTCTTCTTCCTGTGTCTTTCTGTATCATGATCTCTCTTCTTCCTGTGTCTTCCTGTATCATGATCTCTCTTCTTCCTGTGTCTTTCTGTATCATGATCTCTATTCTTCCTGTGTCTTTCTGTATCATGATCTCTCTTCTTCCTGTGTCTTTCTGTATCATGATCTCTCTTCTTCCTGTGTCTTTCTGTATCATGATCTCTATTCTTCCTGTGTCTTTCTGTATCATGATCTCTCTTCTTCCTGTGTCTTTCTGTATCATGATGTCTCTTCTTCCTGTGTCTTTCTGTATCATGATCTCTCTTCTTCCTGTGTCTTCCTGTATCATGATCTCTCTTCTTCCTGTGTCTTCCTGTATCATGATCTCTCTTCTTCCTGTGTCTTCCTGTATCATGATCTCTCTTCTTCCTGTGTCTTCCTGTATCATGATCTCTCTTCTTCCTGTGTCTTTCTGTATCATGATCTCTCTTCTTCCTGTGTCTTTCTGTATCATGATCTCTCTTCTTCCTGTGTCTTTCTGTATCATGATCTCTCTTCTTCCTGTGTCTTTCTGTATCATGATCTATCTTCTTCCTGTGTCTTCCTGTATCATGATCTCTCTTCTTCCTGTGTCTTTCCACTACCGACCATTCAGGTCCTTGACCCTCATTCTCCCGCTCCATACCATCAGAACTGACAGCCATATTGTTCTCATTCCATCACAGCTGTTGCTTCACCAACATTTTATCCACTTCCTCCATTTTGTCCTCACTACTCGCCGCCATTTCTGACCTCCAACCCTTCTGGGTTCCAGAGGGAGGGGTCTGACTGGACAGGTCCTTAAATAGGAGAGGAGGGAGAGGTAGAACTCAACTCACAGGCAGGATTTCAGAAAGTGAGATTTCAACATCTGTTCATCTAATACTGTATGTGTCTGTATCCCAAATATCACTCTATTCCCTATGTAGTGCTCTACTTTTGACCCTTATTGAATATGTGGCCCTGGACAAATGTAGGGAACTTGTTTTGAAGGATCGTGCCAATTCCACAAACTCCCAATTACCCTCTGGACACGCCCCTCTCCTGCTAACTCACCACACCTGAACTCACTCTGCCAATCACCAATTCCTCTCCCATTCTTCTGGTATATAAGCAGCTTGTTTTATCTGTGCTTGTTCAGCATTTGTAGTGGCCCAGTTCCTTTATTGTTCCTGTTGTTGTGTGTCCTGGCTAAAGTAAGTGTCTTCTATTGTGTGATTCTAACTTTTTTACATTTTTAGGTTGATGTCTACACTGTCTTAGAACATTTCCTGCAGTGCAGCATAATATCCTGTTTATCCTAGTTTGTGTATTATATGGTGTAACTAGCCCAGTATTTAGACATTTTTGATTAATTTAAGTCTAAGGGCATTGTGACTGCTTATGAGATGAGACATGGTCCAATGATGGTACCGGCTAGCAGAATGTCTTACATTCCATAATCCGTTAGACTGTTCTGATTGGTCGCCATTGGCACCGCGCAGCAGGGAAGAAGAAACTATGAAATCCCCCCCCCCCATGGATTCCATGTTGTGCTCTTTGTTTCACCTGTCTGACTAGCTAATCAACCTCGGTACCATTCTGGCCCAGAGTGGAAGTAGAGGAACCACTCAAGGCCAGAATAAAACATTGGCAGCCATATTTGGAGAGGTAGCGTCTAAACTACATTAAATGATTTATCAAATGGTGACTTATCAGAACCGTCTAGCGGATTATGGATGTAGCTTCAGAGGTGGGACATGCTTTTGGCCTTACCTGCCCCGTCTGTCTTGTGTACCGTCTTATTTTCAGTTGGATAATAAAAGAACAAGAATTGAAGTTTGTCTTCAACCATAGTTCCTGCATTCTGACAGATGCGTCGTAGTGACAATAACATAGCTGCAGGGAATTCCTCAATTTGTGAACTAGGCCGTTATTACTTCTGTATGAGTGGAGAGAAATACCCCCCCCCCCCCCCAGAAATTCTCCTCACTGCATAGGGAATAGGGTGCCATTTTGGATAGCAGACATATTCCTGTGGTGATCTACTGTATGTGGAGGAAGATACCTGGTATTCCTTAGCCCTTCATTAGTTGAATCTGCTCTGATTAGGTAGTCCTGGAATACATCTGATAAGTGGAATGGCTGGGGTACTTGGTGAGGTTAGGGGAACACTGCACTCCCCTACACTCTGAAGGACTCACTGAATTTGTCTTCATGGCTTCTCTCTCAGGAGACTCACCATGGCCATGTTGACTGTTCTTCTGCTTCTCAGTGCTGCCTTTGCTCTGGGAGACGCAAGTAGGAGTCCACTTTACATGATTCATTCTGGATTTGTTTTGTTGTAGCAGAGGTGACTGACTGATGTACTAATAATATTGTAGTTGTGATTTGTAGATCTGTCTCGACTAGCTTTTAAAAGCCGGCTGCAACTTGTCCTTTCAGATTCATTTGTAGAAGAAGACTTGTGTCCCTCCGGTTGGACCAAATATGGATCACGCTGCTTCATGTTTGTCAAGACTGCAAGGACCTGGCCTGAAGCAGAGGTATCATGCTTACATCTACTGTGAATTTAAAGGGGAAGTTCAATTGAAATCAACCCTTTGACGTTACATTAAAGGTGATTTTTTTATGTTTTTAAATCCGGCAACACATGCCCTATGTAAAATACTGAACTTCCCTTTAAGATATTGTTTAGTTGGAATGTTCTAGAAGTTTGGAATGTTTATTTAATGTGTGGGGTCAGGCCTCCTGTATATTGGAACCCACAGGACATGGCTTAATACAGAAACTAATATCTTTAAGATCATGTTTAAAAGAGAATTCGTTGTGACGGTCAATATTTGATTGAGAGTCCAGAAGACAAATTCTGACTGGCCAGCTGACTAACACTTACATTATGAAATGGCTTTGTCCCCGTCTACTGCTTCCTCTAGCGGCACTGTGTGTCCCTTGGTGAAAAACTGGTGTCTGTGCCCAGCACTGTAGAGTACCTTGGAGCAAACCTGGCATCTGTACACAGCTCTGAGGAGGAGCAATTTCTACAGACGTTGGTCAAGACTGGCGGTTTCCCTCCTACCTGGATTGGAGGATTTGATGCTGATAAGGCGAAGGTGGGACATGTTCCCAGGTGACAGGAAGCCTAGCCATTATGAGCTTTGGGCCAATGAAGGCAAGGTTGCTGGTTTGAATCCCAGAGCGCACTGTGGAAAAATATGACGTGCCCTTGAGCAATGCACTTAACCCTAATTGCTCCTGTAAATCGTTCTAGATGAGAGCATCTGCTAATTGACTAAAATGTAAATGTCGCCAACTGTCATACTTCAGTAGAAGGCTTTTATACAAATGTGAAACGGTACTAGTTAATTATAAATTGTCTCAAAGTAACCTGTTCCAGACAGTCTGCCTGTTCTCGTATGGTGTTTCTAGCTTCAACAGTTGTAGACAAGTGATGCTCATTGAAATGCGTTGGGATGATTGTAAATGTGATCAGGAAGTAGGCTCCATTTTTCTCTTTACACAAGCTCCAGTCTGAATTGTAAAGTTTTGGTGGTAGCTTTGACTGTTTCAGGAGGTAGAGGAAAGGCTATACATTTTGGATTTATTCTGGAACCTCCCTTTCCCCCCCTTAAGGACAGGCTATGGTTCTGGAGCGACGGCTCCGACTTTGATCACCAGAACTGGGCCAAAGGACGGCCCAATAACGCTGGTGCCAGAGAGAGGTGTATTCAGATGAACTTTGGAGGTACAGTAAGCCCAGTGTCATTCACTGATCCAGCCTTGAAATTAAACTTCACTCATAGTATATTTACCAAATGCATATCAGACACTCATGCAGACGTTCCTCCTGTTGTGTTTCCTCTCAAGGTGAACGCCGCTGGAACAATGCAATATGTGGAAGGAGCTTGCTCTCTGTGTGCTCCCTGAGACTCTTGCCACTCCGTCAATCTATAAACTAAAAGCAACAATGCTGTTTCGTATGTGTCCGCATCCTTAACACTTTACGGTAACGTCAAATACTTTGATTTGTTGCTGTTAAATGAAGTCTTAGTTACTACAAATGTTGTGGAGTTTTGTTTGCAGCCAATAAAACATGTGTACACATTATTTTGTCTCATGAGTTATTGAACATGAATGATACTGCTATAATTGGTGTGTCTTTTGAGAGGTTTATTGAAGGTACAGGCTTTGATCTGGGACTTGAGTATTACTCAAATTCCAACACTATTACCACGAAACACCGCATCATTACATTTTAGTAATTGTGGTGACTCTTACCCAGAGTGACTTACAGTAGTTAATACCTGTTCTTACTGGTCCCCTGTGGGAATCGAACCCACAACCCTGGTTTTGCAAGTGCCATGCTGATTAACTGAGCCACCAAGACAACGCTGTCATAACAGGTCAGCTGGCATAACGTGTCATAAATTTACACCAGTTGTGAAAAAGCACAATATTTTTATGTTTTCAGTTTCTAAACACATTTATCCCAAATGTTTAACCTGCCAAGAAGACTTTCGTTTTAAGGTTTGTTTTATGTCTAATGAATTCTTTAGGCATGTTACTTTGAATAACTTGCAGAAAATACATGATAACAGTTGCATTGGGAGAAACCCTCACACTGCTCTCAAGCGTTACGTATCGGCCTCAAGGGGGAGGAAGACCAGTGGTACCGAATATAACAATGTCCATTTTATAAGTATTCTAATAGTGTGAACAGGACTGGAAAACCACAATGCGGACATGGACCTATCCATAACGTTTTCATAAATCATTAGGTACTGTACAAGGGGAAACTTCAGTCTGAAGTGGCGGCATGAATTCATGTTCACATTTACAACACAACATGCATGGGCATTTCAAGACCTTTCGGGAATAATGTCTGGAGGCTGAAAATCCTATAACATTCTCTTTTTCTCAGTATTTATATCACCTCCCCGAGTCGCCACTTTCTCTATGCCACAATCTAAAGTTTTGATGTTTTTGGCCATTAATGTACTTCAGTGGGGATCGGGCCCAGAGCCGGATCCGCCGCCAAGGCGGAGTGCCCACCCGGTCCTTCCCCTGTGGTATTTAGTTGGCGCGGTCGGAGTCCGCGCCTTTAGGCTGGGGTACTGTCACGCCCTGGCTCTGGGGACACTGTTATGTTGAGCCAGGGTGTGTAGATCTATGTTCCCTATTTCTATGTTGGCCTGAGTGACTCCCAATCAGAGGCAACGAGTGTCAGCTGTTTGCTGGTTGTCTCTGATTGGGAGCCATATTTAAACTGTCGGTTTTTCCTATGTTTTTTGTGGGTTCTTGTTTCTAGTTGGTTGTGTTTGACCGTGTACTGTCACGTTACCGTCTTTGTTGTTTTGATCGCGTTTCGCTCAATAAAAGAGTATGTTTGCCTGCAACGCTGCGCCTTGGTCCTCATCTGTTCCCGACGATCGTGACACCATCAGACCATGTTATTGGTAAACTACATGGTAATGTAAAAATTGTATTTTTTAGTGATCCAATACGTAATATAGTACATTTGTCATAATTTGGTTGTAATCCAGAGAGGTTAGAAAATTTATCTAGATCCTCTATGAGTGTCACACCCTGGCTCTGGGACTCTATATGTTGAGCCAGGGTGTGTTCATTCTATGTGTTGTATTTCTTTGGGAGTTCTAGTTTGTTTCTTTGTTGGCCAGAGTGACTCCCAATCAGAGGCAACGAGTGTCAGCTGTGGCTGGTTGTCTCTGATTGGGAGCCATATTTAAACTGTCTGTGTTCCCTTGGTGTTTGTGGGTTTTTGTTCCAGTTGGTCATTGTTACCTAGGACGTTACGAGTCGTTTTGTTGTTTTGTATCGTGTGTGCACTTTAACTAATTAAAGTATGTTCGCTCAACACGCTGCGCCTTGGTCCTCCTCTATGTATGACGATCGTGACAGAAAAACCCACCATACCAGGACCAAGCAGCGTGTCCAGGAGCAGGCAGCCTGGACGTGGGAGCAGATTTTGGACGGACAGGGGTCCTGGACCTGGGAGGAAATCCTGGCCGGGATGGATAGCCGGCCATGGAGTGAGACTTTAGAGTGGCGACGGAGAGAGGAGCAACGGCGTGATCAGGGTCGTCGTCGGACGGTCGAGAGGCAACCCCAGAAATTTTTTAGGGGGGGGCATACGGCATGGACGATGGGGCTGACGGAGGCAAACAAGGGGCGTATTCAAAAGGCCACCAGGTTACGGGGGTCACTGGTAAAGGAAGGGAAGGAAGGTTTAGAGGCACGGCGAGAGGTACTGGGATGTGTTACCAGTCCGGTCCGGCCCGTTCCAGATCCCGGGGTAGAGCCAGTGGTGTGTGTCCCCAGTATGGTCCGGCCTGTTACGGCCCCTCGCACCAAATGGACGGTGCGCGTCGCCAGCCCGGTCCGGCCTGTTCCTGCCTCTCGCACCAAGCCTACGGTGTGCGTCGCCAGCCCGGTCCGGCATGGCCCTGCTCCACGCACCAAGCCTACGGTGTGCGTCGCCAGCCCGGTCCGGCCTGTCCCTGGTCCACGCACCAAGCCTACGGTGTGCGTCGCCAGCCCGGTCCGGCCTGTCCCTGCTCCACGCACCAAGCCTACGGTGTGCGTCGCCAGCCCGGTCCGGCCTGTCCCTGCTCCACGCACCAAGCCTACGGTGTGCGTGCGTCGCCAGCCCGGTGTGCCGGCCTGTCGGCCTGTCCTGCTCCACGCACCAAAGCCCACGGTGTGCGTCGCACCAGCCTACGGTGTGCCGGCCCTGTCCCTGCTCCACGCACCAAGCCTACGGTGTGCGTCGCCAGCCCGGTCCGGCCTGTCCCTGCTCCACGCACCCAAGTCGCCTAGCCCGGTCCGGTGTGCGTCGCCAAGCCCGGTGTGCGTCCGGCCTGTCCCTGCTCCTCGCACCAAGCCTACGGTGTGCGTCACCAGCCCGGTCCGGCCTGTTCCTATTCCACGCACCAAGCCAGGGGTGCAAGTCGTCAGCCCGGTTCGGCCCGTTCCGGCTCCACGCACCAAGCCAGGGGTGCGCGTCGTCAGTCCAGCACAACCCGTGCCTGGGTCACCGGTGCCTGGTAAGGTACCGGTCAACTGCTCCACTCCAGAGCTGAAGCTAACCGCTCCTGCTACGTCCAGTTCAGCTCCAGCCAGCGGGGCCAGACCGGACCAGGGGCGCTATGGGGGGTTTATTGGAGGGTGGTGGGCAAGCCCGGAGCCAGAACCGCCGCCGAGGAGGAATGCCCACCCAGCTCTCCCCTGTTTTGTTCTAGTTGAGGCGCGGTCGCAGTCCGCGCCTTTAGGGGGGGGGGTACTGTCACACCCTGGCTCTGGGACTCTATATGTTGAGCCAGGGTGTGTTCATTCTATGTGTTGTATTTCTTTGTTGGGAGTTCTAGTTTGTTTGTTTCTTTGTTGGCCTGAGTGACTCCCAATCAGAGGCAACGAGTGTCAGCTGTGGCTGGTTGTCTCTGATTGGGAGCCATATTTAAACTGTCTGTGTTCCCTTGGTGTTTGTGGGTTTTTGTTCCAGTTGGTCATTGTTACCTAGGACGTTACGAGTCGTTTTGTTGTTTTGTATCGTGTGTGCACTTTAACTAATTAAAGTATGTTCGCTCAACACGCTGCGCCTTGGTCCTCCTCTATGTATGACGATCGTGACAATGAGGCTGTGGAGGGATTCTAGTTGTGGATTTAAAAGCCAATTTGTAAGTCGCTCTGGATAAGAGCGTCTGCTAAATGACGTAAATGTAATGTAAATGTAAAAGAAAACATGAATCCTCAGCGTACAATGACACCTTTGTTTTTAAGCCCTGTATTTCTAATCCTCTGATATTATTATTATTGGATCTGATTTTAATAGCTAACATCTCGATGGCCACAATAAATAGATATGCCGATAGTGGACAACCTTGTTTCACTCCTCTTGACAGTTTAAAACTTTCTGAGAAATAGCCATTATTTACTATTTTACACCTAGGGTTACTATACATGATTTTGACCCATTTTATAAGAGATTCTCCAAAATTGAAATGCTCCAGGCATTTATATATAAACCCCAGTCGAACTTTATCAAATGCTTTTTCGAAGTCTGCTATGAATAGCAGGCCTGGTTTCCCATATTTTCCATAGTGTTCTATTGTTTCCAATACTTGCCTTATATTATCTCCAATGTATATTCCATGTAAAAAACCTGTCTGATTAGAATGAATAATATCCGACAATACCTTTTTAATTCTATGCGCTATACATTTTGCTAGGATTTTTGCATCACAACACTGAAGTGTAAGGGGCCTCCAATTTTGTAAATGGACTGGATCTTTATATTTTCCACTTGTATCCTGTTTCAGTAATAATGAGATCAGACCTTCTTCTTGAGTGTCAGATAATCTACCATTTACATAGGAGTGGTTAAAACATGCTAATAACGGTCCTCTTAGTATATCAAAAAAGGTTTGGTATACCTCGAATGGTATGCCATCCAACCCTGGAGTTTTCCCGGACTTAAAGTCTTTAATTGCATCCAGAAGTTCCTCCTCTGTAATTTCACCTTCACATGAGTCTTTCTGTGTGGCTGTTAATTTGACATTATCAATAGAAAAAAAATCTCTACAATTAGCTTCAGTTAGAGGAGATGGAGGCGACTGAAAAGAAAACATATGCTTAAAGTACTTTGTTTCTGTATCATTTGGTGAATTATGGGTGACTCCGTCAATTGTAACCAGTTTCATTAAGTTATTTTTGGTAGCATTCCTATGTTGAAGATTAAAAAATAATTTTGTGCATTTTTCCCCATATTCCATTCAGTTTGCTTTATTTTTATAATATATTACACTTGATCTTTCTTGAATAAGTTTCTCCATTTCTTTTTGTTTTTCCTCTAATTTATTCTGAGCCTCTATGTTACAGTTTTTATTGCCATCTATCTGTTCTGTTAGACTTTCTATTTCCTTTCTTAGTATAAACTCTTTTGACCTAAATTGCTTTTGTTTTCGAGATGAGTACTGAATTGCATGGCCTCTAAAGGCACATTAAAAGGTGTGCCATACAATAAGGGGATTCGCTGTACCTATGTTATGTTGGAAAAAGTCAGTTATAAATTCCTTTGTTCTAATTATAAATAAATTATCATCCAATAGGCTTGGATTACATTTCCAATATCCTCGCCCACGTGGAAATTCAGTAAGAGTAATGTATATGCCTATTATATGATGGTCCGACCGCATTCTGTCCCCTATCAACACTTTTTTTTAAACTTTTGGTGCCAACGAAAATGAGATAAGAAAGAAGTCAAGACGACTAGCTTGATTCAGTCTCCGCCATGTATATCTCACTAGATCAGTATATTTAAGCCTCCATATATCTACTAGTTCTAATGTATCCATGACATTCACAATTTCCTTAAGAGCATGTGGGTGATTGTTTATGGTGTGATTTCCTTTACGGTCCATTGAGCTATTTAAAACAGTATTATAATCCCCCACCATAATAATATTGTCTTGAGTTGCTTGCAGGCTTGATAATTTATCATATATATTGTCAAAGAATTGTGGATCATCATTATTTGGTCCGTAAAGGTTAATGAGCCATATCTGTTTATGGTCCAATAACATATTTAAAATAATCCATCTACCTTGCGTATCTATTTGGACAATTTGCACAGTCGGATCGAAATTACTATTAATTAATATAATCACCCCTTTTGAATTTCTTTGCCCATGGGAGAAGTATATTCCCCCCCCCCCCCCCCCCACCCCCATTCTTTTTTCCACGCTACTTCATCTCGAATTGTTGAATGAGTTTCCTGTATACAATAGATATTATATTCCTTCTCTTTGAGCTATGTAAATATTGTTCTTCTTTTGTTATTGTCAGCTAAGCCATTACAATTATAACTGGCTATACTTATTTCACCATACACCATAATGAGATTCAAGTTTCAAGTCTATTTATCATTATATATGTTTGTAAATTTACCAATAAAAAATAGCGTAATGATTGAGTGTCCATATAGCTGTAACGTGATATTTGCATTGCTACGGAGTAACCCTTCAATTGTTCTCCACTAATTCCCCCGCTAAAGCCCCTCCCCATCCCAAATTGAGCCGTCATCACAGTGATCAGCATCCCACCCACGTCCCTCCGTATCTCTAAGGCCCAGAGAGGCCAGGACCCATCCATCGAAAACAGCACACAGTGCCACCCACAAAACAGAAGCAGATTAACCACCAAAAGCATTTCCAATGCTGTCACCTCTCTATATATATATATATATATATATATATATTCTATAACTATTTTTTTTTTAATTATGCATATCCTATTTTCCATCATTATCAATTAATATGCGTAATAATGTCGGCAGTTCACGCGTAGGATTCTAACATATAACCCGGATTGCCATTGTATTACATTTAATTCATTGACAAGTGGGACTTGTATTTGTTGAGTCAGGGTGTGTATTTTCTGTGTTGGGTTTGTCTATGTTAGTTTCTAGATCGTTTAGATCTATGTTGGCCAGGGTGGTTCCCAATCAGAGGCAGCTGTAGCTCATTGTCTCTGATTGGGTGCCATACTTAGGTAGCCTGTTGGCACTAGTGGGTTGTGGGATCTTGTTCCGTGTGAGGTATGTTATTTGTCTACCTTGGACTTCATGTTTCGTTTGTTGTTTTGTCGTGTGTTCAGTACGTAAATAAATATGAATGCATATCATGCTGCGCCTTGGTCCTTCTCGTTCATGAACGATCGTGACAACAAGCAATTATTTTCCTAGCAAATTTCCTAGCAAATAACCCCGTGGTCCCCCCCATCCCCCCCCCCCCCCCCCCACAACAGATGCCAGACAAGCACACACGCACATACTCACATACTCCAACACACTCAACCCCGCTCCTCCACAATCCACCATAAAATCAGATACTCAACGGCTGTTATATCCCAGAGCCCAATTCGAGAAATAACTTGATTTACGAGTGCACATACAGTTAAAGCTGATTGAGAAAGCATGCAGATTGAGCTGAAATTGATAACAATGTGAGATTTGATTAATCTACTTAATCTATGTCAAGTCCTAGGTGATGGAGATCAGATCCACCCTCTTCACCTGAGACACAAACACTCTGATCCCCTGTTGTAACCATTTCCCCAAGCATCTCCATGCGGTCAGACCTTTGATTATTTTGTGCCACCTGGGCCACAATGATAAACACCCTCTCTGATTGTCCGAGTGTGACCCCCTCCCCATGGGTAACTCAGCCAGTGTTGCCAGCACTGCCACTACCTGGGTGGGCGTACCCCACCGGAATCCCCACCGGCTAGGTAAAAGGTCGTCAAGGTTTTCATTAGCAGCTTTGAGAATTTCCTTGTATATTATGCTCTCCCATCAGAGGGCTCTGCCTTTGTAGGACCAACGCTGCCAGGCAGGCTCAGAATCTTGAGGGGGCGGTGCTGCTCAAGTAGGTCTCTGACCGCATTTATTTCTCTGTTTAGGCTGCATACTCACAGCAGGTCCATAAAAGAGATGGGAACTTCTCTTTGGTGTATGGGTCGCTCAGGTGTGTGTCCAGGTTATAGGGTTAGGGATCTTTCCATCATGATAGGACAATGGAAAATTAGATTAGATGTATACTATATTTAAAAATGTATATCCCTCATTTACACAAAATTGAAAGCTCTCTCTCACTACCCCTGCTCATAGACCCCCGGTCGGCTCTGGGATATGCAACCATTTCCCCTCTCACTCACTTAACGCCGCACCTTTTCAAACACAAAAATGCACACCACATGGTTGACTGCGGAAGAAATGGGCTGAGCGTGCAAACGCACCCGCATCCACATCTGCCGCAAGGGGGAAAGGATGCCAGAGAGAACACAGGACCAACCACAACAACCATCCGCCAAAACAACAACCTCCCGCCAAAAAAGCTATTTTCTAATTATTTGTATTTAAAGATGTATTATTCTGCTTGTTATATCGTTTTATCCTTTTATAAAATACTATACTTACTATAAATGTTATTTAATATTACAATCCCTATCATTGCTAGTATCAGGTGCTCCAATATTTGACTCCTCTATTACAAACTTTTAGAATAGCCATGGAGTAGGTTTGTGTCTCTGAACATTTGGTTGTCAATATATAATTTATCCACCACGAGTGCAACACGTTTCCCTTTTAATATTTTTTCCTTGAAGATTGGATACAGAACTTTGCGCCTTTCTACAATCTCCCTCGGGAACTGATCATTCATGCCTATTTTCGTGCCAGCAAGTCTTTTTCCTAGGCTTTTCACCATAGCTTTATCCTCAAAAAAAGCAAATTTGGCAACGATTGGGCTCATATTTCTGTCCTCTTTTTCCGAAACGATGTACACGTTCGAGTTGGATTTTATCGACAGCCTCGAGTGGGATTTGTAGCACTGTACGCAGGAAGTCCTTCATAATATTCTCTGTTATTTCTCCCTCCTTTTCCTGAATACCCGTAAGTACTAGATTTTCCCTCATCGATCTAGTTTGGATGTCTAGTAAGGCTTCTCTCAGAAGGTTGTTCTCCTTTTTTAGTTCCCTAACGTCCGTTTCCATTTTAGAGACTGTCACTTTTAATTCTTTGGTTTCTTTCTCTATTACCAAAACTTTTTCGTCACTCATTTGAAGACTCGCTTTCAACTCTTTTACGTCTTTACTGACCAATTCTAGTATGCCCAATTTGTCATTTATCGACTTCAACAGGTCGCTTTCCACACTTACCATACCCAGTGGTGAAAAGCATATATCATCTGTATCAGTCGATGAGTCGCGTTTCCTTTTGGGGATCGGCTCTCCACGCTTGTCTTCAGTCATGTTTGGGTGTTGCGTGTTGTTGTAATATTTGTCGATATATTTCTCTAGCCTTATGATCTGTTTTGTGGTATTATCCAGATTGAATTATATTAACTGTGAATATATGAAATGCTAATATTTAGTCTAACTTACTGATTTTGAATATTATGTTTTTATCTTGAGGTGTTTTGTACCGATTTCTATTCAATACGCCATCTTGTCTACGCGTGCCCCGCCCCGTCTCTTGAATTGAATTGAACTTGACAAAATTATATAATTACTCCAGTCTATCAGGGATTAATGAAAGTCGGGACAATCATTTTCCCGACAGGAAAACATTTTTTTTATAGTTGGAAAAAAAAGATTTTGTTTCATTATTTTAGATTACGAATTCCATTTAGGAATTTTATAAGGGGAAAGATTTGCTTTTGGAAATCTTTTAATATTTTGAATATTATGCATTTCCATGTTGGCTCCGTGCCCAGAAATGCTGCTGTCCGGAGCAAGGGATCCCAATTTCAAACTCTCCCAAAAAGTTTTGAAATGGCAAATATTGAATTTTAACTGAAAAGGGATCTTATGTTCAGTTGAAGACAGAAGTTTACATACACCTTAGCCAAATATATTTAAAATCAGTTTTTCACTATTCCTGACATTTAATCCTAGTAAAATGTCCCTGTCTTAGGTCAGTTATGATCACCACTTCATTTTAAGAATGTGAAATGTCAGAATAATAGTAGAGAGAATGATTTATTTCAGCTTTTATTTCTTTCATCACATTCCTAGTGGGTCAGAAGTTTACATACACTCAATTAGTATTTGGTAGCATTGCCTTTAAATTGTTTAACTTGGGTCAAACGTTTTGGGTAGCCTTCCACAAGCTTCCCACAATAAGTTGGGTGAATTTTGGCCCATTCCTCCTGACAGAGCTCGTGTAACTGAGTCAGGATTGTAGGCCTCCTTGCTCGCACACGCTTTTTCAGTTCTGCCCACAAATGTTCTATAGGATTGAGGTCAGGGCTTTGTGATGGCCACTCCAATACCTTGACTTTGTTGTCCTTAAGCCATTTTGCCACAACTTTGGAAGTATGCTTGGGGTCATTGTCCATTTGGAAGATCCATTTGCGACCAAGCTTTAACTTCCTGACTGATGTCTTGAGATGTTGCTTCAATATATCCACATAATTTTCCTTCCTCATGATGCCATCTAATTTGTGAAGTGCACCAGTCCCTCCTGCAGCAAAGCATCCCCACAGCATGATGTTGCCACCCCCGTGCTTCACGGTTGGGATGGTGTTCTTCGGCTTGCAAGCATCCCCCTTTTTCCTCCAAACATAACGATGGTCATTATGGCCAAACAGTTATATTTTTGTTTCATCAGACCAGAGGACATTTCTCAGAAAAGTACGATCTTTGTCCCCATGTGCAGTTGCAAACCATAGTCTGTCTTTTTAATGGCAGCTTTGGAGAAGTGGCTTCTTCCTTGCTGAGCGGCCTTTCGGGTTATGTCGATATATAGGACTCGTTTTACTGTGTACTTTTGTACCTGTTTCCTCCAGCATCTTCACAAGGTCCTTTGCTGTTGTTCTGCGATTGATTTGCACTTTTCGCACCAAAGTACGTTCATCTCTAGGAGACAGAACGCGTCTCCTTCCTGAGCGGTATGACGGCTGCGTGGTCCCATGGTGTTTATACTTGCGTACTATTGTTTGTACAGATGAACGTGGTATCTTCAGGCGTTTGGAAATTGCTCCCAAGAATGAACCAGACTTGTGGAGGTCTACTATTTTTTTTCTGAGGTCTTGGCTGATTTCTTTTGATTGTCCCATGATGTCAAGCAAAGAGGCACTGAGTTTGAAGGTAGGCCTTGAAATACATCCACAGGTACACCTCCAATTGACTCAAATGATGTCAATTAGCCTATCAGAAGCTTCTAAAGCCATGACATCATTTTCTGGAATTTTCCAAGCTGTTTAAAGGCACAGTCAACTTAGTGTATGTAAACTTCTGACCCACTGGAATTGTGATACAGTGAATTATAAGTGAAATAATCTGTCTGTAAACAATTGTTGGAAAAATGACTTGTGTCATGCACAAAGTAGATGTCCTAACCGACTTGGCAAAACTTTTAGTTTGTTAACAAGAAATTTGTGGAGTGGTTGAAAAACGAGTTTTAATGACTCCAACCTAAGTGTATGTAAACTTCCGACTCAACTTTCAACTTTTGATAGATCTAAACAAATCATTTGGAAATCACCATGGTCACAACCAGAAACTGTCAACTACATCTCCCTGATGGATTAAGATAGGCTTTGAATGTTTATTTTCATTAGGTTTTAGTCATAAAGCAACTGAGGAAAAACTAATTTGCTACTTTGTACACCACTTGAATGAAAAATAAATGAAATTTTTGTCAACTCTATAAAACATGAACTCTGTCAGATTTTTGTCTAACGTCAAGTCCGCCAGAAAAGTGTTAATTTTGTCAACATAATTAGTGAGAAAAATATTCGTCAAACACTACATGTTCAGTGACAATTGATGAGACTATAACTAATGAAAATTATATTTCTAAATGGACTGGGCAAAAGTTTTTGGAGATATTGTGAGCTTTTCAGTGATAAGCACATTTATTATTAACAGCACATATGCGCAGTGCAGTTCTGTTCAGCAGTGGGAAGAACACACCACACCCGACACACAGCCTTCATCATCATCATCAGAGGAGGAGGAGGAGCAAGTGATGAGTGTGGGCAGAGAGGCAGACAAGCTCCGCTCCAGCTCCGCTCCAGCTCCGATTATACAGATCACACAGGCGACTCTTGCTTCCCCGTAACTAGTCACCACCAGCCTTCTAGTTAGATACCCTTTGACAAGCTACTTTATGAAATTATAACAATAGCAGCATTGAGTTTAATAGTAAAACAACAGTCTAGCTATGTTTTTCTCTTTCTTGAGTATAGAAATATAGGCTGTCTTTGAATTTGCAGTATCGCTCAACCTTTCCACTTGCCTGATGACTCAAACTGAATTCTTCCACTGCTCTATCATTCACTACATACATCAGTCTGAGATGATGATCAACCAAGTCGGTTTTGGTGACGTCAAAATGAGGGGTGTTGTACAAAACATCTG
This sequence comes from Coregonus suidteri, assembly GCA_036851935.1. Taxonomy (NCBI): domain Eukaryota; kingdom Metazoa; phylum Chordata; class Actinopteri; order Salmoniformes; family Salmonidae; genus Coregonus; species Coregonus suidteri. The sequence goes on from CM072256.1 coordinate 3,691,584, forward strand.
AGATTGGATCATCTCTAACCAATCAGAGTATCAAGGACAATGGCACGTTTTCAAAACGCCACTTTACTCACGCGTGTTCTGGCTCTGGCCCAACCCTTTGGTTTCTGGGACCAATCAGATGGTGTAGAATGGATTTCCAATCTAGAGATCGCCAGGGTACTCAGATCCAGACTCATTGCGGAGAAACTAACGTCAGTGGGGCTAACGTAGCCAAGTCCACCTATTTTCCTCAGAGAAAATGGCTTGATTCTAGCCATTACTGTTCCAAATATATGACCCATAATATCTGTGCTACGACTTTCCAGAAAGGTAAGTAACAGACAATGTCTGCGCCCTGGTGGAAATCTAATTGGTATAACAAAGAATTCCCATCAAAATCCGTCTGTTTAAGCTAAAGATCTGTTTTTTACAACATCCTCCGATGTCTGCCTCCCTCATCTGCAGTGAAAGGAGCTACAACGATGTTTGTCAGACCCGAAAATGGGTCTTCTCACGGAAAAGTCTGTAGTGTCACTGGTTTGATCCAACAAACTAATATCACCCCTTTATGGAAAAATGAGACTCACGAACACAATGTTGTTCTCCGTTTTGATCTACGACCCCCACAAGCATCACGGGTACCCCCGATATGCCAACTTCTGTCTGTAGTGTCAGAAAGGTTTGGTCTACACACATATGACCCCACCATCAAAAGACACTAATATGACCCCAACATCAAACGCCACTGACCCCAATATGACCCCACCCATCACTAAATGACCCCACTAATATGACCCCACCATCAAACGGCACTAAACGACCCCACATCAAAATATGACCCCCCCATCCACTAATATGACCCCACCATAAAAATAATATGACCCCACCATCAAACGCCACTAATATGACCCCACCATCAAAATACACTAATATGACCCCACCATCCTGTCACCACACTAGCCTCGGGCTCCGACCTACCACCTCCGATACTTCACCACACCTTCCACCTCCGATACTTCACCACACCTACCACCTCCGATACTTCACCACACCTACCACCTCCGATACTTCACCACACCTACCACCTCCGATACTTCACCACACCACACCTCCGATACTTCACCACCTACCACCTCCGATACTTCACCACACCTACCACCTCCGATACTTCCGATACTTCCACCACACACTACCACCTCCGATACTTCACCACATACTTCACCACACCTACCACCTCCGATACTTCACCACACCACACCTACCACCTCCGATACTTCACCACACCTACCACCTCCGATACTTCACCACTACCTACCACCTCCGATACTTCACCACACCTACCACCACCCCGATACTTCACCACACCTACCACCTCCGATACTTCACCACACCTACCACCTCCGATACTTCACCACACCTACCACCTCCGATACTTCACCACACCTACCACCTCCGATACTTCACCACACCTACCACCCCCTCACGACACCTACCACCTCCGATACTTCACCACACCTACCACCTCCGATACTTCACCCTCATTCTTTTCCATTTCTCCTCCTGTCTTCAGCTCACTCTGCTTACATTTCCTACCATTCTTCTTTAACAAACCTTCTCCCTTTTTCCCACTATTTTTAACAGACTCAAGCTCAGTCTTCCTCCCTCTCTCTCCTAGACCTCCTCTGCCTCACTTTTACCCCGCCATTCCTCCTCCGTCATCCAAGTATACGTCTCCTTATGATAATACTGCATTTCTCCTAACATCCATCTGCATCTTGCCTTCTCAAGGGACTCCATTTTCCCCCTCTAGCTAGCCTTCTTTGCTCACCAAAAGCTCTCCCCTACTCTCTTCCCAGAGTTGGTCCACGTTAATTCTCATAACCTGCTACCAAAAGTTAAATCTGTCGAAAAACTGGATCCCTTCTAACCATGACCACAGAACTGACTGGGGACAACTAGTGGAAAAGTAGGGACATCATTTCTCGACCAGGCTTTCCAGTACTCTCAGCTGCTGGAATCTCCAGAAGGACGTCATCAGAGAGCGACAATCAGAGGGTGCACTAGTGAATTGTAATGGAATTTACTGTAGCATGAACAGGAAGTAGTTCTACTGGTGAGAGTGGGGAAGCACTTAAACATGAACAAATATGAATAACTGTTCATGTTGTGACAATTATTTTATATAGTAGGAAAGTGTCAACAAAATTTTGTTTAGTTGTTGAGGAGACGCTGATGGGAAGCACAACATGAAACTTATGAGAATTCATATGGAAGTTCTGAGTAATAGTCAATGGAAATTATTTCACCCGCTAAACATTACATTTATGATAGTGAATATGAAACCTGGATGTACAGAAAGCCCATATGTGTACCCCGTGAATAGCCTCGAGAGACTACCTGCAAAATGAGCATTTACGATAAATCCAACCAGATCTGAAAACTGAAATTAATGATAACGTTAATATCAAAGCGGAATGACGGCTAATTTATCAGCCCTCTTCTCCCGGGGCGAGAATGGAGCAGTTAATGGACTTACTAATGGAGGAAGTTATTTGGGGTTTCAGCAAAAGCAAATCGGGCCTGGGTAGAGTAGGACCTGAACATCAACGGCATGGGTAGGGCTAAAAATTCATTCACGTGCAGGGCTCTAATTTGGGGTCCTCTCTGAAAAACTGTACTAATCTTATGAATCAAGTTAGGAACTTAAACAAAATAAGAAGTTTCATTTTAGCAGATGCTCTTTTCTAGAGCGACTTACAGTTAGTGAGTGCATACATTTTCATACTGACTCCGTGGGAATCGAACCCACAACCCTGGCGTTGGAAACGCCATGCTCTACCAACTGAGCTACACACATCGTGTACGTTTTCTAGTGTAAGAACGTACTTAGTGTCACATTTTACTAGTGCAAGAATTGTGCAAAGCACAAAAAATACCATAATCTGGCCATAGGGCTCTGGTCAAAAGTAGTGTACTATGTCGGGAATAGTGAATAGAACCATTTGGCTTCCATCCTATATTGTAAGGCTTCTTGTGTAAGATGGTACTTGTTGTACCGTTGTAGAAAAAATATGTTGTCTTATGAAGTTAATGTAAAGGGTTCATTTAAAAGACTGATATTCCTTCCTCCATTTCCCAGAAATGGACCGGTTCATATAAATTGTACAGCATATCAAACCAACAACAAATAAAGCCAATCATTAAAAGTTTAAATTCTCTCAGGATTTCTTCATTTATTTATTTGTATGGAATGGGAAGCAGTTCCTGTAGGACAGTAAAGAAACTGTCAAAGTATTTTTAACGTCTTCATTCCAACGCCTTTCATCTACGAGCAAATCTACAATTACAGACAAAAAAACATAAACATTAAAAACATGCAGAACCACCAGCAAATAATTAACATTTAGTGAATGAGAGAGAATGTGTGTTTACCAGGGTGGCACATTTGATGGGAGCAGTGCCTGGAGGAGTCTCAGTACCCTTGATCTTCTGTCCATTACAGGTCACACACCAACAGGAACCTACCAGAAATGGACATGTTAAAAACCTGTTGCGTATACAATATTGACATAATTACAAACGTTACTGTAACACAAAATGAATTGTCACCTTTAAATGACTTGGAGAATTTAGTAGTGTGTGTGTTTGTATGTCTGAGAGAGTGGTAACCTGTAGATCCTGAACATTGTTTAGGGGTGTATTGTCCCTTGCGGTCACAAGTTGGGATGTAGGTTCCAGGCGGGCTGTTTATCATGGCATCTCTTAAACGCTCACAGCGGGTCTTGGGTCGCATACCATCTGCATACATTGTAATGTGGACATAACATAGTTGGAGAATGTATGGACATAATATCCTTTGCTGGACATACATTCTGGAAGCTTGGGATGTCAATCTCAAGGGACTTCCTGGCTAAATATTGAAATTCCGCTGCTTGTTTAAAAGCCCAGTGCAGTCAAAATTCAGTTTTGCCTGTGTTTTGTATCATATTGTACAACAGCTGATGAAACTAAGACTGTAAAAGTGGGGTAAATTATATCAGTGTTATTTCCTGATAGTTAGTTGACAATCCAATCATGCATCCATCCAGTTGAAGGACCAAACCTTTCATATCAGAATACCTCAACACTCCAGCAACTAGACACCAATATACATCTCTGGAACTAGAAGTTTGGACGGTAACCGAAAGGTTGCTAGTTTGAATCACTCAGCCGACAAGTTTAAATATCTGTCTATTTACCCTTGAGCAAGGCACAACCTTAATTTCTCCGGTGTCACGGTTTGATAATGGCTTGTGTCCCAGGGAGAATGGGATATGCAAAGAAACATTTTTTTCAATTCACACCTACTTATTAATACACACTTGTACTTGCGTGAAATAGGACAGATAAACACCCACTAATGTTTATGGTTTTTAAATAAAAATGTTGGTGAGTAAGTGTGAGGTATGTCACTCTTACCTATCGGAATAAAGGCATCTCCCAGAGCCATAGCCATGCTGACAAGCAGAATGATGGTCAATATCGCCATGGTGATAGTCTTCTGAGACAGGGAGAGAGAGATAGAGAGATTAGTTGACCATTAGAATCAGCTGTGATTGTACTGTAATACTTCAAATCAGTGGAATGGCTGGGGGTACCAGAGGAGAGGTTAAGGAAACCCTGTGTTAGGTACATAACCTACTGTATGCCTGGAGGTACCAGAGGAGAGGTTAAGGAAACCCTGTGTTAGGTACATAACCTACTGTATGGCTGGAGGTACCAGAGGAGAGGTTAAGGAAACCCTGTGTTAGGTACATAACCTACTGTATGGCTGGGGCTACCAGAGGAGAGGTTAAGGAAACCCTGTGTTAGGTACATAACCTACTGTATGGCTGGAGGTACCAGAGGAGAGGTTAAGGAAACCCTGTGTTAGGTACATAACCTACTGTATGGCTGGAGGTACCAGAGGAGAGGTTAAGGAAACCCTGTGTTAGGTACATAACCTACTGTATGGCTGGAGGTACCAGAGGAGAGGTTAAGGAAACCCTGTGTTAGGTACATAACCTATGCAACTGTTAAGGCAGCATTTTCCAAACTCGTTTTTTTCAAACAGCATTTTCCAAACTCGGAGTGCAGTGTTCCCCTAACCTTTCCTCAAGTACCCTCAGCCATTCCAATTATCAGATGTATTCCAGTACTACCTAATCAGAGCAGATTCAACTAATGAAGGGCTAAGGAATAACAGGTATCGTCATCCCCATACAGTAGATCACCACAAGAATATGTCTGCTTTCCAAAACGGCACCCTATTCCCTATGCAGTGATGAGAATTTCTGGGGTGTTGGTGGGGGGGGGTGGGCTATTTCTCTCCACTCATACAGAAGTAATTAAGGCCTAGTTCACAAATTGAGGAATTCCCTGCAGCTATGTTATTGTCACTACTACGCATCTGTCAGAATGCAGGAACTATGGTTAAAACGTACAAACGGCCAGCAGGTAAGGCCTCGATAGCTGTTGTGTTCCTGGAGGGAATACACCACATTAACATACATGATTGACCAGTGCCATAACTAATAACAGCAGTATCTCAAGTAGGCTACGCCAGCCCAACATTATACCTTTTTATTAACGAATGAAGCCAGGTTTAAGGGCATTCCATAGCAACAGTTTGCGAGATGACGAATGGTTCAATGAGGTACATGCTAGCAGCATATGTCCCACCTCTGAAGTTACATCCATAATCCGCTAGATGGTTCTGATAGCGACGCAAACTGTGATCTAACCAGTGATCAATAAGTCATTAAATCTAGTTCAGCCACAACCTCTGGCTTCATACATGTTTCCTCCACTTCCAGTCTGGGGCAGTACGGTGCCCATTTTGGGAGGCAGATTAGCTAGACAGACAGACGTGCACAAACTGATCACAACATGACATCCATTTTAGACTGATTTGGGGGAGGGGGTGAAATGTAAATTCCAGATTTCATAGTTTCTTGTTCACTGCTCCGCGGTGCAAATGGCGACCAATCAGAACAGTCTACCGGATTATAGACATAAGACACATTCTGCTAGCCGGTACCATCATTGGTCCATGCCTCATCTCACAAGCTGTCTCAATTCCCTTACACTTAAATTATTCAAAAAGGTCTAAATACTGGGCTAGCTACACCATATAATACACAAGCTAGGATAAACAGGATATTATGCTGCACTGCAGGAAATGTTCTAAGACAGTGTAGACATCAACCTAAATGTGTACAAAAGTTAGAATCACACAATAAACGGCACTTACTTTAGCCAGGACACACAACAACAGGAACAATAAAGGAACTGGGCCACTACAAATGCTGAACAAACACAGATAAAACAAGCTGCTTATATACCAGAAGAATGGGAGAGGAATTGGTGATTGGCAGAGTGAGTTCAGGTGTGGTGAGTTAGCAGGAGAGGGGCGTGTCCAGAGGGTAATTGGGAGTTTGTAGAATTGGCACGATCCTTTAACAGATGTTGACACAGGAAGAAGAGAGATCATGATACAGAAAGACACAGGAAGAAGAGAGATCATGATACAGAAAGACACAGGAAGAAGAGAGATCATGATACAGAAAGACACAGGAAGAAGAGAGATCATGATATAGGAAGACACAGGAAGAAGAGAGATCATGATACAGAAAGCAGTGGAGCGTCTAGTGTAGAAAGCACAAAGAGGGTCAAGGTGGGAATCAAGAGTAGTGAAGTGTTGGAGTGGAAAGTGGTGATGGTGTTGGATGAGACCACAGAGCCTCACTTACACCCTCTCTGACCCACTAATGCCGTAGAGAAAGAGGTAGGTGAAGTGAAATTAGCTGGGTTCATTGGAAATGGTAAATTGTTAATATTGTGTGGTAGCCAGGCTCCTGGCAGAAAAGGGAATTCCCAGTGGTTCCAGGGTAATATTCCAACCCGACCAGGCTGGTCTTTCCTCCTCCACCCAGACCCCTCTCGCATGGCCCAAGGACCCGGCCCTGGCGGCTATCCAGATCCCAGGCTACAGCGTATCCTTTCGTAGCAGAGTTTGTGGTAACGGTCAGTGTTTGCCTCAATGTTTTGCTCCATTCTCGCCCCGGAAGAAGAGGGCTGATAAATTAGCCGTCATTTCCGCTTTGATATTAACGTTATCATTCATTTCAGTTTTCAGATCTGGTTTTATTTATTGTAAATGCTCATTTTGCAGGTAGTCTCTCGAGGCTATTCACGGGGTACACATATGGGCTTTCTGTACATCCAGGTTTCATATTCACTATCATAAATGGAATGTTTAGCAGCTGAAATAATTTCAATTGACTATTACTCAGAACTTCCATATTAAATCTCAGATAAGTTTCATGTTGTGCTTCCCATCAGCGTCTCGTCAACACCTAAACAGAATTTCGGGAATTTTCAAAATAAAAGTCCCCCACTAATAGTTGGAAAGTGTCAATGACCTGTACTTATTCACGATATATAAAATAATTGTCTCAACATGAACAGTTATTCAAATTTGTTCATGTTTAAGTGCTTCCCCACTCTCACCAGTATAACTACTTCCTGTTCATGCTACAGTAAATTCCATTACAATTAACTAGTGCACCCTCTGATTGTCGCTCTCTGATGACGTCCTTCCGGAGATTCCAGCAGCTGAGAGTAGTGGAAAGCCTGGTCGAGAAATGATGTCCCTACTTTTCCACTAGTTGTCCCCAGTCAGTTCTGTGGTCATGGTTAGAAGGGATCCAGTTTTTCGACAGATTTAACTTTTGGTAGCAGGTTATGAGAATTAACGTGGACCAACTCTGGGAAGAGAGTAGGGGAGAGCTTTCGGTGAGCAAAGAACGCTAGCTAGAGGGGGAAAATGGAGTCCCTTGAGAAGGCAAGATGCAGATGGATGTTAGGAGAAATGCAGTATTATCATAAGGAGACGTATACTTGGATGACGGAGGAGGAATGGCGGGGTAAAAGCGAGGCAGAGGAGGTCTAGGAGAGAGAGGGAGGAAGACTGTGAGCTTGAGTCTGTTAAAAATAGTGGGAAAAAGGGAGAAGGTTTGTTAAAGAAGAATGGTAGAAAATGTAAGCAGAGTGAGCTGAAGACAGGAGGAGAAATGGAAGAGAATGAGGGTGAAGTATCGGAGGTGGTAGGTGTGGTGAAGTATCGGGGTTGGTAGGTGTGGTGAAATATCGGAGGTGGTAGGAGTGGTGAAGTATCGGAGGTGGTATGTGTGGTGAAGTATCAGAGGTGGTAGGTGTGGTGAAGTAGTCGGAGGTGGTAGGTGTGGTGAAGTATCGGAGGTGGTATGTGTGGTGAAGTATCGGAGGTGGTAGGTGTGGTGAAGTATCAGAGGTGGTAGGTGTGGTGAAGTATCGGGGGTGGTAGGTCTGGTGAGGTACTCGGAGCCCGAGGCTAGTGTGGTGACAGGATGGTGGGGTCATATTAGTGGCGTTTGATGGTGGGGTCATATTTGTGTATTTTGATGGTGGGGTCATATTAGTGTATTTTGATGGTGGGTCATATTAGTGGCGTTTGATGGTGGGGTCATATTAGTGTATTTTGATGGTGGGGTCATATTAGTGCCGTTTGATGGTGGGGTCATATTAGTGTATTTTGATGGTGGGGTCATATTAGTGTATTTTGATGGTGGGGTCATATTAGTGGCGTTTGATGGTGGGGTCATATTAGTGTATTTTGATGGTGGGGTCATATTAGTGGCGTTTGATGGTGGGGTCATATTAGTGTATTTTGATGGTGGGGTCAGTTTAGTGGTGTTTGATGGTGGGGTCATATTAGTGGCGTTTGATGGTGGGGTCATATTAGTGGCGTTTGATGGTGGGGTCATATTAGTGGCGTTTGATGGTGGGGTCATATTAGTGTATTTTGATGGTGGGGTCATATTAGTGGCGTTTGATGGTGGGTTCATATGTGTGTAGACCAAACCTTTCTGACACTACAGACAGAAGTTGGTATATCGGGGGTACCCGTGATGCTTGTGGGGGTCGTAGAGCAAAACGGAGAACAACATTGTGTTCGTGAGTCTCATTTTTCCATAAAGGGGTGATATTAGTTTGTTGGATCAAACCAGTGACACTACAGACTTTTCCGTGAGAAGACCCATTTTCGGGTCTGACAAACATCGTTGTAGCTCCTTTCACTGCAGATGCAGGAGGCAGACATCGGAGGATGTGGTCGATTGAGACGCAGCCCATGCATTAAAAAACAGATCTCTAGCTTAAACAGACGGATTTTGATGGGAATTCTTTGTTATACCAATTAGATTTCCACCGGGGCACAGACATTGTCTGTTACTTACCTTTCTGGAAAGTCGTAGCACAGGTATTATGGGTCATATCTTTTGAACAGTAATGGCTAGAATCAAGCCATTTTCTCGGAGGAAAATAGGTAGACTTGGCTACGTTAGCCCCACTGACGTTAGTTTCTCCGCAATGAGTCTGGATCTGAGTAGCCTGGCGATCTCTAGATTGGAAATCCATTCTACACCATCTGATTGGTCCCAGAAACCAAAGGGTTGGGCCAGAGCCAGAACACGCGTGAGTAAAGTGGCGTTTTGAAAACGTGCCATTGTCCTTGATACTCTGATTAGTTAGAGATGATCCAATCTCAGATGTTTTGTACAACACCCCTCATTTTGACGTCACCAAAACCGACTTTGTTGATCATAATCTCAGACTGATGTATGTAGTGAATGATAGAGCAGTGGAAGAATTCAGTTTGAGTCATCAGGCAAGTGGAAAGGTTGAGCGAGACTGCAAATTCAAAGACAGCCTATATTTCTATACTCAAGAAAGAGAAAAACATAGCTAGACTGTTGTTTTACTATTAAACTCAATGCTGCTATTGTTATAATTTCGTAAAGTAGCTTGTCAAAGGGTAGCTAACTAGAAGGCTGGTGGTGACTAGTTACGGGGAAGCAAGAGTCGCCTGTGTGATCTGTATAATCGGAGCTTGTCTGCCTCTCTGCCCACACTCATCACTTGCTCCTCTTCTGATGATGATGATGAAGGCTGTGTGCCGGGTGTGGTGTGTTCTTCCCACTGCTGAACAGAACTGCACTGCGCATATGTGCTGCTAATAATAAATGTGCTTATCACTGAAAAGCTCACAATATCTCCAAAAACTTTTGCCCAGTCCATTTAGTAGACATATCTCATTTTAGTCAACTCAAATGAAATATCATTTTCATTAGTTATAGTCTCATCAATTGTCACTGAACATGTGGTGTTTGACTAATATTTTTGTCACTAATTATGTTGACAAAATTAACACTTTTCTGGCGGACTTGACGTTAGACAAAAATCTGACAGAGTTCATGTTATATAGAGTTTGACTGAAATTTCATTTATTTTTCATTCAAGTGGTATACAAAGTAGCAAATTAGTTTTTTTCCTCAGTTGCTTTATGACTAAAACCTAATGAAAAATAAACATTCAAAGCCTATCTTAATCCATCAGGGAGATGTAGTTGACAGTTTCTGGTTGTGACCATGGTGATTTCCAAATGATTTGTTTAGATCTATCAAAAGTTGGAAGTTGAGTCGGAAGTTTACATACACTTAGGTTGGAGTCATTAAAACTCGTTTTTCAACCACTCCACAAATTTCTTGTTAACAAACTAAAAGTTTTGCCAAGTCAGTTAGGACATCTACTTTGTGCAAGACACAAGTCATTTTTCCAACAATTGTTTACAGACAGATTATTTCACTTATAATTCACTGTATCACAATTCCAGTGGGTCAGAAGTTTACATACACTAAGTTGACTGTGCCTTTAAACAGCTTGGAAAATTCCAGAAAATGATGTCATGGCTTTAGAAGCTTCTGATAGGCTAATTGACATCATTTGAGTAAATTGGGGGTGTACCTGTGGATGTATTTCAAGGCCTACCTTCAAACTCAGTGCCTCTTTGCTTGACATCATGGGACAATCAAAAGAAATCAGCCAAGACCTCAGAAAAAAAATGGTAGACCTCCACAAGTCTGGTTCATTCTTGGTAGCAATTTCCAAACGCCTGAAGATACCACGTTCATCTGTACAAACAATAGTACGCAAGGATAAACACCATGGAACCACGCAGCCGTCATACCGCTCAGGAAGGAGACGCGTTCTGTCTCCTAGAGATGAACGTACTTTGGTGCGAAAAGTGCAAATCAATCGCAGAACAACAGCAAAGGACCTTGTGAAGATGCTGGAGGAACACAAAAGTACACAGTAAAACGAGTCCCTGAAAGGCCGCTCAGCAAGGAAGAAGCCACTTCTCCAAAGCTGCCATTAAAAAGACAGACTATGGTTTGCAACTGCACATGGGGACAAAGATCGTACTTTTCTGAGAAATGTCCTCTGGTCTGATGAAACAAAAATAGAACTGTTTGGCCATAATGACCATTGTTATGTTTGGAGGAAAAAGGGGTTTCCTTGCAAGCCGAAGAACACCATCCCAACCGTGAAGCACGGGGGTGGCAGCATCATGTTGTGGGGGTGCTTTGCTGCGGGAGGGACTGGTGCACTTCACAAAATAGATGGCATCATGAGGAAGGAAAATTATGTGGATATATTGAAGCAACATCTCAAAACATCAGTCAGGAAGTTAAAGCTTGGTGGCAAATGGGTCTTGATGAGGAATTGAAAAACTGTCTGGTTGAAAGAGACATTGACAACTTAGATGGAAGGCTATTGAGGATGGTAGCTGACTCTATGGCCACTCCTAACTGTCATAGCTTTAATCTGAGTCTAGAGGAAGGTGTTTGTCCTCTGGCCTGGAGGGAAGCCAAAGTCATTCTGCTTCCTAAGAGTGGTAAAGCCCAATCAGCTTGCTGCCAGCTCTTAGCCAACTGTTGGATAAAATGGGGTTTGACCAAATAAAATGCTATTTCTCTGTAATCAAATTGACAACAGACTTTAAGCATGCTTATAGAGGAGGGCACTTTAATGGAAGCTTATCTAATGTCAAACATACAGGGTGTGGTGTACCGCAGGGCGGATTTCTAGGCCCTCTACTTTTTTATGTTTTTACAAATTACATGCCACTGGCATTAAACAAAGCCTGTGTGACCATGTATACTGATGATTCAACCATGTATTTGTCAGCAACCACAGCTAATGAAGTCACTGAAACAAGGAATTGCAGTTAGTTTTGGAATGGGTGGCCAGTAATAAACTGGTCCTGAACATCTAAAACTAAGAGCATTGGATTTGGAACAAATCATTCCCTAAGTTCTAGACCTCAGCTGAATCTGGTAATGAAGGATGTGGCTGTTGAACAAGTTGAGGAGACTAAATTATTTGGTCTTACCTTAGATTGTAAACTGTCATGGTCAAAACCATATAGATTCAGTGGTTGTAAAGATGGGGAGAGGTCTGTCCGTAATAAAGAGATGTTCTGCTTTTTGAAGCCCACACTCCACAAAGCAAGTCCTGCAGGCTCTAGGTTAACTTATCTTGATTATTGTCCAGTCATATGGTCAAGTGCTATGGGTTATTGTCTTGCTGGAAGATCCACTTGTGGCCAAGTGTCAGCTTCCTGGCAGTTAACAAATTTTTTCGACAAAGATGTCTGTGTACTATGACCGAAGAGCTCTATTTTCATGTCATCAGACCATAGCACCGCCTATAGTTTGAGAAATGGCACTTGGATTGGAACCGGTGATACTTCCGCCTTAAAGGTATAGTGTAATATTTTGGAAATGAAAACCTTTTGCTACTTCCTCAGTCAGATGAGAACGTTTTTTTTTTTTTCTCTGCATGCAATTTGAAGGACGTTGAAGGACCTGCTACAGTGAGATTCTGTTGAACTGTCTTGTGTTGATAGAAACAGCAGCACGTAATGACATCACACCTAAAAAAAAAAAAACATTTACCTAGAGTGTCGAATAAACAAACTGTCCGTCTTAACAACATTTACCCTATAGCTGCCGTTTCCATTACAGATGGCGCTATGTTTTTTTTGTTTAGTGGAATAAACCTGGGTCAATGAAAACCTGCCTACTGATCCATCACCCATCTGTAGAATTATAGCATTAGTAGAATGGAGACGTTATAGAATTAGAATGACAGACATTCCTGTTCCATTTCAACGTTCCGTGCTGGCTGGACTGGACCGGCAGCCTTACAGGGTGTGATGCTAGGAATGTCTCTTTTATTGATGAATATTAGAAACCTGGATAATACAAATTATGTTGTTAGGAGCCAAAGTGCAAAAGCAAAGTGCAAAGTGAATAACTTACCATAAACCTTTTTTAAGACAATTTTCTAATGAATTTACACTGTGAGATTATAATGAGGTTTACGGTACTCTTTGCACTTGAAAATGCTTCAGCGCTATGAAAACGTTGCCCTTATTATGTAAACAGCTGCACAAACTTTAGCTAACATTAGCCACTGCTAGCTAAAAATGGCAATGACCAAATCACCTTTAACATTAAACCAAATAATTCCTCTCCTCTACACCCCTTCTGTCACATCTCCTCTTCTCTCCTCTCTTCTCCTCCTCTCCTCTCTTCTCCTCCTCCTCCTCTCCACTCTCTCTCCTCCTCTTCTCTGCCTCTTCTCCTCCTCCTCTCTCTCTCCTCCTCCTCATCTCTTCCTCCCCTCTTCTCTCTCCTCCTCCTCCTCCTCTCTTCCTCCCCTCTCTTCTCCTCCTCCTCTCCTCTCTTCTCCTACTCCTCTCCTCTCTCCTCCTCCTCCTCTCCTCTCCTTGCTCTTTCATTCCAACATCTTAAACAACGGTCTTAAGGGTGCTGTCCGCTAAAAGGAAATGATTTTACTCTGAAAGGCCAAGAGGCTGAGCTTTTTCTCTGATAGAGGCCAAGAGGCGAAAACCTAAGCTTTATATAAAATATATCATATGCATCATAAATAAGTAAGGCATCATTCACATACACCTGCAACTAGATAAATTAAAAACCAATTAAAATCCTAAACTTCTCTGTACTGGGCATCCACCAAATACTGTGTTCTCCCCCACAATTACAGCACTTGACCTTCACATTGCTTCCACATTCACTGTAATCATGCTCCCCTCCACACTTGGCACATCTTCTCTTTCCTTTACGCTGAGCAACTACATGTCCCATTCTTTGGCATTTAAAACACTGCAGTTTATATGGATCAAATTCTCTAACATTGAATTTAAGGAATCCTATCTGTAACTTTCTCAAACCTCAGAATCACTGATAGGCTTTCACTTCTTTGACCCCCTTTCCTACTGATCAACCTGTTAGCCTCAATCACTCTGCCTCCCTTCACATTTTCTTTAATATTATCTGTGGACATAGATATTGGGACCCCAGGGATGACTCCCCTCAATCTAGCAGAAGCACCAGGGACATGGCTTTTAATCTTCTTCCCATTAAGCTTTTCCATTTTCAGAATCTTCTCTTGCTGAGCCTGGCTACCACACAATATTAACAATCTACCATTTCCAATGAACCCAGCTAATTTCACTTCCCCTACCTCTTTCTCTACGGCATTAGTGGGTCAGAGAGGGTGTAAGTGAGGCTCTGTGGTCTCTTCCCAACACCATCACCACTTTCCACTCCAACACTTCACTACTCTTGCTTCCTACCTTGACCCTCTTTGTGCTTTCTATACGAGACGCTCCACTGCTTTCTGTATCATGATCTCTCTTCTTCCTGTGTCTTTTTCTGTATCATGATCTCTGTTCTTCTTCATGTTTCTTTCTGTATCATGATCTCTCTTCTTCCTGTGTCTTTCTGTATCATGATGTCTCTTCTTCCTGTGTCTTCCTGTATCATGATCTCTCTTCTTCCTGTGTCTTTCTGTATCATGATCTGAGATTACAACATCTGTTCATCTAATACTGTATGTGTCTGTATCCCAAATATCACTCTATTCCCTATGTAGTGCTCTACTTTTGACCAGAGCCCATAGTGAATATGTGGCCCTGGACAAATGTAGGGAACTTGTTTTGAAGGATCGTGCCAATTCCACAAACTCCCAATTACCCTCTGGACACGCCCCCTCTCCTGCTAACTCACCACACCTGAACTCACTCTGCCAATCACCATTCCTCGCCCATTCTTCTGGTATATAAGCAACTTACAGGAGAGAGAGAGAGAGAGAGAGAGAGAGAGAGAGAGAGAGAGAGAGACCCCCAGTGAAGATCTCTGAAGAAGTGAAGCTACAACTGAAGATTTGTGAAAGGTGAGATTTTAACATCTGTGCATTTAAAACTGTATCTGTCTGCATCCCAAATAGCACCCTTTTCCTTTGTAGTGTGCTTCTTTTGACCAGGGCCCATATTACCTTTGTGGCCGTGGGCTATTCCCTATGTAGTGTACTGTGGACCCTGGACAAAGGTAGTTCACTACATAGGGAATAAGGGTAACATTTGGAAAGCATACATATTCCTGTGTACTAGGTTAATCTATTGTATGTGGTGGAAGATGATACCTGAGTTTTGGCAGAAGACTAACGTTCCTTATCACAGTGTTTCCAAATCTCGGCCCAAAATGTGCAACCCTTGGCGTCCCCAGGAACGAGTTTGGAAAATGCTGCCTTAGCAGTACATCTGATCAGTGGAATGGCTGAGGGTACTTGAGGAAAGGTTAGGGGAACACTGCACTCGAGTTTGGAAAATGCTGTTTGAAAAAAACGAGTTGGAAAATGCTGCCTTAGCAGTTGCATTGGTTTTGTACCTAACACAGGGTTTCCTTAACCTCTCCTCTGGTACCCCCCAGCCATACAGTAGGTTATGTACCTAACACAGGGTTTCCTTAACCTCTCCTCTGGTACCTCCAGCCATACAGTAGGTTATGTACCTAACACAGGGTTTCCTTAACCTCTCCTCTGGGTACCCCCAGCCATTCCACTGATTTGAAGTATTACAGTACAATCTTAGCTGATTCTAATGGTCAACCAATCTCTCTCTCTCGCTCTCTCTCTCTCTCTCTCTCAGAAGACTATCACCATGGCGATATTGACCATCATTCTGCTTGTCAGCATGGCTTTGGCTCTGGGAGATGCCTTTATTCCGATAGGTAAGAGTGACATACCTCACACTTACTCACCAACATTTTTATTTAAAAACTATAAACATTAGTGGGTGTTTATCTGTCCTATTTCACGCAAGTACAAGTGTGTATTAATACGTAGGTGTGAATTGAAAAAAAAATGTTTCTTTGCATATCCCATTCTCCCTGGGACACAAGCCATTATCAAACCGTGACACTGGAGAAATTAAGGTTGTGCCTTGCTCAAGGGCAAATAGACAGATATTTAAACTTGTCAGCTGAGGGATTTCAAACTAGCAACCTTTCGGTTACCGTCCAAACCTTTCGGTTACCTTCAACTCCTCTAGATCCAGAGATGTATATTGGTGTCTAGATGCTGGAGTGTTGAGGTATTCTGATATGAAAGGTTTGGTCCTTCAACTGGATGGATGCATGATTGGATTGTCAACTAACTATCAGGAAATAACACTGATATAATTTACCCCCGCTTTTACAGTCTTAGTTTCATCAGCTGTTGTACAATATGATACAAAGCACAGGCAAAACTGAATTTTGACTGCACTTGAGGGGCTGTTTTTGGAAAACCTAGCGTCTATTTCAATATTTAGCTGCAGGAAGTCCCTTGAGATTGCAATTTGGGACGCACCCCAAGCTTCCAGAATCAACCCATGCTTTCAGAATGGATATTATGTCCATGTATATGTCCATACATTCTCCAAGCAATGTTATGTCCACATTACAATGTATGTTATGTGTATGCGTCTGATGCGACCCAAGACCCCCTGTGAGTGTGCTAGAGATTGCCAGAAAAACAGCCCGCCTGGAGCCTACATCCCAACTTGTGACGACAAGGGACAATACACCCCTAAAGCAATGTTGGGGATCTACAGGTTACCACTCTCTCAGACATACAACACACACACACAAACACACACACACTAATTATCCAAGTCATTTGAAGGTGACAATTTCATTTGTGTTACACTAACGTTTGTAATTATGTCAATATTATATATGCAACAGGTTTTTAACATGTCCATTTCTGGTAGGTTCCTGTTGGTGTGTGACCTGTAATGGACTGAAGATCAGGGGTACTGAGTCTCCAATAGGCTCTGCTATTATCAACTGTGCCATCCTGGTAACACACACACACACATTCTCACTCATTCACTAAATGTTAATTATTTGCTGGTGGTTCTGCATGTTTTTAATGTTTATGTTGTTGTTTTTTTTGTCTGTAATTGTAGATTTGCTCGTAGATGAAAGGCGTTGGAATGAAGACGTTAAAAATACTTTGACAGTTTCTTTACTGTCCTACAGGAACTGCTTCACATTCCATACAAATAAATAAATGAAGAAATCCTGAGAGAATTTAAACTTTTAATGATTGGCTTTATTTATTGTTGGTTTGATATGCTGTACAATTTATATGAACCGGGAAATGGAGGAAGGAATATCAGTCTTTTAAATGAACCCTTTACATTAACTTTATAAGACAACATATTTTTGCTACAACACAAGAAGCCTTACAAGATAGGATGGAAGGCAAATGGTTCTATTCACTATTCCCTACATAGTACACTACTTTTGACCAGAGCCCTATGGCCAGATTATGGTATTTTTTGTGCTTTGCACAATTCTTGCACTAGTAAAATGCGACACTAAGTATGTTCTTACACTAGAAAACGTACACGATGTCGTGTAGCTCAGTTGGTAGAGCATGGCGTTTCCAACGCCAGGGTTGTGGGTTCGATTCCCACGGGGAGCCAGTATGAAAATGTATGCACTCACTAACTGTAAGTCGCTCTAGAAAAGAGCATCTGCTAAAATGAAACGTCTTATTTTGTTTAAGTTCCTAACTTGATTGATAAGATTAGTACAGATTTTCAGAGAAGACCCCACATTAGAGCCCTGCACGTGAATGAATTTTTAGCCCTACCCATGCCGTCGATGTTCAGGTCCAACACTACCCAGACCCTCGATGTTCAGGTCCAGCACTACCCAGAACCTCGATGTTCAGGTCCTACACTACCCAGGCCCGATTGCTTTTGCTGAAACCCCAAATAACTTCCTCCATTAGTAAGTCCATTAACTGCGCCGCTCCGTCTGTCACTCGGTCCCTGTGCATAGCTCACTCTGCATGCGTTCTGCATGGCTCTGAGTTTCCATATCAACTTCGCCACTTGGGCTGCTCTGCTCATGACACACAAGAGAGCAGTGAGGTGTTAGCTACTTTTCCTCACTCTAAACTCAAGGAAAATTTTCTGTGAAATAATCTTATATTTCACGAGGTTGAATCACTGACACCAAGTTATGATTTTAGCAGACTTCGAAAAGGCATTTGATAAAGTACAACTGGGGTTTATATATAAATTCCTGGAGCATTTCAATTTTGGAGAATCTCTTATGAATTGGGTTAAAATCATGTATAGTAACCCTAGGTGTAAAATAGTAAATAATGGCTATTTCTCTGAACGTTTTAAACTGTCAAGAGGAGTGAAACAAGGTTGTCCACTATCTGCATATATATTTATTATTGCCATCTGATGTTAGCTATTAAAATCAGATCCAACAATAATATCAAGGGATTAGAAATCCAGGGCTTAAAAACAAAGGTGTCATTGTACGCTGATTCATGTTTTCTTTTAAATCCACAACTTGAATCCCTCCACAGCCTCATAGAGGATCTAGATACATTTTCTAACGTCTCTGGATTACAACCAAATTATGATAAGTGTACTATATTACGTATTGGATCACTAAAGAAAACAATTTTTACATTACCATGTAGTTTACCAATAAAATGGTCTGATGGTGATGTGGATATCCTCGGAATACATATCCCAAAGGAAATAAATGATCTCACTGCAATACATTTTAATAGAAAGTTAGCAAAAATAGATAAGATCTTGTTACCATGGAAAGGTAAATACCTGTCTATTAACTCTTTAGTATTATCCAGTTTACCTATTTGCTTATGGTCTTGCCTACGCCTAGCGAACAGTTTTTTTTTTTAATTATATGAGAAAAAAATATTCCATTTTATTTGGAACGGCAAGCCAGACAAAATTAAATGGGCCTATTTATATAATGAATATGAATTCGGAGGACAGAAATTATTAAATATTAAAGCATTAGACCTATCACTAAAAGCTTCAGTCATGCAAAAATTATACTTAAATCCGAACTAGTAAGATTGTCTCACCCAATGTTCAGGAAGGGACTTTTTCCCTTTATTCAGATTACAACCCCTCACTTTAAGGTATTTGAAAAGGAAATAATCTCCCAAATATCACTATTTCTAAAACAAGCCATAGAAAGTTGGTTACAATTTCTATTTAATCCTCCAGAAATGACAGAACAAATAATGTGGTTAAACTCAAATATACTAACAGATAAAAAGGAATAATCTTCGTAAGTGATATTATCGGTAGGAATGGTGGAGTTATGTCTTACATGCAGCATACCAGTTGGACATCATGAAAATGATCTGAGGAAGTTCAGGAGTAAAAACAAACAAAATATAATTATTGACTGTGTCCATAAAATGTATATAGTATGTAAAAGCATGAAGTAGAAGCCTAAGCATTGTTGTTCACTAGTTTACTCCAATTAGGGAGGGATGGTGGGGTTGGAAAGTAATAAAGAACGTACAGTGGGGAGAACAAGTATTTGATACACTGCCGATTTTACAGGTTTTCCTACTTACAAAGCATGTAGAGGTCTGTCATTTTTATCACCAGCGACAGCCCCGAAACCTGAAGGATCTGGAGAAGGTCTGTATGGAGGAGTGGGCCAAAATCCCTGCTGCAGTGTGTGCAAACCTTGTCAAGACCTACAGGAAACGTATGATCTCTGTAATTGCAAACAAAGGTTTCTGTACCAAATATTAAGTTCTGCTTTTCTGATGTATCAAATACTTATGTCTTGCAATAAAATGGTAATTAATTACTTAAAATCATACAATGTGATTTTCTGGATTTTTGTTTTAGATTCCGTCTCTCACAGTTGAAGTGTACCTAAGATAAAACATTCCAGACCTCTACATGCTTTGTAAGTAGGAAAACCTGCAAAATCGGAAGTGTATCAAATACTTGTTCTCCCCACTGTATATATATTTTTAAAGGATATGTACAGTGCTATGAAAAAGTATTTGCCCCTTTTCTAATTTTGTCTACTTTTGCATATTTGTGATACTTAATGTTATCAGATCTTCAACCAAAACCTAATATTAGATAAAGGGAACAATAGTGAACAAATAACACAACAATTACATATTTATTTCATAAACAAATTTATGCAACACCCAATTCCCCTGTGTGAAAAAGTAATTCCCCCCTTACACTCAATAACTGGTTGTGCCACCTTTAGCTGCAATGACTCCATCCAAATGCCTCCTATAGTTGTTGATCAGTCTCTCACGTCGCTGTGGAGGAATTTTGGCCCACTCTTCCATGCAGAACTGCTTTAACTCAGTGACGTGTGGGTTTTCAAGCATTAACTGCTCGTTTCACGTCCTGCCACAACATCTCAATTGGGATTAGGTCTGGACTTTGACTAGGCCATTCCAAAACTTCCAATTTGTTGCTTTTTAGCAATTTTCATGTAGACTTGATTGTGTGTTTTGGATCACTGTCTTGCTGCTTGACCCAGCTGCGCTTCAGCTTCAGCTCACAGACGGATGGTCTGACATTCTCCTGTAGAATTCTCTGATACAGAGCAGAATTCATGGCTCCTTCTATTAAGGCAAGTCGTCCAGGTCCTGAGGCAGCAAAGCATCCCCAAACCATCACACCACCACCACCATGCTTGACCTTTGGTATGATGTTCTTACTGTGGAATGCAGTGTTTGGTTTTCGCCTCTTTTTTCACATCTACTGGTAAAGTGTGTATACAGGCTATAGGAATGAACCATCTCTAAACAATAACATCTACTGGTAAAGTGTGTATACAGGCTATAGGAATGAACCACCTCTTAACAATAACATCTACTGGTAAAGTGTGTATACAGGCTATAGGAATGAACCATCTCTAAACAATAACATGTACTGGTAAAGTGTGTATACAGGCTATAGGAATTAACCATCTCTAAACAATAACATCTACTGGTAAAGTGTGTATACAGGCTATAGGAATGAACCATCTCTAAACAATAACATCTACTGGTAAAGTGTGTATACAGGCTATAGGAATTAACCATCTCTAAACAATAACATCTCATTTAAGTGCTATACAAAGTAATAATGTAGTTTCAGTTGCTTTATGACTAAAACCTAACGAAAATAAACATTCAAATCCGATCTTAAGTCAGGGTAATGTAGTTGAGTTTCTGGTTGCGACCTCTGTGATTTCCAAATTATTTGTTTAGATCTTGTGGTGTCCGAACAACGATGCTGCGATGATGTGTTGACAAGGAATCCGCTGACACTGTACTTGATTATAAAGGTTTATTATATCAAAGATTTCAGCATCAATTTACAGACTCTGCAGAATCTAGAGAGCAACGAAACCAATCCCAAATATAATCACTCTCCCATTCTTTTGTTAAAACATGGTATATATATCCTATGCTTTATGTAACATAAGGTGGCGTGATTTGAATAGACCAATCCCTGGCCTCCACATAGCCGAATCTCTTCTGTTTTAGGGGGCCCCTAGAGTAACACTTTCCAGATGTTTCAGCAAGGTAGAGTAAAGTTAATCTAACCCCCAATACGCAAACCTCAGCCAAAGTTATAGAAGTTTCAGATACCACATATTTCCCCCCTTCGAGACTAATTAAGTCTCGAAAACAAAAATAATAGGATTATGACAAATAACAATTTTTATTACATCAGGCTTCTTGTGTAACTTTAGCAATAAAACAAAGTTTATGGAGTGTGAGCAAATTTTTATGGAGTGTAAGAGCAAAAAACCTGTCTGGCAGCTTTCTTTCCAAATATCCATCAATCAATCAAGACAGGAACATTCTCTCACGGACCCTCTGCCTCAGGCGACCACCTAAGTACTCCAGATCAATTTATAAATCTTTGCATTTTAAGCTATGGTGCAATCGAATAAACGTGAAAGCCTCCGAAAACAAAATAAAATCAAAAAAATTTCCACATTCAGGCTGGTCAACCCATCGGACCTTCACGTGGATTCTCTCTGTCCCTGCCTAGACCCAATATCCCTAAGCGTCAAAGAAAAAAGAAAAACATCTGAGGTCCCCACATGTACCAAACAACAGAAAACATAATTCTTCAAAAACTTTATTCAGAAAGAATATGACACAAATGATGTATTACACATGCAAATATGTATTCATATCAGTGTAGACACTGGAATGTAGTCCACTACACTGCAGCTCCTCAGCAGTGTTGACTTTCAATGCAACATCGATGATGGAATCTGAACATTTCCACACCGTCCTTGTTCAGCTTCCTCCAGTCCATTCATATTGTCCATGTTTGAGTATTTGAATCCCACTCTGCACATTCCCCATATGCTTCTGGAAGAAAAGAAAACACCAACCAGTATCTTTTGGAAAGCAACATATGAAAATTAAAACATCAATATCAAAATAATATATGCAAAAGCAGAGTAATATCAAAAATATCAAAAATAATATATATAAATGATATATAAAAATGAATCACATTCCATTTCCCCCTTTGACTCATAAGAAAACACTAAATATCACAACAATATGCAAAGAAATTAGAAAATTATCGCTCAATCAGATATTCAAAATGGATATCTATCCATCAATACTCCATCCAGTACCACTTGTTCATCTCCATCTAGATCAGTCACGGTTAACAACGGCATCTGAGTGTTGTCTCCAGGCATCACAACTCCGACCCATCTCAATATCATAGCCTTCGCAAAAGTCAATAACAAAGTACAAAAGCAAAACATCGCACACAGCGCTACAAGAGCTGCTACTAAAATCTGAACTACCATTCATTTTTTTCACAAATCCCTTGACTTTGTGGGTGATAAACTGCTCCTAGACGTTGCTTAATTCCCAACTTTTGCTAAATCAATTTCACTGATTTATCCACAAACTCTTTCCCATTATCTGAGGATATTCGATCGGGAAGTCCCCACCTGCTTATGACTTCTTTACACAAGAACTTGGCAACCGACTAAGCGTCTTTTCGCTTGGTTGGACATGCCTCCGACCATCGTGAAAATCTATCCACAACCACCAGCATGTATCTTTTTCCTTCAACTGGTTTTATCATATCAACAAAGTTGATAACCAACTCACGCATAGGACCTCTCGGTGTTGGAATGTGACCAGGAAGTACAGTCACACCCCTGCAAACATAATTTTTCAGACAGATTGTGCACCTGCCTATGACATAGTCAACCTGTTCAAGCAAATATGGTGCCCAAAAACCATACTCCTTTGTGATCTTTCTCCTAACCTCCCCCCTTGCAACATGAGCTAACCCATGTGCTTCCTGAATCATCAGACCTAAGAGGTCTAGAGGCGCTACTATCAACCCCTCGTTGTTTCTCCAAAGACCCGTAGCATCTTTGATGGCACCTCGGTCTAGCCATAACTGTTTGTCAATAGTAGAAACAGCTTCCTGCATCAAAATCACATCCTTAAGTGTAATTTTGTCTTCCAAGTCCACTCCATGAGTGACCAGAAAAACCTTGCCCAATTTGTCCGCTCCTGTGACGGCTTTTGCAGCTTCATCAGCAGCTTTTTTCCCTTGTGTGACTTTTGACACATCTGTTTTATGAGCTGCACACTTAGCTATCGCTATCTCTTTAGGCTTCATCATAGCATGCAACAGTTTCATTATTTGCGCGTGATGTTGTATCGGAGAACCATCCGATTTCTTAAACCCTCGACCTTTCCACACTGCTCCAAACAAATGACATACACTATGTGCATATGCAGAATCAGTATATATCGTCACTCGCTTTCCTTCTGCTAACAAACACGCTTCTGTAAGCCCCACAAGTTCAGCAAGTTGTGCAGACGCAGGCTGTGGTATTACTTCAGCCTTTTCAACAACAAATCCAGTTCCTTGGGCTTTAACTACTTTATAGCCAGCACACAATTTATCTCCCACACGATAACAAGACCCATCAGTCCAATACTCCAGGTCTGCCTCACATAATGGAAGTGCTTGCAAATCTGATCTAAGCCTCGAGTATTTCTCTGCTTCTTGAACACAATCATGTGGCTCACCATCCTCTGAAGTTGGCAAATTCTCAGCTGGATTCATCGTATCACACCTCACTAGGGTGACATCTTCCTGCTCTAAGAGCCTATGATAGTCTCTGAGCCTAGGCATAGTCAATGTATATTTTCCATAGTTCAGAAGATTTCTGAGACTATGATGGGTAAGAATTGTTACTGGGTAACCCATCGTAACAGATGATGCTTTGTCATACATTGAATATACTCCCACCATTGCTCTGTAGTATAGTGGTAGCCCTAGTTCTACTTCTGAATAGGCAGTAGAGTAGTAGGAAATAGGTTGAGGATTTGTCCCTGTACCTGTCGGCTGACAAAGAACTGCACATGCATATTTACCTCCAGTAGAAGCAGACACATATAGCAAGAAATTCTTAGAGTAGTCTGGTAGTGTGAGTGCTGGTGCCTCTTGTAACCTCTGTTTGATTGTTTAAAACGCTACAAGGCCTTCCTGTGTCCAGGAAAGATTGCTATGGAGTTGACCATTCCCAGTATCTTTAACCATAGCTCTCAGAGGTCCCGTCAAACTAGCATAGCCCTCAACCCAGGCTGAAGAATAACCAGCAATACCAAGAAATGTCATCATCTCTCTGACAGTTCTAAGCTTCGGAGCCTTACGAATAGCTTCCAATTTACTGTCAGAAATGCTTCTGTGTCCATGCGTTCTTTTCTGACCCAAATAAACGACCTTCTCCTGGCAATATTGCAACTATTTCTGTGAAACTTTATGCCCCTTTTCTGCCAATATCTGTAGCAATTTAATTGAGTCTTTATGACATGTTTCCTCATTCTGTGAACAGATAATTATATCATCCACGTACTGAATGACAGTGCTTTGCAATATCTGATCTATCCCTACCAAATCGTCCTTCAGTACTTTATTGAAAATGTGAGGACTATGTTTGAACCCTTGTGGCAATCTCCTGTACTCATAGAACTGTCCATTATATGTGAACCCAAATAAACCCTGACTTTCTACAGTAAGTGGAACACAAAAAAATGCACCACATAAGTCTAACACCGTGAAATGTGTCGCATCAGGAGGAATTTGGGCTAACAAGGTATGCGGGTCTGGCACTTCTGCTGGAAAATCAGTTACTACTTCATTCACTGCTCTCAAATCATGAACCATACGATAAGTCTCATCGGGTTTCTTCACAGGCAACAAAGGCGTGTTACTCTGAGGATTTTTTATTGTCTTCAAAACACCTGCTTTCGAAAGTCCTTCAATTTGTGGTTCGATCCCTTGGATTGCTTCATCTTTCAATGGATACTGATTCTTCCAAGGAGGTATGGCTCCTGGTCGAAGTTCAACTTTCACCGGTTGGGCTGATTTCACAAGTCCAATATCGGTACTGTGTTGAGACTACAAACATTCTGGAACTTGTTGCAACATCTCCTCTTTCATAGGGTCTGAATCCATCTTCGCACTGCAAATAGATTCATGTGTCATCCGTACAGCTTGTGGCTGTTCTTGTCCTTGAGCCGAAATCATGATTTTGAGAAATCGCTGATCTTCACTCCTCCAAATGGCCAAATTCTCTTTCATCGGTACCAAAACAGCTTTCTCTGCTTCTGTCATCATTTCTCCTATTTGCTTCTGCTCATAGCCTTCAGAAACCAACAAGGTCACATGTGGCACACTCTTCTCAATCTCAAATTCTTTATCCAGATAATCGTCTGTGTTTATCTTCATAGATGCTCCTTGTGGTCCTAAAATTATGCAACATGAGCTGAGTTGAACATTCTTTGGTTGATGACTCAACCATTCCTCTGAGTTCGATTGGGCAGCACTCTTG
This sequence comes from Coregonus suidteri, assembly GCA_036851935.1. Taxonomy (NCBI): domain Eukaryota; kingdom Metazoa; phylum Chordata; class Actinopteri; order Salmoniformes; family Salmonidae; genus Coregonus; species Coregonus suidteri. Next base: position 3,717,536 of record CM072256.1, read on the forward strand.
AAATACTTGAGCGTACAATGAAATGGATATTCCGGAAGCCTCGCATCTGGCATGTTTGCCACAATAAATTTCTCCCATATCTTAGCCGGCTTCAAAAAATCTGCACTGAGATTTCCAATCCCAAATACTGAAGAAGAGTCAATCTCTGTCGTCATCAACAATTGGTAAACCGTTTCTTTTGGCACTTCTACCAGACAGCCGTCTGGCGTACATTGTATTGTACAATTCAATCTACACAATGCATCTCTTCCCAACAATGCAATAGGTGTATGTTCTGATACCAGTATGGGTATTGTAGTTTTCTGATTTTTATAGCAGAGCTCAATTGGTTCCGTAAAAGGAATCAGCTGTTTCACTCCCTCAAACCCGATTGTCCGAATCAGTTGATTGGACATTGGGAGATGTGTAGCATCTTCAGGCCGAACACAGGTGAAAGCAGTTCCGCTATCCGCCATCACTTCCAATGGACGGTTGTTTACTTTCACCTCAATTGTTGGATCTTTTTCCGGTCCTGATGCTACCAGCTGACACCCCCCTTTCGGATCTTCTGGGCACCTCTAGAATCCTGGCTCCGGGCCCCTATAAGGGTTCACCGGTCCAACAAATGATCTTGACTGGCCCCTGTATCTTCCTCTGAAATTTACTCTGGTGTTTCCTCCTGGCCCATTACACTCACGGGCAAAGTGACCAACCTGTCCACATTTATAATACACTTCTGAAGATTGCTGGAAGTATGGATTAAATCTTCCTCCTCTTCCTCTTCCTAAGCCTTCTCGTCCTCTTCCTCTCCAATTCTGTGTCTGTCCGGAAACTGGCTGTGGATATGAAACAACTGGTCTTACTAGTGGTGTCTGGGACAATTGCGGTTGGACCTGGTTCGGTTGAAGCTGTGGCAGTGATTGTTGATTTGGTGAACACTGATTCTGCATAACCAAAGCTTGTTTCTTCTGATTCTTATTCTCCACCAGCTGTGTTTGATTTAGTTTTCTGAGAGTTTCTTGGTCCTGTTCTTTCTGGTTGTGTTCCTTTTTCCTGTATAGATCCACTTGATGGGCTATATGATCTGTATAGATACCTTTTGCCATGCTTCCAAGTCCAACCACCTCTGCCAGTTTGCTCCTTACTGGTGAGGGCAGTCCCATCTGCAGTTTGGCTCTCAAAATTGACTGCTCTATTTGACTCACATCTGGATCATTTTCAGTAATATTTCTCCACACTTGATGAGCTCTTGACACATAGGCTCTCGGATTTTCTTGTTGTCCTAGTGGGTCAATCAGAATGTTGTCAGGATGCACATTTGTTGGAAACGTATCTTTCAGTGCTCTCCACAGCCAATTTCTACTTGCAGCTAACAACTCAGGATCATTCACCGCAGTCCCCACATATCGATTAAGTCCAGCTCTCTGAAAAATGTCTTCCATACCTGGAATCCCAAGGAGATTAGCCAAAAGTCTCTTAATGTCTCCTATGGCAGACTGTGTTCCCACCGTAATTTCTTCCAACTTTGAAATCCAAGGATGTGCTCCATCTTGAAGAATAGGCAGCTTCTCAAGTATATCTGACATATCGGTATTCTGCAAAGGCTTATACTCCAGGTTCTGTCCTCGGATTATCACTGGCATCTTCTTACTTGTGCTCCCTTTTCTTGGGATCCTTTTTTCAGCAGTTTTTCCTTCTGTATCTTCAGCTTCTCGAGTTGTTCTTCCAATTCTCTTACTTCTTCTAAATTATTCGACTTATCCAAGCATGATATGTATCGATCCATATCTCTTTCTATTTCTTTTGTGCTAGTCATTGTAGGATAAAATCCTCTTGAACGTGAAGCACCTTTAATCTCCATCTTCACTTTCATCAGAGGTCGGATCTCTTGTATCCTTCTTCCAACACCCAGTCTTTCCGCTCTGGCCAACCTCCGTCTGATCACAGGGTCATATCCACCCATGATCTCTTCTGAATCACTCTGATCATCATCATCATCTTCAAATTCCATCCTCCTGAACCTCACTCTACCCTTAGTTTCCAGACGTGTCGTTTTCTTCTTACTTTTGGATTAATCTTTATGGTCGTTTCTGGGTGTCCTCGCTCTATTATTCATTCATCTTCATCTCTGATGCAATAATGACCCTCCTGATCACTGGAAGCTGAGGATAGACGTCCTTAAACTCTACTTCCTCGTAAGGTGTGGGTCTTTTTGCTGAATCCGTATGTGAGAAAGGTGTATTGACTTCTGCCATTCTTTTTTCTGTTACCTTCACCTCTTGCCATTTTCTCTATACCTCTGTCTCTTTTATCAGTTTGTCCCTCATTTTCAAACAACTTAAGAACACCCAGCTCTTTGTCTCTTTTCTTTAAGTTTTTCCCCTTTTTTGATCTGCTTTATACAGTTCAATTCACTTTAGGGGAAGCTTATCTATGGAGCGTGCCTCCTTGTTAACATTCATGTTTAATAACCCATGAGACAAAGTAACGTGTACACCAGTTTTATTGACAAACCACAAAATCATTACTCAACATTTATGACCAACAAAATAATCTCCAAAGTATTTGATTTAATCATAAACAGTTCTCCGGGAGCACACAGAGGGCAATACGTTTCCACATTCTAGATCGTTCCAGCAGTGTTCACCTTCAGAGGAAACACGGGACAGAAATTAACACCGATGTAAACAGAATATAGTGTGAGATTTGTTAAATGGACTATGAATAAAGTTGAACGTGATAGTGGGCTTACTGTACCTCCAAAGTTCATCACAATACATGGCTCTCTGCCACCATTGTTATTGGGCTCTCCTTGATTCCAGTTCTGGTAATAAAAGTCAGCTCCATCACTCCAGAACCATAGCCTGTCCTGTGGGGAAGTAGTGAGGTCTCAGAATGAAATAAATCCCACTGTGTTAATGGATACTGATCCATCTACGCTCTTAGAAAATGGGTTTCCAAAAGGGCTCCGTGGCTGTCCCCATAGCAGAACCCTTTATGGATCCAGGTAGACCACTATCCCTCTGTGGAAAAGTGTTATTCAAAGGGTTCTCCTATGGGGACAGCCGAATAACCGTTTTTGGTTCTAGACACTATACCCAGTGTGTTAGTGAATATTGATCTTTCCTACAATACTACCCCACTATGTGTTTATGGACACTGCAGTGGCATCAATCAATAACTCCCAACCAAACTTACTGCAGTAGAGCACTTTTTACCAAAACAATGGATTGACCTAACAGTTGTGCAATGTTGGTCAAATCTAATTCAAAACATATCACAGATGAATGGACGCCAAAGCTGCTGCCATCACTAAACACAAATACTGCATTTATAGATGGTACATGGAGTGTGCCCCTGGTTGTCCAGGAACTCTTATTGAAATGATCTTTTGCTACTTCAGTAAATTTAAGATTCCACCACTTCCATGTAGTTAACATTATCTGCAGCTCAACATGTAAAAGACCCTAGTTGGTTTAGCCAAAGAAAAAGACAGCAACATTCCTGCCAGCCATAATTGGCTGAGATAAGGAGTGAGCTGGAGATGCTGAGAGGAGTTCGGATTGGTCTGCCATATAGCACGCTTCTGTCTATTTGAGCTGGTCAGTATGTGTAGGTAATCCTGTCTAATGCTACTTTATTTATATTGCGTAGATCAACTACATAAGTGTTGCTCTCCACTTTCTGGAGGACAAAGTTTTAAAATCAGTGGAATTAGAGTATGATAGCTAAGGAGATGAGAAAACTCCTGTCTCCAGATTACATCTTCAAACTAAGGGCAACCATGGCATCCGTGATAGGGTGAAGCGTCAAGCAATGTATACGGTTAAGATATGTAGCTAGCTACATTTTCAGATATGACACGTTACTAATTTTGACAGTCGTTTTCATTTGAAGTTCAAGTGTACTGTTAGCTACCTAGCTAGCAGTGAACCTGGTTGGTTAGCTACCTGCAGATTCATGCATGGTAGTAACATCATGAGTTGGGATTATGGTTCATTGTTTAAATTAGCTACATGTTTTAAGACACTCCACATGTAACCATTTCAATAGACCGTCACTGCGACAGCTGAATAATTTACAAAGGCGCAACACCCGTTGAATATGGCCTGTAAAAGTAAATGTCTGAAAAAAAGTGTAAATTGTTGGCAGCACCATAGTTGCAGTCGCCAACGCTCTGGATAACATGAAAACAGCAGAATGTTACTGGGTGACTGTCACTTGGATCATTTTCTATTAAGGCATTAAATCGCTCTGACTTAAGTATGATAACTGGGTACCTTTCCCACCAGTCCCGGAATAGTATCAAATCCTCCAAGCCAGGTAGCAGTGAAACTGCCAGTCTTGGAAGACACCACATCCTGTAGAAATTGATTCTCCTCAGAGCTATGCACAGACGCCAGGTTTGCTCCAAGGGACATACGATGCCGCTAGAGAAAGCAGTAGAAAGGGACAAACGCATTTCATAATGATTAACAGGGAAGTTCAGTATTTTACATGAGGCATGTGTTGCCAGTATAGAAAATATAACTTCTAAGGTAATGTCAAAGAAAATAGTTGATTTCAATTGAACATTATTTTGCTTAATTCACAGTAGATAGTAAGCATGATACCTCTGCTTCAGGCCAGGTCCTTGCAGTCTTGACAAACATGAAGCAGCGTGATCCATAGTCAGTCCAACCGCGGGGACACAAGCGGTTTCCTGATGAAACTGTAAAGAGAAGTTGCAGCCGGCTTTAAAGGCTAGTCGAGACATATCTACAATATTATTAGTATATCAGTCAGTCACCTCTGCTACAACAAAACAAATACAGAATGAATCATGTAAAGTGGACTGTTACTTGCGTCTCCCAGAGCAAAGGCAGCACTGAGAAGCAGAAGAACGGTCAACATGGCCATGGGGAGTCTCCTGAGACAGACAAAGAGAAGCCATCAAGACAAATTCAGTGAGTCCTTCAGAGTGTAGGGGAGTGCAGTGTTCCCCTAACCTCACCAAGTACCACAGCCATTCCACTTATCAGATGTATTCCAGGACTACCTAATCAGAGCAGATTCAACTAATGAAGGGCTAAGGAATACCAGATATTGTCATCCCCATACAGTAGATCACCACAGGAATATGTCTGCTTTCCAAAATGGCACCCTATTCCCTATGCAGTGAGGATAATTTCTGGGGGGTTGGGGGGGTATTTCTCTCCACTCATACAGAAGTAATTAAGGCCTAGTTCACAAATTGAGGAATTCCCTGCAGCTATGTTATTGTCACTACGACGCATCTGTCAGAATGCAGGAACTATGGTTGAAGACAAACTTCAATACTGTTTTGTTTTATAATTATGCAACTAAAAATAAAGGCACAGTACAAACGGCCGGCAGGTAAGGCCTCGATAGCTGTTGTGTTCCTGGAGGGAATACACCACATTAACATACATGATTGACCAGTGCCATAACTAATAACAGCAGTATCTCAAGTAGGCTACGACAGCCCAACATTATACCTTTTAATTAACTAATGAAGCAAGGTTTAAGGGCATTCCATAGCAACAGTTTGCAAGATGACGAATGGTTCAATGAGGTACCTGCTAGCAGCATATGTCCCACCTCTGAAGCTACATCCATAGTCCGCTACATGGTTCTGATAGCGACGCAAACTGTGATCTAACCAGTGATCAATAAATCATTAAATCTAATTCAGCCACAACCTCTGGCTTCATACATGTTTCCTCCACTTCCAGTCTGGGGCAGTACGGTGCCCATTTTGGGAGGCAGATTAGCTAGACAGACGTGCACACAAACTGATCACAACATGACATCCATTTTAGACTGTTTTGGAGGAGGGGGTGAAATGTAAATTCCAGATTTCATAGTTTCTTGTTCCCCAGGTATCTTCCTCCACATACAGTCACTCTACTTACATTCAGTAATCTTGCTCTGATTTGTCATCCTAATGGGACCTTGAGATAAAATGTAGCATTCTTTTGTTTGATAAAATCAATTTTTATATTAAAATGTAGGAACTGGGTTCTACAGTTTGAACCCCTGCTGTCTCTGGCTCCACACCCACCCCGCCCGGCCATCTAGATGTGTGAAAGTTAGTGTATAAGCTAATGATCCATCATGTATGACAATCCTGGAAGTGTGTAAACTTACATTTTGTATTACCATATCATTTTTGTATTTTCTCTATAGTTATGTACTTGAAAATGTATCAATCGACCAATTTGGCACATTTGGGCAGACTTGAAACAAAATAGTCCAGTTCTGCAATGCTTCACTGGATCAATCTGAAACGTTGCACACACACTGCTTCCATCTAGTGGCCAACATCTAGATTACGCCTAAACTGCAATATTATATTGTGGCCTTTCTATTACATTTCAAAGATGGAAAACACATGCTTTTTTGTTTGTATTATCTTTTACCAGATCTAATGTGTTATATTCTTCTACATTAATTTCACATTTCCACAAAGTGTTTCCTTTCAAATGGTATCAAAGATATGCATATGCTTGCTCCAGGTCCTGAGCTAGAGGCAGTTAGATTTGGTTATGTCATTTTAGGCGAAAATTGAAAAAAAGGGTCCCATCCTTAAGAGGTTAACTCTACCCACATGTACATGTTAACTCAATTTCCTCGACCAACCTGTGCCCCGGCACATTAACTCTACCGGTACCCCCCCTGTATATAGCCTCCCTACTGTTATTTTATTAAAAAATGTGGTGCCCACCACAACCCTAGGAAGGAATATCAATATTTTAAATTAACCCTTTAAATTAACTCTTTAAGACAACAAAATATTTTGCTACAATGGTACAACAAGTACCATCTTACACAACAAACCTTACAAGATAGGGTACATGCCAAATGGTACTCTTTTCACTATTCCCTATATAGTGCACTACTTTTGACCAGAGCCCTATGGACAGATTATTTTGATATTTATGGTATTTTCTGTGCTTTGCACAATTCTTGCACTTAGTAAAATGTGACACTAAGTATCTTCTTACACTAGAAATCTTCTTCCACAACATTAGACTAGATGAGGTCAGAGGTCACTACAGCAGCCTGAATGTAGAAGATGGACGTGATAGTAGACTGGTCAGGTTATCAAGGGGGCCTGCTTTAGACTCCAATACTGTGTCCCAAATGAAACCCTTTTCCAGTGCACTACTTTTGACTTTAGTGCATTTATATACAATGCTATTTGGAGAAGAAAAAAACTAGCAAAAATGAACCTACCCATACCCTCAATGTTCAGGTCCTACTCTACCCAGACCCTCAATGTTCAGGTCCTACACTATCCATACCCTCAATGTTCAGGTCCTACTCTACCCATACCCTCAATGTTCAGGTCCTACTCTACCCAGACCCTCAATGTTCAGGTCCTACACTACCCATACCCTCAATGTTCAGGTCCTACACTACCCAGACCCGATTGCTTCTGACCCAAAGTTTTGGAACCACTGTAGTAACCTCTCTCTGTTTTGGTTCCTCTCTCTCTCTCAGCTTCACCACTGAGTGCCACCTCACTGTCTCAATAGCCTACTCTCTGTAAAGCAACGTTATTATGAGAAGTTAGTAGCCTATTCTCTTGCTCCTGTTGAGGTAACATTAGCTTCTTACTTCATCCTTCTAGCTGGCTAAGTAATTCTACCCGTAGTAAACTAAAATCCACTCCATGGTGAAGGAAGTTCATGATGAACTCCACTACCGACTTTTTGCTTGTTTCTGTTTGTCAAAGATGGCAACGTAGTGCAAAAGCGCATGTGTCAATTGAATCTCCGATGACGTGGGCCTAGGTCTCGAAAATACTCATTGTCCAATCAAATCACACAATCTACAGAGGGTGTGTCGACCAATATAACATTTCACAGATAATTTCAGGTTCAAATAAACACTAAATCTGGCATATAACGTTATTGACTTGGCACATTTCTGTCCAGAGATACTGAGCAATAACGAGACAGAGAGAAATCATTTTCTAACCTAGGTTTCATTTATAAACCTCATCGGAGATTAAATTGACCCAGTTGCCATCTTCGTGACACTGAAATGAGCAAAAAGTCGGTGGTTGTATTTGATTAATGTTTATTGAAAAAGTATGGATGTCACACCTGCTCCAGCGCTTGACGTCGTCGGTCTACTAACCACTGGTCCTGGCAACCATGGTACACACACCTGGCAACCATCATTACACACACAACCATCTGGCAACCATCATTACACACACCTGGCAACCATCATTACACACACCTGGCAACCATCATTACACACACCTGGCAACCATCATTACACACACCTGGCAACCATCATTACACACACCTGGCAACCATCATTACACACACATCATTACACACACCTGGCAACCATCATTACACACACCTGGCAACCATCATTCACCTTCATTACACACACCTGGCAACCATCATTACACACACCTGGCAACCAGTACACACACCTGGCAACCATCATTACACACACCTGGCAACCATCATTACACACACCTGGCAACCATCATTACACACACCTGGCAACCATCATTACACACACCTGGACCTCATTCACCTGGCACCCATCATTACACACACCTGATCATCATTGATACTCTCCCTCATATAGCCCTCAGTATCCTCAGTCAACAGGCAGTGTTGGTTTTGTTCAGCTACATGATTTATATGATTAAACTCACCGTCTGCGTCCTGACTCCCGGTGTTACAATGGATTTCAGCAAACAAAGAAAGGCAAGTAACTAGAGAGGACAAACATGGATACAAGGTAGGCGTTTCATGATGAAACAGTTTTGAAGTAATGACCTTGGGTGAATCGACGTAGTCGGACCTAGATTCCTCTCTATTGAGCCAACTCCGAGCTGGGGTAGTCCGTTTCCATGAGAGGGCAGAGTTAGAGTGGTGAATGGTGGTTCGAGAGAGTGGTGATTATGCTGCTAAAAGTCACATCCGTGCAACAAATCTGGGGGACTCAAACGAACATGACGAACAAACCACTGTTCATGATTCAACTTGTCAGTCAGATCAAAGCTCAGAATGCTTAAATTCTTGATCAACGATGGGAGCAATATTTAGATGTTGACCCATAATAGATTTTCTTTATTTTGGTCCGGACCTCTGTGTCCTCAGATGTAGTTATGGCCATGAACCCATTAATCTACTCCATTGTCCTGTTCTTCCAGAAATACAGAAGCTCCTCTCCTCTCCTAGCAACACAACCTCCCCTTCAGCCTTAAGACATTGACCTTTCACCCCACCTTCAATAGAATGAAGACCCTAACACAGGGTTTCCTTAACCTCTCCTCTGGTACCCCCAGCCATTCCACTAATTTGAAGTATTACTGTACAATCACAGCTGATTCTAATGGTTAACTAATCTCTCTCTCAGGAGAATATCACCATGGCGACATTGACCATCATTCTGCTTGTCAGCACGGCTTTTGCGTTGGGAGGTAAGCGAGGCATACATCAGACTTACTCACCACGACATTTTATAAATTGTTTAAACATTGCTGGGAGCTTATCTGTCTTGTTGTTGCATATCCCACTCTCCCTGAGAGTCAGGTCACAGCTATGGTCAGCCATTATCAACGGCAACCCTGGAGCAATTAGGGTTAAGTGCCTTGCTCAAGGGCACATAGACAGATATTTCAACTTGTCAGCTCAGGGATTTGAACTAGCAACCTTTCGGTTACTGGCCAAATGCCACTCCTCTAGTTCCAGAGATGTATATTGGTGTCTAGATGCTGGAGTGTTGAGATATTCTGATATGAAAGGTTTGGTCCTTCAACTGGATGGATGCATGATTGGATTGTCAACCAACTATTAGGAAATAACACTGATATAATTTACCCCACTTTTACAGTCTTCGTTTCATCAGCTGTTGTACAATATGATGCAAAACTGAATTTTGACTGCACTGGGACTTTAAACAAGTAGCAGAATTTCAATATTTAGCCAGGAAGTCCCTTGAGACTGGTATCTGTTTTTGGAGGGAAACCTAGGTTACATCTATTCCGTATAGTAAGCTGCTTTTGACCAGGCCCCATAGGGGAATAGGGTGCAATTTGGGACGCACCCCAAGCTTCCAGACTCAACCCAAGCTTTCAGAATGCATGTCCAGCAATGTATATTATGTCCATACATTGTCCAGCAATGTTATGTAATGTCCACATTACAATGTGTGTTACCTGTGTATCCAGATTGTACGATACGACCCAAGACCCCCTGTGAGCGTGCTAGAGATGCCATGATAAACAGCCCGCCTACAGCCTACATCCCAACTTGTGACTGCAAGGGACAATACACCCCTGAGCAATGTTGGGGATCTACAGGTTACCACTCTCTCACACACAAACACACACTAAATTATCCAAGTCATTTAAAGGTGACAATTCATTTTTTGTTACAGTAACATTTGTAATTATGTCAATATTGTATACGCAACAGGTTTTTAACATGTCCATTTCTGGTAGGTTCCTGTTGGTGTGTGACCTGTAATGGACAGAAGATCAAGGGTACTGAGACTCCACCAGGCACTGCTCACACCAACTGTGCCACCCTGGTAAACACACACATTCTGTCTCATTCACTAAATGTTAATTATTTGCTGGTGGTTCTGAATTTTTTAAATGTTTATGTTGTTGTTTTTTTGTGTCTAATTGTAGATTTGCTCGTAGATGAAAGGCGTTGGAACGAAGACGGTAAAAATACTTTGACAGTTTCTTTACTGTCCTACAGGAACTGCTTCCCATTCCATACAAATAAATAAATGAAGAAATCCTGAGAGAATTTAAACTTTTAATGATTGGCTTTATTTATTGTTGATTTGATATGCTGTACAATCTATATGAACCGGTCCATTTCCGGGAAATGGAGGAAGGAATATCAGTCTTTTAAATGAACCCTTTACATTAACTTTAAGAAACACATTTTTGCTACAACGGTACAACAAGTACCATCTTACACTAGAAGCCTTACAAGATAGGATGGAAGCCAAATGGTTCTATTCCCTACATAGTACACTACTTTTGACCAGAGCCCTATGGCCAGATTATGGTATTTTTTGTGCTTTACACTAGTAAAATGTGACACTAAGTACCTTCTTACACTAGAAAACGTACACGATGTCGTGTAGCTCAGTTGGTAGAGCATGGCGTTTCCAACGCCAGGGTTGTGGGTTCGATTCCCACGGGGAGCCAGTATGAAAATGTATGCACTCACTAACTGTAAGTCGCTCTAGAAAAGAGCATCTGCTAAAATGAAATGTCTTATTTTGTTTAAGTTCCTAACTTGATTGATAAGATTAGTACAGTTTTTCAGAGAGGACCCCACATTAGAGCCCTGCACGTGAATGAATTTTCAGCCCTACCCATGCCGGTCCTACACTACCCAGGCCCGATTGCTTTTGCTGAAACCCCAAATAACTTCCTCCATTAGTAAGTCTATTAACTGCGCCGCTCCGTCTGTCACTCGGTCCCTGTGCATAGCTCACTCTGCATGGCTCTGAGTTTCCATATCAACTTCGCCACTTGGGCTGCTCTGCTCATGACACACAAGAGAGCAGTGAGGTGTTAGCTACTTTTCCTCACTCTAAACTCAAAACTCAAGGAACATTTTCTGTGAAATAATCTTATATTTCACGAGGTTGAATCACTGACACCAAGTTATGATTTTAGCAGACTTCGAAAAGGCATTTGATAAAGTACAACTGGGGTTTATATATAAATTCCTGGAGCATTTCAATTTTGGAGAATCTCTTATGAATTGGGTTAAAATCATGTATAGTAACCCTAGGTGTAAAATAGTAAATTATAGCTATTTCTCCGAAAGTTTTAAACTGTCAAGAGGAGTGAAACAAGGTTGTCCACTATCGGCATATATATTTATTGCCATCGAGATGTTAGCTATTAAAATCAGATCCAACAATAACATCAAGGGATTAGAAATCCAGGGCTTAAAAACAAAGGTGTCATTGTACGCTGATGATTCATGTTTTCTTTTAAATCCACAACTTGAATCCCTCCACAGCCTTATAGAGGATCTAGATACATTTTCTAACGTCTCTGGATTACAACCAAATTATGATAAGTGTACTATATTACGTATTGGATCACAAAAAAAAAATTTACATTACCATGTAGTTTACCAATAAAATTGTCTGATGGTGATGTGGATATCCTCGGAATACATATCCCAAAGGAAATAATCTCACTGCAATACATTTTAATAGAAAGTTAGCAAAAATAGATAAGATCTTGTTACCATGGAAAGGTAAATACCTGTCTAACTCTTTAGTATTATCCCAGTTTACCTATTTGCTTATGGTCTTGCCTACGCCGAGCGAACAGTTTAAATTATATGAGAAAAAAATATTCCATTTTATTTGGAACGGCAAGCCAGACAAAATTAAATGGGCCTATTTATATAATGAATATGAATTCGGAGGACAGAAATTATTAAATATTAAAGCATTAGACCTATCACTAAAAGCTTCAGTCATACAAAAATTATACTTAAATCCGAACTAGTAAGATTGTCTCACCCAATGTTCAGGAAGGGACTTTTTCCCTTTATTCAGATTACAACCCCTCACTTTAAGGTATTTGAAAAGGAAATCATCTCCCAAATATCATTATTTCTAAAACAAGCAATAGAAAGTTGGTTACAATTTCTATTTAATCCTCCAGAAATGACAGAACAAATATTGCAACAAATATTGTGGTTAAACTCAAATATACTAACAGATAAAAAAAACTTTTTTGAGAAAATGTTTAAAAAAGGAATAATCTTCGTGTCACACCCTGGCTCTGGGACTCTATATGTTGATCCAGGGTGTGTTCTTTCTTTGTGTTCATTTCTATGTTGGTAATTCTGGTGTTTTTATTTCTATGTTGGCTAGAGTGACTCCCAATCAGAGGCAACGAGTGTCAGCTGTCGTTGGTTGTCTCTGATTGGGAGCCATATTTATACTGTCATTTTTCCCTTTGTTTTTGTGGGTTCTTGTTCCGTGTTCGGTCAGTGTTACCGTGGACTTCACGAGTCGTTTCTTGTTTTGTATTGTGTTTACGCTTTAACTAATTAAAGTATGTTCGTTCATCACGCTGCGCCTTGGTCTGTTCAATATGACGATCTTGACACTTCGTAAATGTTATTATCGGTAGGAATGGTGGAGTTATGTCGCACATGCAGCTAACAAAAACATATGGGAATGTCTGTTTTACCCAAAAGTACAACCAAATAATTGCAGTATTACTGCAAAAATGGACGAGGAAAGTGGAAGGAGGAGAAAGTAAGGAACTTGTCTGTCGGCCTTGCATCAAATAACATAATTGGTTAAAGAAAAATGTGATTAATAAAAAAGTATACCAGTTTCATTTAAGGACCAAAAGATTGACAGCCGTCCCATATAGATTGCAAAATAGTTGGGAAGAGATTTTTGACGTACCGATTCCATGGCATAGTGTTTATGAACTGATACGCAAAACGACGCCGGATTCAAAACGTATTTAATTTAATTTAAATTATTATATAAAATTATTGCTACCAATATAATGTTATTTGTATGGGGGATACAATCTTCCCAGCTCTGCAGATTTGGCTGTGAATCATTAGATCATTTGTTTTGGTACTGTCCATTTGTAGCTTGTTTCTGGACACAGGTCCAGGAATGGCTGAAGGATTGCAATATTTGCATGGAGCTAACCCTGCAGATAGCACTACTGGGTGATCTGAAAAGTCATAGTCATTCGATCAATAATATATAATACTTTTAGCAAAAAAAAAATATTTTCAATTCACAAACAGTAGGAACAATGAGAATAGAAAGGTTCAGAACTTTTGTAAAACATCACAAAAGTTGGTGTTAAGAGATAGATGGGAGGTGTTGAATGGAGCTGAAGGTTGGGACTAATAACAACAACTATTAACAACAAGGTAACTAGAGTAAGACATGCTGTGTCCATTATAAGTATATAGGTTATATATTGTGAGCTTTTGTGAAAGAGCACAGTTAGAAAGATATGGCATATAGAAGCATACCAGTTGGAATTAAAATGATCGGAGGAAGTTCAGGAGTAAAAACAAACAAAATATAATTATTGACTGTGTCCATAAAATGTATATAGTATGTATAAGCATGAAGTAGAGGCCTAAGCATTGTTGTTCACTAGTTTACTCCAATTAGGGAGGGATGGTGGGGTTGGAAAGTAATAAAGAACGTACAGTGGGGAGAACAAGTATTTGATACACTGCCGATTTTACAGGTTTTCCTACTTACAAAGCATGTAGAGGTCTGTCATTTTTATCACCAGCGACAGCCCCGAAACCTGAAGGATCTGGAGAAGGTCTGTATGGAGGAGTGGGCCAAAATCCCTGCTGCAGTGTGTGCAAACCTGGTCAAGACCTACAGGAAACGTATGATCTCTGTAATTGCAAACAAAGGTTCCTGTACCAAATATTAAGTTCTGCTTTTCTGATGTATCAAATACTTATGTCATGCAATAAAATGCTATTTAATTACTTAAAAATCATACAATGTGATTTTCTGAATTTTTGTTTTAGATTCCGTCTCTCACAGTTGAAGTGTACCTACGATACAAATTACAGACCTCTACATGCTTTGTAAGTAGGAAAACCTGCAAAATCGGCAGTGCAAAATCGGCAGTGCAAAATCTGGACCCCTACAAATCAGCTGGGCTAGACAATCTGGACCCTTTCTTTCTAAAACTAGCCACCTAAATTGTCGCAACCCCTATTACTAGTCTGTTCAACCTCTCTTTCATAACGTCTGAGATCCCCAGAGATTGGAAAGCTGCCGCGGTCATCCCCCTCTTCAAAGGGGGTGACACTCTAGATCCAAACTGCTACAGACCTATATCCATCCTGCCCTGCCTTTCGAAAGTATTCGAAAGCCAAGTTAACAAACAGATCATCGACCATTTCGAATACCACCGTACCTTCTCCGCTATGCAATCCGGTTTCCGAGCTGGTCACGGGTGCACTTCAGCCACGCTCAAGGTCCTAAACGATATTATAACCGCGATTGATAATAGACAGTACTGTGCAGGCGTCTTCATCGACCTGGCCAAGGCTTTCGACTCTGTCAACCACCGCATTCTTATTGGCAGACTAAATAGCCTTGGTTTCTCAAATGACTGCCTCGCCTGGTTCACCAACTACTTCTCAGATAGAGTTCAGTGTGTCAAATCGGAGGGCCTGTTGTCTGGACCTATGGCAGTCTCTATGGGGGTGCCACAGGGTTCAATTCTTGGGCCGACACTTTTCTCCGTGTATATCAATGATGTCGCTCTTGCTGCTGGTGACTCTCAGATCCACCTCTACGCAGACGACACCATTTTGTATACATCTGGCCCTTCATTGGACACTGTGTTAACAAACCTCCAAACGAGCTTCAAATGCCATACAACAATCCTTCAGTAGCCTCCAACTGCTCTTAAACACTAGTAAAACTAAATGCATGCTTTTCAATCGAACGCTGCTGGCACCCGCCCACCCGACTAGAATCACCACTCTCGACGGGTCTGACCTAGAGTATGTGGACAACTACAAATACCTAGGTGTCTGGTTAGACTGTAAACTCAACTTCCAGACTCACATAAAGAATCTCCAATCCAAAGTTAAATCTAGAATCGGCTTCCTATTTCGCAACAAAGCCTCCTTCACTCATGCGGCCAAACATGCCCTCGTAAAACTGACTATCCTACCGATCCTTGACTTCGGCGATGTCATTTACAAAATAGCCTCCAACACTCTACTCAGCAAATTGGATGTAGTCTATCACAGTGCCATCCGTTTTGTCTCCAAAGCCCCATACACTACCCACCACTGTGGCCTGTACGCTCTTGTTGGCTGGTCCTCACTACATATTCGTCGTCAAACCCACTGGCTCCAGGCCATCTATAAATCACTGCTAGGCAAATCCCCGCCTTATCTTAGCTCATTGGTCACCATAGCAGCACCCACCCGTAGTCTGCGCTCCAGCAGGTATATCTCACTGGTCATTCCAAGAGCCAACACCTCCTTTGGCCGCCATTCCTTCCAGTTCTCTGCTGCCAATGACTGGAAAATAATTGCAAAAATCTCTGAAGCTGGAGACTCTTATCTCCCTCAGTAACTTTAAGCATCAGTTGTCAGAGCACCTTACCGATCACTGCACCTGTACACAGCCCATCTGAAATTAGCCCACCCAACTACCTCATCCCTATATTGTTATTTATTTTGCTCTTTTGCACCCCAGTATCTCTATTTGCACATAATCTCTTGCACATCTAGCATTCCAGTGTTAATACTATTGTAATTATTCTGCACTATAGCCTATTTATTGCCTTACCTCCATAACTTGCTACATTTGCACACACTGTATATATATTTTCTGTTGTATCTCTGACTTTATGTTTTTTACCCCATATGTAACTCTGTGTTGTTTTTATTGCACTACTTTGCTTTATCTTGGCCAGGTCGCAGTTGTAAATGAGAACCTGTTCTCAACTGGCTTACCTGGTTAAATAAAGGTGAAATAAATAAAATAAAAAAGTATCAAATACTTGTTCTCCCCACTGTATATATATTTTTAAAGGATATGAAAAAGTATTTGCCCCGTTTCTAATTTTGTCTACTTTTGCATATTTGTGATACTTAATGTTATCAGATCTTCAACCAAAACCTAATATTAGATAAAGGGAACAATAGTGAACAAATAACAACAATTACATATTTTATTTCATTTATTTCATAAACAAAGTTATGCAACACCCAATTCCCCTGTGTGAAAAAGTAATTGCCCCCTTACACTCAATAACTGGTTGTGCCACCTTTAGCTGCAATGACTCCAACCAAATGCTTCCTGTAGTTGTTGATCAGTCTCTCACGTCGGTGTGGAGGAATTTTGGCCCACTCTTCCATGCAGAACTGCTTTAACTCAGTGACGTGTGGGTTTTCAAGCATGAACTGCTCGTTTCAAGTCCTGCCACAACATCTCAATTGGGATTAGGTCTGGACTTTGACTAGGCCATTCCAAAACTTCAAATGTGTTGCATTTGAGCAATTTTCATGTAGACTTGATTGTGTGTTTTGGATCATTGTCTTGCTGCATGACCCAGCTGCGCTTCAGCTTCAGCTCACAGACAGATGGTCTGACATACTCCTGTAGAATTCTCTGATACAGAGCAGAATTCATGGTTCCTTCTATTAAGGCAAGTCGTCCAGGTCCTGAGGCAGCAAAGCATCTCCAAACCATCACCACCATGCTTGACCTTTGGTATGATGTTCTTACTGTGGAATGCAGTGTTTGGTTGTCCTCTTTTTTTTCCACATCTACTGGTAAAGTGTGTATACAGGCTATAGGAATGAACCATCTCTAAACAATAACATCTACTGGTAAAGTGTGTATACAGGCTATAGGAATGAACCATCTCTAAACAATAACATCTACTGGTGAAGTGTGTATACAGGCTATAGGAATGAACCATCTCTAAACAATAACATCTACTGGTAAAGTGTGTATACAGGCTATAGGAATGAACCATCTCTAAACAATAACATCTACTGGTAAAGTGTGTATACAGGCTATAGGAATGAACCATCTCTAAACAATAACATCTACTGCATAACTCTCATGTATTCAGTGCAATTCAGGCACTTATAAACGACATACACATGGAGTATCTGAAATATACAAACTGCAGCAGTACTCTACAGCTACAGATGTAATAAGGTATTTAGGCCAAAGGCAATTGCTTGGAGTCAATCACCATAATGCAGTATGAAACCTAACAAACCCCACAACTCACTAAAATGAACACTGGTAACTTGCTCGGCAGCCAAACTTGCGTCTTCTTCGGGAAGAAGCTTCCCTCATTAAAATGCAAATCAATTTATAACATTTTTGACATGCGTTTTTCTGGATTTTTTGTTGTTGTTATTCTGTCACTCACTGTTCAAATAAACCTACCATTAAAATTATAGACTGATCATTTCTTTGTCTGTGGGCAAACGTACAAAATCAGCAGGGGATCAAATAATGTTTTCCCTCACTCTACTTACATTCAGTAATCTTGCTCTGATTTGTCATCCTAATGGGACCTTGAGATAAAATGTAGCATTGTTTTGTTTGATAAAATACATTTTTATATTAAAATGTAGGAACTGGGTTCTACAGTTTGAACCCCTGCTGTCTCTGGCTCCACACCCACCCCGCCCGGCCATCTAGATGTGTGAAAGTTACATTTACATTTACATTTAGTGTATAAGCTAATGATCCATCATATATGACAATCCTGGAAGTGTGTAAACTTACATTTTGTATTACCATATCATTTTTGTATGTTCTCTATAGTTATGTACTTGAAAATGTATCAATCGACCAATTTGGCACATTTGGGCAGACTTGAAACAAAATAGTCCAGTACTGCAATGCTTCACTGGCTCAATCTGAAACGTTGCACACACACTGCTGCCATCTAGTGGCCAACATCTAAATTACGTCTAAACTGCAATATTATATTGTGGCCTTTCTCTTACATTTCAAAGATGGAAAACACATGTTTTTTGTTTGTATTATCTTTTACCAGATCTAATGTGTTATATTCTTCCACATTAATTTCACATTTCCACAAAGTGTTTCCTTTCAAATGGTATCAAAGATATGCATATCCTTGCTCCAGGTCCTGAGCTAGAGGCAGTTAGATTTGGTTATGTCATTTTAGGCGAAAATTGAAAAAAAGGGTCCCATCCTTAAGAGGTTAACTCTACCCACATGTACATGTTACCTCAATTACCTCGACCAACCTGTGCCCCGGCACATTAACTCTACCGGTACCCCCCCTGTATATAGCCTCCCTACTGTTATTTTATTTTAAAAATTTGGTGCCCACCACAACCCTAGGAAGGAATATCAATATTTTAAATTAACCCTTTAAATTAACTCTTTAAGACAACAAAATATTTTGCTACAATGGTACAACAAGTACCATCTTACACAACAAACCTTACAAGATAGGGTACATGCCAAATGTTACTCTTTTCACTATTCCCTATATAGTGCACTACTTTTGACCAGACACCTATGGACAGATTATTTTGATATTTATGGTATTTTCTGCGCTTTGCACAATTCTTGCACTAGTAAAATGTGACACTAAGTATCTTCTTACACTATAAATCTTCTTCCACAACATTAGACTAGATGAGGTCAGAGGTCACTACAGCAGCCTGAATGTAGAAGATGGACGTGATAGTAGACTGGTCAGGTTATCAAGGGGGCCTGCTTTAGACTCCAATACTGTGTCCCAAATGAAACCCTTTTCCAGTGCACTACTTTTGACTTTAGTGCATTTATATACAATGCTATTTGGAGAGAAAAAAACTAGCAAAAATGAACCTACCCATACCCTCAATGTTCAGGTCCTACTCTACCCATACCCTCAATGTTCAGGTCCTACTCTACCCATACCCTCAATGTTCAGGTCCTACTCTACCCAGACCCTCAATGTTCAGGTCCTACACTACCCAGACCCTCAATGTTCAGGTCCTACTCTACCCATACCCTCAATGTTCAGGTCCTACTCTACCCATACCCTCAATGTTCAGGTCCTACTCTACCCAGACCCTCAATGTTCAGGTCCTACACTACCCATACCCTGAATGTTCAGGTCCTACTCTACCCATACCCTCAATGTTCAGGTCCTACTCTACCCATACCCTCAATGTTCAGGTCCTACACTACCCATACCCTCAATGTTCAGGTCTTACACTACCTATACCCTCAATGTACAGGTCCTACACTACCCAGACCCGATTGCTTCTGACCCAAAGTTTGGGAACCACTGTAGTAACCTCTCTCTGTTTTGGTTCCTCTCTCTCTCTCTCAGCTTCACCACTGAGTGCCACCTCACTGTTTCAATAGCGTACTCTCTGTAAAGCAACGTTATTATGAGAAGTTAGTAGCCTATTCTCTTGCTCCTGTTGAGGTAACATTAGCTTCTTACGTCATCCTTCTAGCTGGCTAAGTAATTCTACCCGTAGTAAACTAAAATCCACTCCATGGTGAAGGAAGTTCATGATGAACTCCACTACCGACTTTTTGCTTTTTTCTGTTTGTCAAATATGCAACGTAGTGCATGTGTCAATTGAATCTCGATGTGTGTTTGAGGAAGCGGACCAATACGCAGCGCGTGGAACTTATTTAAGTCCTCTCTCTCTCTCTCTCAGCTTCACCACTGAAGCAATACGCTCACTGGAGTGAATAGCAACTTTAATAAAGCAACACGAAAAATACAAATGAAGATAGTAGTCCTCTGTAACACTGACAGAAACATGGAACCAAAACCAAGGAGAAACCACACAGTTTAAATATGGCTCCCAATCAGAGATAACGAGCCGACAGCTGACACTCGTTACCTCCGATTGGGAGTCATATGACTAATCAAGCACAATCACCAAACATAGAAATGAACAACTAGAATACCCAACATAGAAATACACCCAAACAATGAAAATGAACAACCCTGGCTCAATAATCAAAGTCCATGGAGCCAGAGTGTCACAGTGGGCCTAGGTCTCGAAAACACTCATTGTCCAATCAAATCACACAATCTACAGAGGGTTTGTCGACCAACAACATTTCACAGATCATTTCAGGTTCAAATAAACACTAAATCTGGCATATAACGTTATTGACTTGGCACATTTTCTGTCCAGAGATACTGAGCAATAACGAGACAGAGAGAAATCATTTTATAACCTAGGTTTCATTTATAAACCTCATCGGAGATTAAATTGACACAGTTGCCATCTTCGTGACACTGAAATGAGCAAAAAGTCGGTGGTTGTATTTGATTAATGTTTATTGAAAAAGTATGGATGTTACACCTGCTCCAGCGCTTGACGTCGTCGGTCTACTAACCACTGGTCCTGGCAACCATCATTACACACACCTGGCAACCATCATTACACACACCTGGCAACCATCATTACACACACCTGGCAACCATCATTACACACACCTGGCAACCATCATTACACACACCTGGCAACCATCATTACACACACCTGGCAACCATCATTACACACACCTGGCAACCATCATTACACACACCTGGCAACCATCATTACACACACCTGGACCTCATCATCACCTTGATTACTCTCCCTTCATATAGCCCTCAGTATCCTCAGTCAACAGGCAGTGTTGGTTTTGTTCAGCTATGTGATTTATATGATTAAACTCACCGTCTGCGTCCTGACTCCCGGTGTTACAATGGATTTCAGCAAACAAAGAAAGGCAAGTAACTAGAGAGGACAAACATGGATACAAGGTAGGCGTTTCATGATGAAACAGTTTTGAAGTAATGACCTTGGGTGAATCGACGTAGTCGGACCTAGATTCCACAAAGCTGGGGTCTTGCTCCGAGACTCCGTAGAGTGGTGAGTTACTATCCGACCTTGCAACAAATCTTCAAACCTCACCTGTTGGATTTTGTGTCAGCTATACTAATGCTTAGAGCCCTTCAACGTTACGGCAATATAATGTGACCCTCTTCCAGTAGCTAGGCCTAGGTGAATCGACGTAGTCGGACCTAGATTCCTCTCTAGTGAGCCAACTCCGAGCTGGGGTAGTTCGTTTCCACGAGAGGGCAGAGTTAGAGTGGTGAATGGTGGTTCGAGAGAGTGGTGAGTATGCTGCTAAAAGTCACATCCGTGCAACAAATCTGGGGGACTCAAAACGAACATGACGAACAAACCACTGTTCATGATTCAACTTGTCAGTCAGATCAAAGCTCAGAATGCTTAAATTCTTGATCAACGATGGGAGCAATATTTAGATGTTGACCCATAATAGATTTTCTTTATTTTGGTCCGGACCTCTGTGTCCTCAGATGTAGTTATGGCCATGAACCATTAATCTACTCCATTGTCCTGTTCTTCCAGAAATACAGAAGCTCCTACTCCTCTTTGATATGCTGTACAAATATGAACCGGTCCCCTTCAGAAATAAGACAAGGAATATCAGTCTTTTAAATGAACCCTTTACATTAACTAAGACACATATTTTGCTACAACGGTACAACAATACTCATACTCTCTCGCAAACACAAAAGCTTTACCAGGTGGAAGCAAATGGTTCTATTCCCTACCATAGTACACTACTTTTGAAGAGAGCCCTATGGCCAGGATTATGGTTTTTTTGTGTGTGCACCAATCTTTGCACTAGTTATGTGACACTGTACCTTACACTAGAAAACTGGTACACAATGTGTGTAGCTCACCTGTAGTTAAGTATGGCCAGACGCCCAGGGTTGTGGGTTTGTCCCACAGGGAGCCAGTATGAAAAGCGTATGCACTAACTGTAAGTCGCTCTAGAAAAGAGCATCTGCTAAAATGAAACGTCCTTATTTTGTTTTTAAGTTCCTGAGAGATTTAAACTTGATGATAAGATTAGTACACAGATAGGACCCCACATTAGAGTCCCTGCACGTGAATGATTTTTTACCCCTACCCATGCCCCTACACTACCCAGGCAACGATTGCTTTTTGCTGAAACCCCAAATAACGTTTCCTCCAGTAAGTCCATTACTGCGCCGCGCCGTCTGTCAACTCGTCCCTTGTGCATAGCTCACTCTGCATGGCTCTGATCCATATCAACTTCGCCACTTGGGCTGCTCTGCTCATGACACACCAAGAAGCAGTGACGGTGTAGCTACTTTTCCACACTACTAAACTCAAGGAACAATGTTCTGTGTAATAAATCGTATATTTCACGAGTTGAAATCACTGACACCAAGTTGTGATTTTAGCAGACTTCGAAAAGGCATTATGATAAAGTTTGTAACTGGGGTTTATATATAAATTCCTGGAGCATTTCAATTTTGAATCTCTTATGAATTGGGTTAAAATCATGTATAGTAACCTAGTGTAAAATTAATTATAGCATTTCTCCCAAAATTTAAACTGTCAAGAGGAGTGAAAACAAGTTGTCCACTATCGACATAATTTATTATTGCCATCGATGATGCGTAGCTATTAAAATCAGAATCCAACAATAACACAAGGGAATAAGAAATCCAAGTCTTAAAAACAAAGTGTCATTGTACGCTGATGATTCCATGTTTTCCTTTTAATATCCACACTTGAATCCCTCCAACAGCCTCCATAGAGGATCTAGATACATTTTCTAACGTCTTCTGATTACAACCAATTATGATAAGTGTACTATATTACGTATTGGATCACAATTTTTTTACATTACCATGTAGTTTACAACCTATGGTGGAAAATGGTCTGATGGTGAATATTCGGAATACAATCCCTGAAGGGAAATAATGATCTCACTGCAATACATTTTAATAGAAAGTTAGCAAAAATAGATACTGGATCTTTTACCATGGAAAGGTATGATACCTGTAAACTCTTTTTTTTATCCCTAGTTTACCTACTAATTTGAAACTTATGGTCTTGCCTACGCCGAGCGAAAGTTTTAAATTATATGAGAAACAAAAAATATCCATGATTTATTTGGAACGGGCAAGCCAGACTAAAATTAATGGGCCATTTTATATAAGAAATAAGATTCGGAGACAGGTATTAAATTATTAAAGCATTAGACCTATCACTAAAAGCTTCAGTCATGCAAAAAATTAACTTTAAATCCGAACTAGTAAGATTGTCCTCACCTCTGCTCCCAATGTTCAAGAAGGGACCTTTTTCCCTTTATTCAGATTATAACCCCTCACTTTATGGTATTTTGAAAAGGAAATCATATCCCAAAATATCAACTATTTCTAAAACAACTTCCATAGAAAGTTGTTACAATTTCAATTTAGGTCCTCCAGAAATTCCTGAAAGAACAAATATTGCAACAAATTATTGTGGTTAAACTCAAATTACTACAGATAAAAAAAAAAGTTAGGCATTGTTGAACTGGATACGCAAAATGACGCCGGTTGGACTTCAAAACATAGAATTTTCCATTTAAATTATTATATAAAATGTATTGCCTACCAATATAAGGGATTTTATTTGTATGGCTTAAATACAATCTTCCCAGATCTGCAGATTTTGGCTGTGAATCATTAGATCATTGTTTTGGTTCGTCCATTTGTAGCTTGTTTCTGGGACACAGGTCCAGGAATGGCTGAAGGATTGCAATATTTGCATGGAGCATAACCCTGCAGATAGCACTAACTGGGTGATCATGAAAAGTCATAGTCATTCGATAGTAATATATAATAATACTTTAGCAAAAAAATATTTTCAATTCACAAACTGTAGAAACAATGAGAATAGAAAGGTTGAACTTTTTTTAAACATTACAAAAGTTGGTCTTAAGAGATAGATGGAGAGTGTTGAATTGAGCTGAAGGATGGGACTAATAACAACAACT
This sequence comes from Coregonus suidteri, assembly GCA_036851935.1. Lineage (NCBI taxonomy): Eukaryota > Metazoa > Chordata > Actinopteri > Salmoniformes > Salmonidae > Coregonus > Coregonus suidteri. The sequence goes on from CM072256.1 coordinate 3,741,923, forward strand.
ATTAACAACAAGGTAACTGGTGTAAGACATGCTGTGTCATAAATAAGTATATAGGTTATATATTGTGAAGCATTTTGTGATATAAGAGCACAGTTAGCAAGATGGCATATAGAAGCATACCAGTTGGACATCAATGAAAATGATCGGAGGAAGTTCATTGAGATTAAAAACAAACAAAATATAATTATTTGACTGTGTCCATAAAATGTATATAGTATGTAAAGCATGAAATAGAGGGCTTAGCATTGTTTTTTCACTATTTTATCCTCCAATTGAAAGAAGGATATGGTGAAGGGTGCAAACTCTTGCAACGTACAGCTAAGCATTGTATTTCGCATAGTGGTGAACACGTATTTGATACTGAGTGGGATTTTAAGTAGAACGTTTTCAGGTTAAACTTACAAGTAGCTTTTAGAAGTTTAATGTCATTTTTATCAAGGTACACTGTAGATTTGGAGCTGAAAGTTAGATATTAGGCTGAAAGTCCGTAGCTTGTTTCAGCGACACCCGAAACCTGAAGGATCTATTTGCCAAGAAGTTCTGTATGGAGGGAGTGGGCCAAAATCCCTGCTGCAGTGTGTGCAAACCTGGTCAAGAGACTACAGGAAACAAATTGGTATGATCTCTGTAATTTCAAACAAAGGTTTCTGTACAAAATAGTTAAGTTCTGCTGTGTCCATAATCAAGATGTATCAAATACTTGATGCTTCATGCAAAAAATGCAAATTAAGATATGCTTAAAAAAGCATACAATGTGAATCATGAAAAGATTCCGTCTCTCACAGTTGAAGTTTACCTATGTAAGTAGAAAACCTGCAAAATCAGCAGTTATCAAAATACTTGTTCTCCCCACTGTATATATATTTTTAAAAGGATATGAAAAGTATTTGCCCCTTTCTAATTTTGTCCACTTTTGCATATTGTGGATACTTAATGTTATCAGATCTTCAGTGGGGAAACCTAATATTAGATAAAGGGAACAATAGGTTTCCAAATTAAATTACATGTTATTTATGTCATTTATTCATAACAAAGTTATGGCAAGCACCAAATTCCCCTGTGTGAAAAAGCCCCCCTTACACTCATAAACCTGGTTGTGCCACCTTTAGCTGCAATGACTCCCAACCAAATGACTGGGCCTGATCAGTCTCTCACGTCGCTGTGGAGGAAGTTTGGCCAATCTTGAATGCAGGAAACTGCTGTAACTCAAGCGACGTTTCTTTTTCAAGCATTAACTGCTCAGTTTCAAGTCCTGTTCACAACATAGCTCAATTGGGATTAGTCTGGAATTTGACTTAGGCCATTCCAAACTTCGCAATGGTGTTGCTTTTTAGATTTTCATGTAGACTTGATTGTATGTTTTGGAAAATCAATGTCTTGCTGCATGATACCAGCTGTTCTTCAGCTTCAGCTCACATTTTTAAAGGTCTGAAATACTCCTGTAGAATTTCTAATTTTGTCTACATTTTGCATATTTTGTGTTCCTTCTATTAAGGCAAGTCGTCCAGGTCCTGTATAGTAGCAGCCAAAGACAATAGTGAAAACCATCACCGCTTGACCTTTGGTATTTATTTTCATTTATTTGTGGAATGCAGTGTTTGGTTTCACTCTTTTCCTCTTCTCTTTAATTTTCATAAACATACTATAGTGATACATGTACTCTTGAAACCCATCTTCTAACCAATAACATCTACTGGTAAAGTGTGTATACAGGCGATAGGAATGAACCATCTCTAACCAATAACATCTACTGGTAAAGTGTGTATACAGGCTGTAGGAATGAACCATCTCTAACCAATAACATCTACTGGTAAAGTGTGTATACAGGCTATAGGAATGAACCATCTCTAACCAATAACATCTACTGGTAAAGTGTGTATACAGGCTATAGGAATGAACCATCTCTAACCAATAACATCTACTGGTAAAGTGTGTATACAGGCTATAGGAATGAACCATCTCTAACCAATAACATCTACTGGTAAAGTGTGTATACAGGCTATAGGAATGAACCATCTCTAACCAATAACATCTACTGGTAAAGTGTGTATACAGGCTATAGGAATGAACCATCTCTAACCAATAACATCTACTGGTAAAGTTTGTATACAGGCTATAGGAATGAACAATCTCTAAACAATAACATCTACTGCATAACTCATGGATTCAGTGCAATACAGGCACTTATTAAACGATATACACGGTATCTGAAATATACAAACTGCAGCAGTACTCTACAGCTACAGATGTAATAAGGTATTTAGGCCAAAGGCAATTGCTTGGAGTCAATCACCATAATGCAGTATGAAACCTAACAAACCCCACAACTCACTAAAATGAACACTGGTAACTTGGTCGGCAGCCAAACTTGCATCTTAGTCGGGATTGGGTTGGCGGATCGCAGCCAACTTAAGCTGCAGATACCGCCACCTAGGATTTTAGACTAATGGAGTTGACCAAATAGCCTGACATTAAGGAATCAGTTTCAGAAAGCTTTTTAAAGTCAGAAACTAAAGATCTTTCAGTTTAAAAAAAAAATTCCCAGTTAGACTTTTTGGGAGCGCGTCGAATTGGGACAGCAGCACCGCGCCAAAATGCAAATGAGTATTACTTAAAAGAATTCCGAAAGCAAATATTTTCCCTACATGTAACATAAAAATGAAACTGATTTTTTACCCACACACTACAAAAATGAAGTGTTCCTAACGGACAAGGATTGTCCCAACTGTCATGATTCTGAGACAGGAGTAATTATTTAATTGCAAGCTCAATTCACTTTAGGGGAAGCTTATCTATGGAGCGTGCCTCCATGTTAACATTCATGTTTAATAACCCATGAGACAAAGTAACGTGTACACCAGTTTTATTGACAAACCACAAAATCATTACTCAACATTTATGACCAACAAATAATGTCCAAAATATTAGAGTTAATCATAAAAAGTTCCCCGGGAGCACACAGAGGGCAATACATTCCCACATTCTAGATCGTTCCAGCCGTGTTCACCTTCAGAGGAAACATGGGACAGAAATTATCACAACAGAATATTGTGAAATTTGTTAAATGGACTATGAATAAAGTTGAACGTGATAGTGAATGATAGTGGGCTTACTGTACCTCCAAAGTTCATCACAATACATGGCTCTCTGCCACCATTGTTATTGGGCTCTCCTTGATTCCAGTTCTGGTAATCAAAGTTAGCTCCATCACTCCAGAACCATAGCCTGTCCTGTGGGGAAGTAGTGAGGTCTCAGAATGAAAGAAATCCCACCATCTACGCTCTTAGAAAATGGGTTTCCAAAAGGGCTCCGTGGCTGTCCCCATAGCAGAACCCTTTATGGATCCAGGTAGGGTTCTACATGGAACACCAAACACCGTTTTTGGTTCTAGACACTGCAGTGGGCAATCAATCAATAACTCCCAACCAAACGTACTGCAGTAGAGCACTTTTCAACCAAAACAATGGATTGACCTAACAGTTGTGCAATGTTGGTCAAATCTAATTCAAAACGTGTCACAGCTGAATGGACGCCAAAGTTGCTGCCATCAAGCTTGCGGACTCACTAAACAAATACTGCATTTATAGATGGTACATGGAGTGTGCCCCTGGCTGTCCAGGAACACTTATTTAAATGATCTTTTGCTACTTCAGTCAATTAAGATTCACGTCAACATAGTTCTCATTATCTCCAGCTCAACATGTGAATACGCATCTAATGTTTTTACACAAATATATATAAAGCTCAAACGTTACCCGATGACATCAAAAGTTCAAACCATGATTTGCAAACAGACGCGGAGACATGGGGCGCAAGAAAATACTCTGGCTAGAAACTGTTTGTCACTTTTAATCCTACCCTGTGATGTCACATAGCAGATTATTATTTATTTATTTTTAAATCAAAGCAGCTTTTTTTTTCTTCTATTTGATCTGGTCAGTATGTGTAGGTAATCCTGTCTAATGATACTTTTATATGGGCATAGTTAAACTACATAACTGTTACTCTCCACTTTCTGGAGGACAAAGTTTAAAAATCTGTGGAATTATAGTATGATAGCTAAGGAGATGAGAAAACTCCTGTCTCCAGATTACATCTTCAAACTAAGGGCAACCATGGCATCCGTGATAGGGTGAAGCGTCAAGCAATGTATACGGTTAAGATATGTAGCTAGCTACATTCAGATATGACACGTTACAAATTTTGACAAAGTAGTTCTCATTTTAAGTTGAAGTGTACTGTTAGCTAGCAGTGAACCTGGTTGGTTAGCTACCTGTAGATTCATGCATGGTAGTAACATCATGAGTTGGGATTATGGTTCATTGTATAAATTAGTTATATGTTTTAATAAGAGACTCCACTACGCATGTAACCATTTCAATAGACTGTCACTGCGACAGCTGAATAACATACAAAGGCGCAACACCAGTTGAATATGGCCGGTAAAAGTCTGCAAAAGTGTAAATTGTTGGCAGCACCATAGTTGCTGTCACCAACGCTCTGGATAACATGAAAACAGCAGAATGTTACTGGGTGACTGTCACTTGAGTCATTTTCTATTAAGGCATTGTCACTCTGACTTAAGTATGATAACTGGGTACCTTTCCCACCAGTCCCGGAATAGTATCAAATCCTCCAAGCCAAGTAGCAGTGAAACTGCCAGTCTTGGAAGACACCACATCCTGTAGAAACTGATTCTCCTCAGAGCTATTCACAGACGCCAGGTTTGCTCCAAGGGACATACAATGCCGCTAGAGAAAGCAGTAGAAAGGGACAAACACATTTCATAATGCTTCAAAGGGAAGTTCAGTATTTTACATGAGGCATGTGTTGCCAGTATAGAAAATATAACTAAGGTAATGTCAAAGAATAGTTGATTTCAAGTGAACGTTAATTTGTAGAATAGTAGATAGTAAGCATGATACCTCTGCTTCAGGCCAGGTCCTTGCAGTCTTGACAAACATGAAGCAGCGTGATCCATAGTCAGTCCAACCGGGACACAAGCGGATTCCTGATGAAACTGTAAAGAGAAGTTGCAGCCGGCTTTAAAGGCTAGTCGAGACGGCTCTACAAATCACAACTACAATATTATTAGTAGATCAGTCACCTCTGCTACAACAAAACAAATACAGAATGAATCATGTAAAGTGGACTCTTACTTGCGTCTCCCAGAGCAAAGGCAGCACTGAGAAGCAGAAGAACGGTCAACATGGCCATGGTGAGTCTCCTGAGAGAGAAGCCATGAAGACAAATTCAGTGAGTCCTTCAGAGTGTAGGGGAGTGCAGTGTTCCCCTAACCTCACCAAGTACCACAGCCATTCCACTTATCAGATGTATTACATTACACAATCTAGGATAAACAGGATATTATGCTGCACTGCAGGAAATGTTCTAAGACAGTGTAGACATCAACCTAAACATGTACAAAAGTTAGAATCACACAATAGAAGTCACTTACTTTAGCCAGAACGCACAACAACAGGAACAATAAAGAAACTGGGACACTACAAATGCTGAACAACCACAGATAAAACAAGCTGCTTATATACCAGAAGAATGGGAGAGGAATTGGTGATTGGCAGAGTGAGTTCAGGTGTGGTGAGTTAGCAGGAGAGGGTCGTGTCCAGAGGGTAATTGGGAGTTTGTGGAATTGGCACGATCCTTCAAAACAAGTTCCCTACATTTGTCCAGGGCCACATATTCACTAAGGGCTCTGGTCAAAAGTAGAGCACTACATAGGGAATAGAGTGATATTTGGGATACAGACACATACAGTATTAGATGAACAGATGTTGAAATCTCACTTTCTGAAATCCTGCCTGTGAGTTGAGTTCTACCTCTCCCTCCTCTCCCTTTTAAGGAACCGTCCAGTCAGACCCCTCCCTCTGGATCCCCGAAGGGTTGGAGGTCAGAAATGGCGGCGAGTAGTGAGGACAAAATGGAGGAAGTGGATAAAATGTTGGTGAAGCAACAGCTGTGGTGGAATGAGAACAATATGGCTGTCAGTTCTGATGGTATGGAGCGGGAGGATGAGGGTCAAGGACCTGAATGGTCGGTAGTGGAAAGACACAGGAAGAAGAGAGATCATGATACAGGAAGACACAGGAAGAAGAGAGATCATGATACAGAAAGACACTGGAAGAAGAGAGATCATGATACAGAAAGACACAGGAAGAAGAGAGATCATGATACAGAAAGACACAGGAAGAAGAGACCTCATGATATAGAAAGACACAGGTAGAAGAGAGATCATGATAGAGAAAGCAGTGGAGCGTCTAGTATAGAAAGCACAAAGAGGGTCAAGGTAGGAAGCAAGAGTAGTGAAGTGTTGGAGTGGAAAGTGGTGAAGAAGAAGGAGAAGAGAGGGGAGGAGGAGAGAAGAGAGGAGGAGGAGAAGAGAAGAGAAGAGAGGAGAAGAGAGGAGGAGGAGAGGAGAGGAGAGGAGAGGAAAGGAGGAGAGGAGAGGAGGAGGAGAGAGGAGGAGGAGAAGAGAGGGGAGGAGGAGAAGAGAGGATAGGAGGAGGAGAGGAGAGGAGAGGAAAGGAGGAGAGGAGAGGAGGAGGTGAAGAGAGGAGAGGAAAGGAGGAGAGGAGAGGAGGAGAAGAGGAGAGGAGATGTGACAGCAGGGGTGTAGAGGAGAGGAATTATTTGGTTTGACGTTAAAGGTGATTTGGTCACTGGCATTTTTAGCTAGCAGTGGCTAATGTTAGCTAAAGTTTGTGCAGCTGTTTACATAATAAGGGCAACGTTTTCATATCGCTGAAGCATTTTCAATTGCAAAAAGTACCGTAAACCTCATTATAATCTCACAGTGTAAATTCATTAGAAAATTGTCTTAGAAAAAGGTTTATGGTAAGTTTTTTCACTTTGCACTTTGCTTTTGCACTTTGGCTCCTAAAAACATAACTTGTATTATCCAGGCTTCTAATATTCATCAATAAAAGAGACATTCCTAGCATCACACCCTGTAAGGCTGCTGGTCCAGTCCAGCCAGCACGGAACGTTGAAATGGAACAGGAATGTCTGTCATTCTAATTCTACAACGTCTCCATTCTACTAATGCTATAATTCTACAGATGGGTGATGGTCAATTTGTTTACAGAGAAATAGCATTGTGTTTGGTCAAACACCATTTTATCCAACAGTTGGCTAAGAGCTGGCAGCAAGCTGATTGGTCTGCTGTTCGGACCAGTAAAGGCCGATTTACCACTCTTGGGTAGCGGAATGACTTTGGCTTCCCTCCAGACCTGAGGACAAAACACCTTCCTCTAGACTCAGATTAAAGATATGACAGTTAGGAGTGGCCATAGAGTCAGCTACCATCCTCAATAGCCTTCCGTCTAAGTTGTCAATGTCAGGAGGTTTGTCATTTACATCTCCCACACTAACTTTACAAAATGCTAACTTACAATGCTTTTCTTTCATTATTATTATTTTTTTTATGAATGAATACGATGGTCACTGTTCGTTGTTGGCATTTCCTGCTTAAGTTTGCCCACTTGATTCGATGAAAGATGGAGTTGAATTGGTCTTTCTGCCCATAATTTCATTAAAGTACTTTTTACATTTCTTTATATCATTGACCTTGGCTTTATAACACAGATTCTTCTACTTTTTGTTGAGTTTAGTCACATCATTTCTCAATTTGCAGTAAGTCAGCCAGTCAGATGTGCAGCCAGACTTATTAGCCACTCCTTTTGCCCTGTCTCTTTCAACCATACAGTTTTTCAATTCCTCATCAATCCATGGAGCCTTAACAGTTCTAACAGTCAGTTTCCTAACAGGCAAATGTTTATCAATAATTGAAAAAAGCAATTTCATAAATTCATCAAATGCAGTGTCTGGATGCTCCTTATTAATCACATCAGACCAACAAATATTTGTTACATCATCCACATAAGAGTCACAGCAAAATCTTTTGTATGATCTCTTATATACTATTTTAGGCCCAGCTTTTGGAACTTTGTCTTTCCTAGATATAGCCACTATATTGTGATCAATGCATCCAATGGGTACGGATACAGCTTTAGAACAGAGTTCTACAGTATTAGTAGAAATGGTATCAATACATGTGGACGATCTTGTTCCTGTAGTGTTTGTAACCACCCTGGTAGGTTGACTGCAGTGAGAAGCTTGAGCGGATAGCTTGATGAAAAGCAGTCAATATTCAGGTCGCCAAGACAGTTGACCTTTCTGTTTACATCACATACACTATCAAGCATTTTACACACATTATTTAGATACTGTTAGCACTTGGTGGCCTATAGCAACACCCCAACAGAATAGACTTTAGATGAGGCAGGTGACCTTGCAACCACAGTACTTCAATCACACTTGCCATGAGATCTTGTCTAAGCATGTGTAGTGTCTGAGGGATTATGACTTTGCTAATGTTTTCAAAGTGGAACCTGAGAGGATGTTTATTCAGTTTTAGGGGGAGCAGTTTTAGAGGGACACCCCATAGAACAGAGGAAGTCTGTTGTGTGGAGACAGGTGTTTGGTCAGTATGGGAAACCACTCATATCCTGGTAAAGATTATAAATACTTGGTTTGAGACAAAGAAGATCAGAACAGACATATTATTTTGGGACACTGTTCTCCAGATGCTGCAGACGTCTGTAAACTTATGCTGAAATCTTGTGATATAAATAAAACTTATAATCAAAGTACAGTATAAGCGGACTCCTTGGTTTCACAGCATAATTAGCAGAATGTTAGCAGACACAACACATTACTGAGATATGGCTCTGAAAATACATAGCAACACCTCCCCCATAAGCATTCCTGTCTCTTCTTAATGTTATATTCTTGTATTGCTACTTCTGTATCATCTAAGGAATTATCTAAATGGTCTCAAAAATTGCCAATTTATTAGTTCTGACAGTAGCAAGTCATTGGTTTCATGAACCTTGTTTCTAAGGCTACATATATTAATATTGGCTATTTTCAGCCCTTTCCTGGGTAGCTTCTCAGAGAGACCTAATATGTAAAAGAAAAAACAAAGCATTTAGGTTTATCATCTACATCACCACCACACACTATAGTATTCACACTAACACAGACATCTTCAGTTTCCATAGGATGGACTTGTGGTTCTGAAAGGTAAGGACAAATATACAATGTTGTAAGCTAAGCAATAACAATATCTACACAGGAATGAATGGCATAGCATCTATACAGGGATATTCACATAACAGCATGCACATTTACATCAGTATACATAAACATCTAGCTGGAAAGAGAGAGAACTAATTCAGACAGGCGAGATGTATGTCCCTCTCTCTCCGGACTGGAGATCTCATCTGATCTGTGTCTGGTGCCACAGAGTCATAAATCCTACTGCGCATGCGGGAGCGCCGAGGACAATCTATGAAACATCTAGAATTTCTCGCCATGGCTTAACAGTTTGCGTGAACTATGAAAACGCAGCGGTAAAGTGTGTATACAGGCTATAGGAATGAACCATCTCTAACCAATAACATCTACTGGTAAAGTGTGTATACAGACTATAGGAATGAACCATCTCTAACCAATAACATCTCCTGGTAAAGTGTGTATACAGGCTATAGGAATGAACCATCTCTAAACAATAACATCTACTGGTAAAGTGTGTATACAGGCTATAGGAATGAACCATCTCTAACCAATAACATCTACTGGTAAAGTGTGTATACAGGCTATAGGAATGAACCATCTCTAAACAATAACATCTACTGGTAAAGTGTGTATACAGGCCATAGGAATGAACCATCTCTAAACAATAACATCTACTGGTAGTGTATACAGGCTATAGGAATGAACCATCTCTAAACAATAACATCTACTGGTAAAGTGTGTATACAGGCTATAGGAATGAACCATCTCTAAACAATAACATCTCCTGGTAAAGTGTGTATACAGGCTATAGGAATGAACCATCTCTAAACAATAACATATCCTGGTAAAGTGTGTATACAGGCTATAGGAATGAACCATCTCTAAACAATAACATCTCCTGGTAAAGTGTGTATACAGGCTATAGGAATGAACCATCTCTAAACAATAACATCTAATTTAAGTGCTATTCAAAGTAGCAATGTAGTTTGTTGCTTTATGACTAAAACCTAACGAAAATAAACATTTCAAATCCAATCTTAAATCAGGGAAATGTAGTTGACAGTTTTCTGGTTGCGACCTTGGTGATTTCCAAATGATTTGTTTCAGATCTATCAAAAGTATTAACTTCCCAGACCGTGAGTGGCCTTGTTTAACTACTGATTTTAATTAACCTTTATTTTATCAGGGAGTCCCCTGAGACCAAGGTCTCTTATGTGAGGACATGAAGGGGTTCTTATGGTGTAACTGATCCTGCGCCATTTAGGATTTTAGACTAATGACAGAGTTGACCAAATAGCCTGACATTTTTTAGGAATCAGTTTTCAGAAAGATTTCCTTTAAAGTCAGAAACTAAAGATATTTCAGTCAGAATGTCCCAGTAATACTTTTTGGGAGCGTTTGGAATACCTTGCTCCAGACAGCGCCGACATGCAAATAAATAATATTTTAAAGAATTCCAACAGCAAATATTTTCCCTACATGTAATATAAAATGAAAATCATTTTTACACTCACCCACTAAAAAATAATCAAGTGTTCCTAACGGACAAGGATTGTCCCAACTGTCATGATTCTGAGACAGGAGTAATTATTTAATTGTCAAGTTCAATTCACTTTAGGGGAAGCTTATTTACATTTTTACGTCATTTAGCAGACACTCTTATCCAGAGCGACTTACAGGAGCAATTTGGGTTAAGTGCCTTGCTCAAGGGCACATCGACAGATTTTTTCACCCAGTCGGCTCAGGGATTAGAACCAGCGACCTTTCGGTTACTGGCACAACGCTCTTAACCACTAAGCTACCTGCCGCCCATATCTATGGAGCGTGTCTCCTTGTTAACATGCATGTTGTTTCTGGAGTAATAAAATACAAACATTTAAATAATCTTCAAGACTCTCAGGATTGACAGTTTTATGGCAGTATCATTCATGTTTAATAACCCATGAGACAAAGTAACGTGTTCACCAGTTTTATTGACAAACCACAAAATCATTACTCAACATTGATGACCAACAAATAATCTCTGAAGTATTTGATTTAATCATAAAAAGTTCAGTTAGGATGCTGCCAATATAGAGTAGCATTTTTGGTTTCATCTGATGTTTTGCTGATTTAACTGGTTCTCTGGGAGCACACAGAGGGCAATACGTTTCCACATTCTAGATCGTTCCAGCCTTGTTCACCTTCAGAGGAAACACGGGACAGAAATGAACACCGATGTAAACAGAATATAGTGTGAGATTTGTTAAATGGACTATGAATAAAGTTGAACGTGATAGTGGGCTTACTGTACCTCCAAAGTTCATCACAATACATTGCTCTCTGCCACCATTGTCATTGGGCTCTCCTTGATTCCAGTTCTGGTAATCAAAGTTAGCTCCATCACTCCAGATCCATAGCCTGTCCTGTGGGGAAGTAGTGAGGTCTCAGAATGAAAGAAATCCCACTATGTTAATGGATACTGATCCATCTACGCCCTTAGAAAATGGGTTTCCAAAAGGGCTCCGTGGCTGTCCCCATAGCAGAACCCTTTCCCTCGTTGGAAAAGTGTTATTCAAAAGGTTTATCCTATGGGGACAGCCGAAGAACCGTTTTTGGTTCTAGACACTATACCCAGTGTGTTAGTGAATACTGATCTTTCCTACAATACTACCCCACTATGTGTTAATGGACACTGCAGTGGTATCAATCAATAACTCCCAACCAAACGTACTGCAGTAGAGCACTTTTTACCAAAACAATGGATTGACCTAACAGTTGTGCAATGTTGGTCAAATCTAATTCAGAACGTGTCACAGCCGAATGGACGCCAAAACTGCTGCCATCACTAAACATAAATACTGCATTTATAGATGGTACATGGAGTGTGCCCCTGGTTGTCCAGGAACACTTTATTTAAATGATCTTTTGCTACTTCAGTAAATTTAAAATTCACCACTTCATAGTTCTCATTATCTCCAGCTCAACATGTGAAAACGCATCTAAGTTTTTTACAAAAATATATATAAAGCTCAAACGTTACCCAAAGATATAAAAAGTTCAAACCATGATTTGCAAACAGATGCGAAGACATGGGGCGCAAGAAAATACTCCGGCTAGAAACTGTTGGTCACTTTTAATCCTACCCTGTGATGTCACAAATAAGCTATTTTTGGACCCTTAACCATAGATCTCACATGACTCGTTTCAGGAAACTAGGCGTATATCGCTGGTCACTACTTCACAGGAGAGTTATTTGAACGTAAACTATTTTTTTTTTAATCAAAGTGGTTTTGGGCAGAAATACCTTCTGGAACACAAACTTAGATGTGCCTTAATAACAAACTTGAATGCCATCTGTAAATGCAAATAAAAGACCCTAGTTGGTTTAGCCAAAGAAAAAGACAGCAACATTCCTGCTAGCCATAATTGGCTGAGATAAGGAGTGAGCTGGAGATGCTGAGAGGAGTTCGGATTGGTCTGCCATATAGCACGCTTCTGTCTATTTGAGCTGGTCAGTATGTGTAGGTAATCCTGTCTAATGAGACTTTTTTATATCGCGTAGTTCAACTACATAAGTGTTGCTCTCCACTTTCTGGAGGACAAAGTTTTAAAATCAGTGGAATTAGAGTATGATAGCTAAGGAGATGAGAAAACACCCGTCTCCAGATTACATCTTTAAACTAAGGGCAACCATGGCATCCGTGATAGGGTGAAGTGTCAATCAATGTATACGGTTAAGTTATGTAGCTAGCTAAATTTTCAGATATGACACGTTACTGATTTTGACAAAGTCGTTTTCATTTTAAGTTGAAGTGTACTGTTAGCTACCTAGCTAGCAGTGAACCTGGTTGGTTAGCTACCTGCAGATTCATGCATGGTAGTAACATCATGAGTTGGGATTATGGTTCATTGTTTAAATTAGCTACATGTTTTAACAAGAGACTCCACTACGCATGTAACCATTTCAATAGACTGCTGCGACAGCTGAATAACATACAAAGGCGCAACACCCGTTGAATATGGCCGGTAAAAGTAAATGTCTGCAAAACAAGTGTAAATTGTGGCAGCACCATAGTTGCATTCACCAACACTCTGGATAAACATGAAAACAGCAGAATGTTACTGGGTGACTGTCACTTGGATCATTTACTATTAAGGCATTAAATCGCTCTGACTTAAGTATGATAACTGGGTACCTCTCCCACCAGTTCCCGAAAATCTTCCATTCCTCCAATCCAGGTAGGAGTGAAACTGCCAGTCTTGGAAAACACCAGCCCCTGTAGAAATTGCGCCTCCTCAGAGCTATGCAAAGACGCCAGGTTTGCTCCAAGGGAATTACAATGCCGCTAGAGAAAGCAGTAGAAAGGGACAAACGCATTTCATAATGATTAAAAGGGAAGTTCAGTATTTTACATGAGGCATGTGTTGCCAGTATAGAAAATATAACTTCTAAGGTAATGTCAAAGAAAATAGTTGATTTCAATTGAACATTATTTTGCTTAATTCACAGTAGATAGTAAGCATGATACCTCTGCTTCAGGCCAGGTCCTTGCAGTCTTGACAAACTTGAAGCAGCGTGATCCATAGTCAGTCCAACCGCGGGGACACAAGCGGTTTCCTGATGAAACTGTAAAGAGAAGTTGCAGCCGGCTTTAAAGGCTAGTCGAGACATATCTACAATATTATTAGTATGTCAGTCAGTCACCTCTGCTACAACAAAACAAATACAGAATGAATCATGTAAAATTGACTCTTACTTGCGTCTCCCAGAGCAAAGGCAGCACTGAGAAGCAGAAGAACGGTCAACATGGCCATGGTGAGTATCCTGAGAGAGGGAGAGAGAGACTCACACAGACAAAGACAGTGAGAGAGAATCCGTCAAGACCAACTCAGTGAATACTTCAGAGTGTAGGGCTTCCTGTAGCTCAGTTGGTAGAAACATGGCGCTTGCAACGCCAGGGTTGTGGGTTTCGATTCCCAGGGGGGGCCAGTATGAAAAATGTATGCACTCACTTACTGTAAGTCGCTCTGGATAAGAGCGTCTGCTAAATGACTAAAATGCAGTGCAGTGTTTCCCTAACCTTTCCTCAAGTACCCTCAGCCATTCCATTTATCAGATGTACTGCTAAGGCAGCATTTTCCAAACTCGTTCCTGGGGACCCCAAGGGTTGCACATTTTGGGCCGAGATTTGGAAACACTGTGATAAGGAACATTATCTTCTGCAAAAACTCAGGTATCATCTTCCACCACATTCAATAGATTAACCTAGTACACAGGAATATGTATGCTTTCCAAATGTTACCTTATTCCCTATGTAGTGCACTACCTTTGACCAGGGTCCCCAGTACACTACATAGGGAATAGCCCACGGCCACAAAGGTAATATGGGGCCTGGTCAAAAGAAGCACACTACAAAAGGAAAAGGGTGCTATTTGGATGCAGACAGATACAGTTTTAAATGCACAGATGTTAAGATCTCACCTTCACAAATCTTCAGTTGTAGCTTCACTCTTCAGAGATCTTCAAAGGTCTTCACTGGGTGTCTCTCTCTCTCTCTCTCTCTCTACTGTCCTGCCTTTGAGTTGAGGTCTACCTCTCACCTCCTCTCCCTTTTAAGGACCAGTCCAGTCAGACCCCTCCTCTCTCTCTCCCATCCTTTAACCTCTCTATCCTTTAACCCCCCCGCATACTTTTCTGTCCAGCTCATATACCTGCTGGACCTGGTCCGAATAGCTACCTGTTTGACAGGGTTGGGTTCAATTCCAAGTGAAGGTAGTCATTTATATTTAAAAAATGGAACTACTTTTGTAACAAATGTTGGGTCACAATATGGTTATGGAGATTATCTTGAGCACTGGTGTCTAACTGCATGATGTTGTACTTAATTCTACCTAATTGGTGCTGATTGAGACTTAGTCTAAAGTGCATTATAGTGGCTTGGAAACACGATGACATTTCAGAAGGAGTCAAATAATGAGTAGGAAAACGTTTCATCAGCATTGTGATGTCACCAGATAGACGATTTAGATTCTGTATAACTTTAGCTAGCTAGCGCTGGAATTTTAAACTTTCACTGTCTTTGAATTAACTGTCCTTCAATTTGAATTAACTGCCAACCCTGCTGTCTGTCTATTAGCTCATTCTGAACTGTATTCCCCCAAACCACTGCATCAGAGATGGGCCACTTCACTTACCCCTTAGGGGCCTACCAAGGCCATGTCCCGAAAATGGCTCCCTATCCCCTATGATATGTGTGCACTATTTTTTGACCAGGGGCAATATGACTCAAAAGTATTGCACTATAAAGAGAGGAGGGTGTGATTTGGAACGCTAACCATGGTAATTGAGCACATGTATTTACACTGCGTCTTCTGTTGCTGGGGGGGGGGGGACGTTTGTAACCTTGCATGTTTTACAATGGTGTTGGTTGTTAGAATCTACTTGTTTTTGATTCCAGGGTGGTCCTCTGGTTTTTTGTATTTACATTACAAGATAATAAGCTTTTCCCGCACCCTTAAGACCGTTGAAATGTAAAACTAGGAGGGAGAGGAGAAGGTGATTTAGCCTTCTTTTTTTTCCCCATCAGACACAGCAATGTCCCACCACTCCAAATGATTCTTAACTAGCGGTGGCTAATGTTAGCGGAGGTTTGTAGTAGGTTGTTTTTACATAATCGTAGTGCAAAGGTAGTGTGCAAAGTGCCAAAAAATACCCATAACCTCAATCTCACCGTGTGATTTTAATTTTAA
This sequence comes from Coregonus suidteri, assembly GCA_036851935.1. NCBI lineage: Eukaryota > Metazoa > Chordata > Actinopteri > Salmoniformes > Salmonidae > Coregonus > Coregonus suidteri. The sequence goes on from CM072256.1 coordinate 3,757,751, forward strand.
ACTTTATAGGAGGTAATTACTTAAAGTTTAGGTTACTGAACTGAGCAACACATTAATATCACCTCTAAAGGCGTTATACTGTTTTGTCGAATTTAGCTCTGCCATTTTCCTGGTTCCATTTCCATTCGTTTTTAAGCTTCTAAAATATCCTCTTGATTTTCATTTGATGTGACTATAAACAAGCTAGTAAATGGAGAAGTGTGTAGATTGTTATCTTACGGTGGCTCAGGACCATGGCCATCTAAACCGCTGATTAAATATTTTTTCAATAAGACATAAAAATGTTCACGGTGTTTGAAGCTTAAGGTATAAATAAAACCATATTTCAGGTCAACTACTTATCTATAGACTCACTTCGGTTCCATGGGACAATGACAGATCTATGAACGGGGGTGACTATCTATCTAATAATTTTAATTGGGGGTCATTTTAGCAAGACGCTCGCTCTTATCCATAGCTACTTACAGGATCAATTAGGGTAAGTGCCTTGCTCACAGGGCACCAACAGATTTTTTCACCTAGTCGGCCCTCTGGGATTAGATCCAGCGACCTTTCGGTTACTGGCACAACGCTCTTAACCACTACGCTACCCTGCCGCCCCTGGAAACTGAAGTGAGACCAGGTCCCCCGTACACCAAACTATACATAATGGACCTTAAAATAAAACGTCATATAACTTGCATTTCCAGTTTCTAATAACCATCCAATAAAAGAGACATTCCCTAGCATCACACCCTGTAAATGCTGCCGGTCCAGTCCAGCCAGCACGGAACGTTGAAAATGGAACAGGGAATGTCTGTCATTTCTAATTCTACAACGTCTCCATCTAGTTCTACTAATGCTATAATTCCTACAGATGGGTGATGGATCAAGTACGGCAGGTTTCCATTGACCCAGGTTTTATTCCACTAAGCAATGTCACAGACAAAAAAAACTAAGCGGCATCTGTAATGGAAACGGCAGCTAAAGGATAAATGGTTTCTCTAGACGGACAGTTTTGTTTTATTCGACCCTCTAGGTAATTGTTATTTTTTTAGTGTGTGCTATGTCATTACGTACTGCTGTTTCTGTCAACCCAAGACTTTTTTCAACAGAATCTCACTGTAGCAGGTCCTTCAACGTCCTTCAAATTGCATGCAGAAGACACAAAAAAAAAACGATGTTCTCATCTGACTGAGTAGGTACATTTACATTATTTAGCAGACGCTCTTATCCAAGCGACTTACAATTTGGTGCATTCACCTTATAGCCAGTGGGACAACCACTTTACAATTATGACTTTTTTTTGAGGGGGTGGGGGTGGGGGGGTGGGGGGTGGGGGGGGGGGGGGGGGGGGGGTGGGGGGGGGGGGGGGGGGGGGGGGGGGGTGGGGGGGGGGTGTGGGGGGAGGGGGGGGGGGGGGGGGGTATCAAGTAGCAACCGGTTTGAATTTTTCCAAAATATTGCACTATCCCTTTTAAGGCGAAGGTATCACCGTTTCCAATCCAGTGCATTTCTCAAATATGGGGTGCTATGGTCGATGACATAAAATAGGCTTTCGGGGCCCCTAAAGT
>CM072256.1:3759803-3774807 GCA_036851935.1 Coregonus suidteri
CTGAGGTTTGAGAAAGTTACAGATAGGATTCTGTAGTGTATTAAGATTATGACTTGGTTAATGTTTTCAAATCAAATCAAATCAAATTGTATTGGTCACATTGCGCCGAATACAACAGGTGCAGACATTGCAGTGAAATGCTTACTTACAGCCCTTAACCAACAGTGGCATTTATTTTAACACAAAAAAGTAAGAAAAAAACAACAACAAAAAAAAAGTGTTGAGAAAAAAAAAGAGCAGAAGTAAAATAAAGTGACAGTAGGGAGGCTATATATAGGGGGGTACCGTTGCAGAGTCAATGTGCGGGGGCACCGGCTAGTTGAGGTAGTTGAGGTAATATGTACATGTGGGTAGAGTTAAAGTGACTATGCATAAATACTTAACAGAGTAGCAGCAGCGTAAAAAGGATGGGGTGGGGGGGCAGTGCAAATAGTCCGGGTAGCCATGATTAGCTGTTTCAGGAGTCTTATGGCTTGGGGGTAGAAGCTGTTGAGAAGTCTTTTGGACCTAGACTTGGCACTCCGGTACCGCTTGCCGTGTGGTGGTAGCAGAGAGAACAGTCTATGACTAGAGGGGCTGGAGTCTTTGACAATTTTGAGGGCCTTCCTCTGACACCGCCTGGTATAGAGGTCCTGGATGGCAGGAAGCTTTGCCCCAGTGATGTACTGGGCCGTACGCACTACCCTCTGTAGTGCCTTGTGGTCGGAGGCCAAGCAGTTGCCATACCAGGCGGTGATGCAACCAGTCAGGATGCTCTCGATGGTGCAGCTGTAGATTTTTTTGAGGATCTGAGGACCCATGCCAAGTGGAACCTGAGGGGATGTTTATTTAGGTTGAAAGAGAGCCGTTTTTAGTGTGACACCACATAGGACAGAGAGGTCTGTGTGTTGACAGGGGATTGGACAGTAGAGGGAGCCATTTTGTAGTGACACCCCTGTTCGTTGGAGACAGGTGATTGGACAGCAGAGGGAGCCACCCATATTTTTGCATACCTTATAAGTATAGGCTAGAGACAAAGGGGGTTAGAACAGACATATTATCTTTGGACACTGTTCTCCAGACCCTGCAGGCGTCTGTAAACTTATGCTGAAATCTTGTGATATAAATAAAACTTATAATCAAAGTACAGCCTAAGCGGACTCTTTGTTTCACAGCAATAATTGCCAGCATTGACTCGACACTACAATTCCTTAAATTCAATGTTAGAGAATTTGATCCGTATAAACTGCAGTGTTTTAAATGCCAAAGAATGGGACATGTAGTTGCTCAGCGTAAAGGAAAGAGAAGATGTGCCAAGTGTGGAGGGGAGCATGATTACAGTGAATGTGGAAGCAATGTGAAGGTCAAGTGCTCTAATTGTGGGGGAGAACACAGTATTTGGTGGATGCCCGGTACAAAGAAGTTAGGGATTTAATTGGTTTTTAATTTATCTAGTTGCAGGTGTATGTGAATGATGCCTTACTTATTTATGATGCATATGATATATTTTATTAAAGCTTAGGTTTCGGCCTCTTGGCCTCTATCAGAGAAAAAGCTCAGCCTCTTGGCCTTTCAGAGTAAAATCATTTCCTTTTAGCGGACAGCACCCTTAAGACCGTTGTTTAAGATGTTGGAATGAAAGAGCAAGGAGAGGAGAGGAGGAGAGAGGAGAGGAGGAGGAGAAGAGAGGAGAGGAGGAGGAGAAGAGAGGGGAGGAAGAGAGGAGGAGGAGGAGAGAAGAGAGGAGGAGGAGAAGAGAGCAGAGGAGGAGGAGAGTGGAGAGGAGGAGGAGAAGAGAGGAGAGGAGGAGAACAGAGGAGAGGAGGAGAAGAGAGGAGAGGAGGAGAAGAGAGGAGAGGAGAGGAGATGTGACAGAAGGGGTGTAGAGGAGAGGAATTATTTGGTTTGATGTTAAAGGTGATTTGGTCATTGGCATTTTTAGCTAGCATTGGCTAATGTTAGCTAAAGTTTGTGCAGCTGTTTACATAATAAGGGCAACGTTTTCATAGCGCTGAAGCATTTTTCAAGTGCAAAGAGTACCGTAAACCTCATTATAATCTCACAGTGTAAATTCATTAGAAAATTGTCTTAAAAAAAGGTTTATGGTAAGTTATTCACTTTGCACTTTGCTTTTGCATTTTGGCTCCTAAAAACATAACTTGTATTATCCAGGCTTCTAATATTCATCAATAAAAGAGACATTCCTAGCATCACCCTGTAAGGCTGCTGGTCCAGTCCAGCCAGCACGGAACGTTGAAATGGAACAGGAATGTCTGTCATTCTAATTCTACAACGTCTCCATTCTACTAATGCTATAATTCTACAGATGGGTGATGGATCAGTAGGCAGGTTTCCATTGACCCAGGTTTATCCCACTAAAGCAATGTCACAACAAAAAAACATAGCGCCATCTGTAATGGAAACGGCAGCTATAGGATAAATGTTCTTAAGACGGACAGTTTGTTTATTCAACACTCTAGGTAAAAGTTTTTTTTTTTAGGTGTGATGTCATTACGTGCTGCTGTTTCTATCAACACAAGACAGTTCAACAGAATCTCACTGTAGCAGATCCTTCAACGTCCTTCAAATTGCATGCAGAGACAACAAAAAAAAACGATGTTCTCATCTGACTGAGGAAGTAGCAAAAGGTTTTCATCTCCAAAATATTACACTATACCTTTAAGGCGGAAGTATCACCGGTTCCAATCCAAGTGCCAATTGTCAAACTATAGGCGGTGCTATGGTCTGATGACATGAAAATAGAGCTCTTCGGTCATAGTACACGGACATCTTTGTCGAAAAAATTAGTTCTCTGCCAGGAAGCTGACACTTGGCCACAAGTGGATCTTCCAGCAAGACAATAACCCATAGCACTTGACCACATGACAGACGTGCCGCTCTGTTCTGGGCCAACTGCATCTTAACTAGGTCTTTCTTTGCAGCACTTGACCATATGACTGGACAATAATCAAGATAAGTTAACCTAGAGCCTGCTGGACTTGCTTTGTGGAGTGTGGGCTTCAAAAAGCAGAACATCTCTTTATTACGGACAGACCTCTCCCCATCTTTACAACCACTGAATCTATATGGTTTGACCATGACAGTTTACAATCTAAGGTAAGACCAAATAATTTAGTCTCCTCAACTTGTTCAACAGCCACACCCTTCATTACCAGATTCAGCTGAGGTCTAGAGCTTAGGGAATAATTTGTACCAAATGCAATGCTCTTAGTTTTAGAGATGTTCAGGACCATTTTATTACTGGCCACCCATTCCAAAACTAACTGTAATTCCTTGTTTCAGTGACTTCATTAGCTGTGGTTGCTGACAAATACATGGTTGAATCATCAGTATACATGGTCACACAGGCTTTGTTTAATGCCAGTGGCATGTAATTTGTAAAAATATAAAAAAGTAGAGGGCCTAGAAATCCGCCCTGCGGTACACCACACCCTGTATGTTTGACATTAGAGAAGCTTCCATTAAAGTGCCCTCCTGTATAAGCATGCTGAAAGTCTGTTGTCAATTTGTTTACAGAGAAATAGCATTTTATTTGGTCAAACCCCATTTTATCCAACAGTTGGCTAAGAGCTGGCAGCAAGCTGATTGGGCTTTACCACTCTTAGGAAGCGGAATGACCTTGGCTTCCCTCCAGGCCAGAGGACAAACACCTTCCTCTAGACTCAGATTAAAGCTATGACAGTTAGGAGTGGCCATAGAGTCAGCTACCATCCTCAATAGCCTTCCATCTAAGTTGTCAATGTCTCTTTTCAAACCAGACAGTTTTTTCAATTCCTCATCGAGACCCATTTGCGACCAAGCTTTAACTTCCTGACTGATGTTTTGAGATGTTGCTTCAATATATCCACATAATTTTCCTTCCTCATGATGCCATCTATTTTGTGAAGTGCACCAGTCCCTCCCGCAGCAAAGCACCCCCACAACATGATGCTGCCACCCCCGTGCTTCACGGTTGGGATGGTGTTCTTCGGCTTGCAAGGAAACCCCTTTTTCCTCCAAACATAACAATGGTCATTATGGCCAAACAGTTCTATTTTTGTTTCATCAGACAAGAGGACATTTCTCCAAAAAGTACGATCTTTGTCCACATGTGCAGTTGAAAACCGTAGTCTGGCTTTTTTATGGCGGTTTTGGAGCAGTGGCGTCTTCCTTGCTAGGCGGCCTTTCAGGTTATGTTGATATAGGACTCGTTTAACTTGTTTTACTGTTTCCTCCAGCATCTTCACAAGGTCCTTTGCTGTTGTTCTGGGATTGATTTGCACTTTTCGCACCAAAGTACGTTCATGTCTAGGAGACAGAATGCATCTCCTTCCTGAGCGGTATGACGGTTGCGTGGTCCCATGGTGTTTATACTTGCGTAGTATTGTTTGTACAGATGAACGTGGTACCTTCAGGCGTTTGGAAATTGATCCCAACGATGAGGTCTTGGCTTATTTATTTTGATTTTTCCATGATGTCAAGCAAAGAGGCACTGAGTTTGAAGGTAGGCCTTGAAATACATCCACAGGTACACCTCCAATTGACTCAAATGATGTCAATTAGCCTATCAGAAGCTTCTAAAGCCATGACATCATTTTCAAAGCTGTTTAAAGGCACAGTCAACTTAGTGTATGTAAACTTCTGACCCACTGGAATTGTGATACAGTGAATTATAAGTGAAATAATCTGTCTGTAAACAATTGTTGGAAAAATGACTTGTGTCATGCACAAAGTAGATGTCCTAACCGACTTGCGAAAACTATAGTTTGTTAAAAGGAATATCTAAGTGAGTCTCAGAAATGGCCAATATATTAATGTTTTCTGACGGTAGCAAGTCATTGGTTTTATGAACCTTGTTTCTAAGGCTACATATACAGTGAGGTAAAAAAGTATTTGATCCCCTGCTGATTTTGTATGTTTGCCCACTGACAAAGACATGATCAGTCTATAATTTTAATGCTGGATTTATTTGAACATTGAGAGACAGAATAACAACAAAAAAATCCAGAAAAACTCAGAAGATCTGCAAAGAGGAGTGGGGCAAAATCCCTCCTGAGATGTGTGCAAACCTGGTGGCCAACTACAAGAAACGTCTGACCTCTGTGATTGCCAACAAGGACTAAGTCATGTTTTGCAGAGGGGTCAAATACTTATTTCCCTCATTAAAATGCAAAATCAATTTCTAACATTTTCAACATGCGTTTTTCTGGATTTTTTTGTTGTTATTCTGTCTCTCACTGTTCAAATAAACCTACTACTACTACCTACTCTGGATCTTCCGTTTCTGTGGTGTTCCTCATGAGAGCCAGTTTCATCATAGCGACTGAAGTGAAAGAGCACAGTTAGAAAGATATGGCATATAGAAGCATACCAGTTGGACATCATGAAAATGATCCGAGGAAGTTCAGGAGTAAAAACAAACAAAATATAATTATTGACTGTGTCCATAAAATGTATATAGTATGTATAAGCATGAAGTAGAAGCCTAAGCATTGATGTTCACTAGTTTACTCCAATTAGGGAGGGATGGTGGGGTTGGAAAGTAATAAAGAACGTACAGTGGGGAGAACAAGTATTTGATACACTGCCGATTTTACAGGTTTTCCTACTTACAAAGCATGTAGAGGTCTGTCATTTTTATCACCAGCGACAGCCCCGAAACCTGAAGGATCTGGAGAAAGTCTGTATGGAGGAGTGAGCCAAAATCCCTGCTGCAGTGTGTGCAAACCTGGTCAAGACCTACAGGAAACGTATGATCTCTGTAATTGCAAACAAAGGTTTCTGTACCAAATATTAAGTTCTGCTTTTCTGATGTATCAAATACTTATGTCATGCAATAAAATGCTAATTAAATTACTTAAAAATCATACAATGTGATTTTCTGGATTTTTGTTTTAGATTCCGTCTCTCACAGTTGAAGTGTACCTATGATAAAAATTACAGACCTCTACATGCTTTGTAAGTAGGAAAACCTGCAAAATCGGCAGTGTATCAAATACTTGTTCTCCCCACTGATCACCTACCAACCAGTAAGTATTCCGGCTCTCACAGACCTGTTAGTTTTTCTTTAAGAAGCCCTCCTGTTCTCCACTCATTACCTGTATTAACTGCACCTGTTTGAACTCATTACCTGTATAACCCTTGTGCTTTGCTGGAAAAAAAATGACATCCATTATGTTACGGGTCAAATTGACCCGCACAGTTTAAATAACACACTCAAGACAGTCAAAGAATTAAGTAAAAACAGAAACAACTTTTATTTTGTCCTTATCAGACATTTCAGAAAGAAGAAATACAATACTTTTTATATTTTTTTAAACAATATTTAAGAAACTATTTGTTAAACATATTTCCTTTCTCACAAACAAGATTTTTCAGTTTCCCCAAGTAGGTTTTTTTTCCCCCCCTATTGGTCATATATTATCCCTTCAGTCTTTCTCTCTACATGTTGAACACAATGTGTGGTGTGCTTTGCTTCTGCAGATGTATTTATTTCATTCTACACAAGTGGTGCTTGTTTTTACTGTCTTGTCGGGGGGGCGAGCTGGCATCTTTTCCGTTTTCTTGCCACTGCCTGTATCCACTGGATCCATTTCTGGTTGATTGGAGGCATGTGTTGATGTGGTCCAGCTTGAATTTTCTGGACGGCAGATGCAGCTGCTGTCGACCGAGGAGGCCGGACTCTCCTCTGGATCTTGGGAGTGATGAGAGCTTTGCCGAGCTCCTCTAGGAAAAGCCGGCGTCGGTACAATTTGCCACCATTCCATTGCTGGTTGATTTCAGTCCACAGGACATAGGCATTGTAAGCAGACACATCCACAATGTTGTAGAAAATCACCAAAGGCCAGCGGGGCAGTCATGCGCTGACAACTATATGTTGCTGTGACTTTATCCAAATTGTCAACTCCTCCTTTGGTGGAATTGTAGTCCAGTATTATTTGTGGCTTGATGTCCTCTCTTGCACTCAGCGATGCATCTTTGTGCATTGTGCTCATTACAAGAACATTCTTGTTCTTCTTTTGGGCAGTATGAAAACAACAGTTGCATTTTCAGAGAAAGCAAATTTAGAGGAATGCACAGTTTTCTGCCCTGCATTTTCAGAAGCTCACTGGGAAGTTCAGGTTTGTTTTTTCTGATTGTTCCAACCATGGTCAGCTTTCTCTTCTGTAGTTCAAACACCAAGGCGGTAGGATGTGAAGAAGTTGTCACACGTGATGTTATGACCTTGCAGCCCTTCACTCATGTCCAGCACCACCCGCATCCCCTGGTTTTTCTCAGGCACTCCGCCGGGTGGCTTCCCAGTGTAAACTTGCATATTCCATGCATAGCTTGATGTGGCATCACATGCTGCCCATATTTTGATGCCACATTTTGCAGGCTTGTTTGGCATATACTGTCTGAAGGGACAACGTCCTCTGAATGGAACAAGGCGTTCATCAACTGTAACATGAGGACTGGGATTGTACAGTAACGGTAGAATTTCCACCCATTTATCCCATACATCTCTGATTGCAGCTAGTTTGTCTCTTTCACGTCGACCCGGTCTGGTATCACGGTTATCAAAGCGAATCACCCGAGAAATTATGTGGAATTCTTGTAGAGACATTGTTGCCCGAAATATTGGCCTTCCATTCTCTTCATTCCACAGGCTGGCCGTTGCTTCTCCGTTTGACCGGTAGACTCCAGCTAATATGAGCAATCCAATGTATGCATGCAAGTCAATCCGATCCAGTGGCTTCCAGTTCTCTTGAAACACACGGCTCCCCTCCAAGTTGGTCATGTCCAGAACAATCTTCTCTATTGCTTGGGTAAAAAAGAGCTCAAAAGCTGATTGTATGTCATGGACTCGAGTGACAGCAAATCGTGTAGGTCCTGGAACCATTTTTATTACATTGGAAGCTGAGAGTCTACCTTGACCTCGTTGTGGTGACGGTGACCATTCAATATGACCATCTTTAGACTTCCATGTCTTCTCTTCTCTTGATGATGCTTTTTGCATGCTCTGTCTCTCATCTGATGTAGGGGATGGTACGGCAGACTCCTCCTCTGAATCCTCTTCAATGAAGACAAAATCTGGATCATCAACAGCATTTTTCCTCTATCTCTGAAATATCCCCCTGTCTCTGAAACCTCTTCTTCTTTTTCACTGTCACAGTCCAGAATTTGTGATAAGACTTCATTGATTGAAAATCTTTTGGAGCTCATTTTTGAGTGTCTGTGTCAGGGACCTGCTGCTCTCACACTGAGGAGAAGCTTGGGAAAGCCCTTTTTAACTCAAACACAATTCTAAAAGTGCAACCAGGACCAGTCAAAACAAAATAAATCAAAGACACTTTTTTTGTTTTGCACCTGTGCAAATATATATACACATGAAAGCCTCCGGGTCAAAATGACCCACAACATCATGTTTGTATACAAAATGTACACAGACATTCCACAACACATCAGTGTGTCCACATTTTGCAGTTAGGTTCATGACCCTAAATGAGGAAAAGTCATGTAATTTCATGGCGAAAAAGAGTGGTTAACTAGTATTTTAGACAACGCAAAAGTGGAAACGGGTCAAATTGACCCACAACATAATAGGAGGGATAAAAGACACCTGTCCACACACTCAATCAAACAGACTCCAACCTCTCCACAATCGCCAAGACCAGAGAGCTGTGTAAGGACATCAGGGAGAAAATTGTAGACCTGCACAAGGCTGGGATGGGCTACAGGACAATAGGCAAGCAGCTTGGTGAGAAGGCAACAACTGTTTTGCGCAATTATTAGAAAATGGAAGAAGTTCAAGATGACGGTCAATCACCCTAGGTCTGGGGCTCCATGCAAGATCTCACCTCGTGGGGCATCAATGATCATGAGGAAGGTGAGGGATCAGCCCAGAACTACACGGCAGGACCTGGTCAATGACCTGAAGAGAGCTGGGACCACAGTCTCAAAGAAAACCATTAGTAACACACTACGCCGTCATGGATTAAAATCCTGCAGCGCACGCAAGGTCCCCCTGCTCAAGCCAGCACATGTCCAGGCCCGTCTGAAGTTTGCCAATGACCATCTGGATGATCCAGAGGAGGAATGGGAGAAGGTCATGTGGTCTGATAAGACAAAAATAGAGCTTTTTGGTCTAAACTCCACTCGCCGTGTTTGGAGGAAAAAGAAGGATGAGTACAACCCCAAGAACACCATCCCAACCGTGAAGCATGGAGGTGGAAACATCATTCTTTGGGGATGCTTTTCTGCAAAGGGGACAGGACCATTGCACCGTATTGAGAGGAGGATGGATGGGGCCATGTATCGCGAGATCTTGGCCCACAACCTCCTTCCCTCAGTAAGAGCATTGAAGATGGGTCGTGGCTGGGTCTTCCAGCATGACAACGACCCGAAACACACAGCCAGGGCAACTAAGGAGTGGCTACGTAAGAAGCATCTCAAGGTCCTGGAGTGGCCTAGCCAGTCTCGAGACCTGAACCCAATAGAAAATCTTTGGAGGGAGCTGAAAGTCCGTATTGCCCAGCGACAGCCCCGAAAACTGAAGGATCTGGAGAAGGTCTGTATGGAGGAGTGGGCCAAAATCCCTGCTGCAGTGTGTGCAAACCTGGTCAAGACCTACAGGAAACGTATGATCTCTGTAATTGCAAACAAAGGTTTTTGTACCAAATATTAAGTTCTGCTTTTCTGATGTATCAAATACTTATGTCTTGCAATAAAATGCTAATTAATTACTTTAAAATCATTCAATGTGATTTTCTGGATTTTTGTTTTAGATTCCGTCTCTCACAGTTGAAGTGTACCTATGATAAAAAATTACAGACCTCTACATGCTTTGTAAGTAGGAAAACCTGCAAAATCGGCAGTGTTTCAAATACTTGTTCTCCCCACTGTATATTTTTAAAGGATATGAAAAATTATTTGCCCCCTTTCTAATTTTGTCTACTTTTGCATATTTGTGATACTTAATGTTATCAGATCTTCAACCAAAACCTAATATTAGATAAAGGGAACAATAGTGAACAAATAACACAACAATTACATATTTATTTCATTTATTTCATAAACAAATTTATGCAACACCCAATTCCCCTGTGTGAAAAAGTAATTGCCCACTTACACTCAATAACTGGTTGTGCCACCTTTAGCTGCAATGACTCCAACCAAATGCTTCCTGTCATCTCCCGTCTGGACTACTGCAACTCGCTGTTGGCTGGGCTCCCTTACACTCAATAACTGGTTGTGCCACCTTTAGCTGCAATGACTCCAACCAAATGCACTTGTCATCTCCCGTCTGGACTACTGCAACTCGCTGTTGGCTGGGCTCCCTGCCTGTGCCATTAAACCCCTACAACTCATCCAGAATGCCGCAGCCCGTCTGGTGTTCAACCTTCCCAAGTTCTCTCACGTCACCCCCCTCCTCCGCACACTCCACTGGCTTCCAATTGAAGCTCGCATCCGCTACAAGACCATGGTGCTTGCCTTTGGAGCAGTGAGGGGAACGGCACCCCTGTACCTTCAGGCTCTGATCAGTCCCTACACCCAAACGAGGACATTGCGTTCATCCACCTCTGGCCTGCTGGCTCCCCTTCCTCTGCGGAAGCACAGCTCCCGCTCAGCCCAGTCAAAACTGTTCGCTGCTCTGGCACCCCAATGGTGGAACAAGCTCCCTCACGACGCCAGGACAGCGGAGTCACTCACCACCTTCCGGAGACATTTGAAACCCCCACCTCTTTAAGGAATACCTGGGATAGGCTAAAGTATTCCTTCTAACCCCCCCCCCCCCCCCCCCCCCCAATTGTAAAGTGGTTATCCCACAGGCTATAGGGTGAACGCACCAATTTGTGAGTCGCTCTGGCTAAGAGCGTCTGCTAAATGACGTTAATGTGCCCTTGAGCAAGGCACTTAACCCTAATTGCTCCTGTAAGTCGCTCTGGTTAAGAGCGTCTGCTAAATGACTAAAATGTAAATGTAAATGTAGTTGTTGATCAGTCTCTCACGTCGCTGTGGAGGAATTTTGGCCCACTCTTCCATGCAGAACTGCTTTAACTCAGCGACGTGTGGGTTTTCAAGCATTAACTGCTCGTTTCACGTCCTGCCACAACATCTCAATTGGGATTAGGTCTGGACTTTGACTAGGCCATTCCAAAACTTCCAATTTGTTGCTTTTTAGCAATTTTCATGTCGACTTGATTGTGTGTTTTGGATCATTGTCTTGCTGCATGACCCAGCTGTGCTTCAGCTTCAGCTCACAGACGGATGGTCTGACATTCTCCTGTAGAATTCATGGTTCCTTCTATTAAGACAAGTCGTCCTGGTCCTGAGGCAGCAAAGCATCTCCAAACCATCACACCACCACCACCATGCTTGACCTTTGGTATGATGTTCTTACTGTGGAATGCAGTGTTTGGTTATCGTCTTTTTTTTTTTTCACATCTACTTCACACATAACTTGGTCGGCAGCCAAACTTGCGTCTTCTTCGGGATTGGGTTGGTGGATCGCAGCCAACTTAAGCTGCAGACACCGCCACCTAGGATTTTAGACTAATGAGTTGCGGTAAAGTGTGTATACAGGCTATAGGAATGAACCATCTCTAACCAATAACATCTACTGGTAAAGTGTGTATACAGGCTATAGGAATTAACCATCTCTAACCAATAACATCTCCTGGTAAAGTGTGTAGACAGGCTATAGGAATGAACCATCTCTAACCAATAACATCTACTGGTAAAGTGTGTATACAGGCTATAGGAATGAACCATCTCTAACCAATAACATCTACTGGTAAAGTGTGTATACAGGCTATAGGAATGAACCATCTCTAACCAATAACATCTACTGGTAAAGTGTGTATACAGGCGATAGGAATGAACCATCTCTAACCAATAACATCTACTGGTAAAGTGTGTATACAGGCTATAGGAATGAACCATCTCTAACAATAACATCTACTGGTAAAGTGTGTATACAGGCTATAGGAATGAACCATCTCTAACCAATAACATCTACTGGTAAAGTGTGTATACAGGCGATAGGAATGAAACCATCTCTAACCAATAGCATCTACTGGTAAGTGTGTGTATACAGGCTATAGGAATGAACCATCTCTAACCAATAACATCTACTGGTAAAGTGTGTGTATACAGGCTATAGGAATGAACCATCTCTAAAACAATAACATCTGCTGGTAAAGTGTGTATACAGGCTATAGGAATGAACCATCTCTAACCAATAACATCTACTGGTAAAGTGTGTATACAGGCTATAGGAATGAACCATCTCTAAACAAGAACATTTAAAAAAAAAAGATTATTTGACCTTTATTTAACCAGGTAAGCCAGTTGAGAACAAGTTCTCATTTACAACTGCGACCTGGCCAAGATAAAGCAAAGCAGTGCGATAAAAACAACAACAGAGTTACATATGGGGTAAAACAAAACATTAAGTCAGAAAATACATCAGAAAATATATATACAGTGTGTGCAAATGTAGCAAGTTATGGAGGTAAGGCAATAAATAGGCTGTAGTGCAAAATAATTACAATTAGTATTAACACTGGAATGCTAGATGTGCAAGAGATTATGTGCAAATAGAGATACTGGGGTGCAAAAGAGCAAAATAAATAACAATATAGGGATGAGGTAGTTGGGCGGGCTAATTTCAGATGGGCTGTGTACAGGTGCAGTGATCGGTAAGGTGCTCTGACAACTGATGCTTAAAGTTAGTGAGGGAGATAAGAGTCTCCAGCTTCAGAGATTTTTGCAATTCGTTCCAGTCATTGGCAGCAGAGAACTGGAAGGAATGGTGGCCAAAGGAGGTGTTGGCTTTGGGGATGACCAGTGATATATACCTGCTGGAGCGCAGACTACGGGTGGGTGCTGCTATGGTGACCAATGAGCTAAGATAAGGCGGGGATTTGCCTAGCAGTGATTTATAGATGGCCTGGAGCCAGTGGGTTTGACGACGAACATGTAGTGAGGGCCAGCCAACAAGAGCATACAGGTCACAGTGGTGGGTAGTATATGGGGCTTTGGAGACAAAACGGATGGCACTGTGATCGACTGCATCCAATTTGCTGAGTAGAGTGTTGGAGGCTATTTTGTAAATGACATCGCCGAAGTCAAGGATCGGTAGGATAGTCAGTTTTACGAGGGCATGTTTGGCAGCATGAGTGAAGGAGGCTTTGTTGCGAAATAGGAAGCCGATTCTAGATTTAACTTTGGATTGGAGATTCTTAATGTGAGTCTGGAAGGAGAGTTTAGTCTAACCAGACACCTAGATATTTGTAGTTGTCCACATACTCTAGGTCAGACCCGTCGAAAGTAGTGATTCTAGTCGGGTGGGCGGGTGCCAGCAGCATTCGATTGAAGAGCATGCATTTAGTTTTACTAGTGTTTAAGAGCAGTTGGAGGCTACTGAAGGAGTGCTGTATGGCATTAAAACTCGTTTGGAGGTTTGTTAACGTGTCCAATGAAGGGCCAGATGTATACAAAATGGTGTCGTCTGCGTAGAGCTGGATCTGAGAGTCACATTGATATACACGGAGAAAAGAGTCAGCCCAAGAATTGAACCCTGTGGCACCCCCATAGGTCCAGACAACAGGTCCTCCGATTTGACACATTGAACTATGAGAAGTTGGTGAACCAGGCGAGGCAGTAATCTCCTGGTAAAGTGTGTATACAGGCTATAGGAATGAACCATCTCTAACCAATAACATCTACTGGTAAAGTGTGTATACAGGCTTATAGGAATGAATATCTCTAAACAATAGAACATCTAATTTAAGTAGGAATGCTATTCAAAGTAGCAATGTAGTTTGTTGCTTTATGACTAAAACCTAACGAAAATAAACATTCATGGTAAATTCGATCTTAAATCAGGGAAATGTAGTTGACAGTTTCTGGTTGCGACCTTGGTGATTTCCAAATGATTTGTTCAGATCTATAAGTGAAAAAAGTATTAAACTTCCCAGACCGTGAGTGGCCTTGTTTAACTACTGTTTTAATTAACCCATTATTTTATCAGGGAGTCCTGAGACCAAGGTCTCTTATAATGAGCACATGAAGGGGTTCTTATGGTGTAACTGATCCTGCGCCATTTAGGATTTTAGGACTAATGACAGAGTTGACCAAATAGCCTGACATTTTTTAGGAATCAGTTTCAGAAAGATTTCTTTAAAGTCAGAAACTAACAATATTTCAGTAAAAAAGAATGTCCCAGTTAATACTTTTTTGGGAGCATATGGAATTGGGATACCTTACTCCAGACAGCGCCTAACATGCAAATAAATAATATTTTTAAAGAATTCCAACAGCAAATATTTTCCCTACATGTCATATAAAATGAAAATGATTTTTACACTCAACACTAAAAAAAAAATGAAGTGTTCCTAACGGACAAGGATTGTCCCAACTGTCATGATTCTGAGACAGGAGTAATTATTTAATTGTCAGGTTCAATTCACTTTAGGGGGAAGCTTATCTATGGAGCGTGCCCCCTTGTTAACATTCATGTTTAATAACCCATGAGACAAAGTAACATGTACACCAGTTTTATTGACAAAACCACAAAATTACTCAACATTGATGACCAACAAATAAATCTCTGAAGTATTTGATTTAATCATAAAAAGTTCAGTTAGGAATGCTGCCAATATAGAGTAGCATTTTTTGGTTTCATCTGATGTTTTGCTGATTTAACTGGTTCTCCGGGAGCACACAGAGGGCAATACGTTTCACATTCTAGATCGTTCCAGCCGTGTTCACCTTCAGAGGAAACACGGGACAGAAATTAACACAACAGAATATAGTGTGAGATTTTGTTAAATGGACTATGAATAAAGTTGAACGTGATAGTGGGCTTACTGTACCTCCAAAGTTCATCACAATACATGGCTCTCTGCCACCATTGTTGTTGGGCTCTCCTTGATTCCAGTTCTGGTAATCAAAGTTTAGCTCCATCACTCCAGAACCATAGCCCTGTCCTGTGGGGGAAGTAGTGAGGCCCTTTAAAAAAAGGGTTTCCAAAAGGGTG
>CM072256.1:3775307-3825307 GCA_036851935.1 Coregonus suidteri
CGCCCCCGTCTCCAGTCCCCCCCGTCCCAGTCTCCTGCCCCTTGTCTACATTTCCCCTTCTCCTGTCCCCATGTCCTCGTCTCCAGTCCCCCCGGTCTCCTTCTCCCTGTCACATGTTTCCCCTGTTCCTGTTCCTGTCCTCCGTCACCATGTCCCCCTGTCTCCATTTTCCCCCTGTCCCCCTGTCCCCTGTCTCCTTTGCCCCCCTGTTCCATGCCCCCATGTCCCCCCCTCTCCATTCTCCAGTCCCCCGTCTCCATGTCTCAGTCTCCATGTCTCCATGTCCCCCTGTCTCCATGTCCCCTGTCCCCATGTCCCCCCCCCCTAATGTCCCCTGTCCCCATGTCTCCATTCCCTTTTTCCCCATTTCCCCCCTTCCCATGTTCCCCTCCAGTCCCCTGTCTCATGTCCCCCTGTCCCCCCCAGCCCCCCTGTCTCCGTCCCCCTTTTCCCATGTCTCCAGTCCCCCTGTTCCATGTCTCCGGGTCCCCCCGTCTCCAGTCTCCATGTCCCCATTTTCCCCCATGTTCAGTAGTTTCTATACACTCTGGGGGGGGTTTGGGGAGGAAAAGGTTTTTTAATTTGCATTGGGAAGCTTTCCGTCTATGCCCCTGTAGTAACTTGCCCCTTCCTCTCCCCCCCCTTCCCCCCCCTCCGTCCCCTCCCCTCCCCTCCCCCCCTCTCCGCCCCCCTCCCCTCTCCAGGCCTAAGTGCCCGTCAGGTTTTGTTCCAGGGATGTTAGAAAAGGCCCTCCCTGTGAAGAAGATGAAAAGATTAGGAACTCCTTGACCGAGCAGGCCAAACACCGCTCTGCGCCCAGGTTCCCAAACAGACCATGACACCTCAAGGGGAGAAACTCACCCCAACGCAAGGTGAGATACTTACCTGTATTTTTGGGTTTTTTAAATGCCTAGTTCTCTCTTCTCTTCTCTCTCTGTCTTCTTCCTCCTCTCTCTCTTCTCTCTCTCTCTCTCTCTCTCCTCTCTCTATCTATCTATTATCTATCAATATAAATTTTAACCCATCCCCTCCCCTCCTGCCCAAAGGTAAACAACACTTCTAGACCTGGGGCCCTGAAGTCTGTCAGGGGATTGTTGAATAAAGATCAAGATAGACCCCGCTGAGGATTCAACGCTCTGAAGACAGCATCAAAGACCAAGTTATAGAGATGCAGAGACGGGGTGAGATTAGGCACCGCCCCGTAGATTTTATAGAGAGGGCAGAAACGGGGAGGTAGATTAGGGACCCCCGTCCCGTAGACGTTATAGAGATGAGAAACTGGGGTGAGTTTAAAGGGAAAACCGATCCCGTAGACTTTTATAGAGATGCAGAGGGGGCTGGGGGTAAAAATTGGGGACACCGCCCGTAGACGTTAAGAGATGCGAGACGGGAGGTGAGATTAAAAGGGAAAACCGATCCCGTAGACGTTTTAGAGTTTAAAAGAAAATGGGGGTTGGATTAGGGAAAAGATCCCGTAGACTTTAATAGGGGGATCAGAGCCCGGGAGGTAATTTTTAGGGACCCCGGGAACCCGTAACGTTTAGAGAGAAGAGACTGGAAGGGGAGTTTTAAGATTGGGGGTTTGATGAAAAACCAGGGTCAAAACCCAGTAAAAGGATTTTGGGAGCCCTGGGTTCTTTTAAAAATTGCACCCTTTTATAATACAACATAAATAGGGGAATTTATATATCCCTAAAAACATTAAAGCTGGGGGAGAAAAGTCACCCTTTTTCCACAGAGAGTGTTTCTACCAGGTTTTCCATTTACCCTTTGGTGCTTTTTCCTCTGGTTTAAGAGTTTCTGAAATTCACCCCTTACCCCGTCTGCCCCCCCCACCCCCCCCCCCCTTTCTTCCCCTGTCTCCCCCCTCTCCCAGTGGGACATTGTTTTTAAAGCTGCGCTCCTGAAAGGGATCTTTTTAAGGGCTATTGGGACCCTTCCTTTGATAAAGAACCCCTACAGGGCCCCTGGCAAGCAGTTTGACCAGCTAAGAACCCCAAGAGGGGTTCAGCCTTTTTGAGCCCGGGGGTTTCGTTTGGCACGCTAGGAAGAGCCGCCCGGGGCTTAAAAAAGGTGGGGTGGGGCCCGGGGGGGCCGGGGGAGGAGGAGGATGAAGCTGTGCGGATGATGAAAAAGATGTTTTACCTCTTTGAGATGATGAGGCCTTTTTCTCCCCTTTCTTTTTCCTCTCCTTCCCCTCCTTTTTCCCTCCTTTTCCTTCCTCTCCTCTCCTCCCCCTCCCCTTTCTCCTTTTCCTCCCCTTTTTCCCCCTCCTCCCCTCTCCCCCCTCTCCTTCCCCCCTCCCTTCTCCTCTCCTTCCTCCCCCCCCTCCCTCCCCCCCCTTTTCTCTTCCTTTCTCCTTTCCCTTCCTCCCCTTCTCCCTCCTCTCCTCTCCCCCTTCCGCTCCTTTTCCCCCTTCCCCCTCTCCTCCCTCTCCTCCCCTCCTTTTTCCTCCTTTTTCCTTTCTTCCCCCCTTTCCCCCCCTCCCTCCCTCCCTCCCCCCCTCCCTCCCCCCTCCCTCCCCCCCTCCCCTTCCCTCCTTTTTTCCCCGGTTTTTTTCCCTTTTCCCTTTTTCCTTTTCCTTTTTCCCTTTCCTTTTCCTTTCCTTTCCTTTCCCTTTTTCCTTTCCCTTTTTCCTTTTCCTCTCCTTTCCTCTCCCGTCTTTTTTCTCTCGCCTTTCCCCTCCTCCCCGTCCCTCTTCTCCTCCCCTTTTCCCTCTCCTCCCTCTCCTTCCCCTTCCTCCCCTCCCCCACTCCTCCCCCTTCCTCTCTCCCCTTTCCTCTCCTCCCCTCTCCTTCCTCCCTCTCCTCTCCTCCCCTTTCCCCTTTCCTCTCCCTCCCCCCCCTTCCCTTCTCCTTCTCCCCCTTAATTCTTCCCCCGCCCCCTTCTCCCTTTCCTCCCCTCTCCTCTCCTCTCCCTCCGTTTTCCCCCTCCTTTCTCCTTTTCCCCTTTTTCCCACCCCCTTTCTCCCCACCCCCCCTTCTCAGAAAATAAAAAGTCTACCCTGCAGAGGAGCAAAAAGCAGGTTTTTTCCCCGGAGGTGAAAAGCGTGAAGCTCCCCTCCCCCCCTGGGGGGCCCGGGGGGGGCCTGCGTTTTCTTTTGGGCCGCCACTGTCACCCAAGGGGGTCCCGGGTACGCTTTTCCCAACCCTTCGATTTCAGGGTTTTCCCATCGCACGTTTTTTCCCCGACGGTTTGGGGGTTTGGGGGTTCAAAGGGGTTTTTGGGGCCCCCAAGAAAAACGGATCAAAGCTGGGTGGTGGGGGGGGGAAAAGGGGGGGAGGGAGAGGGGGATTTCTTTAAGGGGAGGGGTGGATTTCGGCGGGGGTGGGGGGGTCTCGGAGGCGGAGATTTCCACCTTACCGGTCACCAGACCATGCGGGTGGGACTGAAACCAAAAGACAATTGGGAAAGACGCCCGTGCAAAACGAAGGCCCGGGCCGGGGGAAAAAACGCGTCGAGGAAATTTTTGAGGGGCCCCGGGGCGGGGAAATCAATAAAGCTTGGCGGGGGGAGGAGGGAGGGGGGGAGGGGAAAAATTTTTCTTCCCATCCCTCTCTTCTTCCTCCCCCCTTTCCTTTTCCTCCCCCTTTTTTTCCCCCAAAAACCACGAGCCAGGGGCAGAAAAAAAGGGGAGGAAATACCCTTCCTCACCCGGCCCCCAAGACCGGGGGGAAACCCCGTCAAGGGGTTTTCGGAGGGGGACCCATTCGGAATGGATTTTTGGGAGCGTTTTTGAATGGGAACAGGGAAGACGAGTCCCGGTTTTCCCACGCCCCCAGCGTGAAAACTACCCGGCCCCGGGCCAAGCGGAAGGCAGTTTTAAATGGGGGAAAAAGGGTACCTGACCTGGAATAACTGCCCACCATTTCCCCTAGCAAACCCGCTGTTAGCCAGGGTTTATATTTTGGCCTAGTGGAATTAGCTTTTTAAAGCCCCCATTAGCCCCTTTGCCAAACTAAACTTAGCAATTAGCACCTTACCCCTAGGGGCCGTTAGCAGTGGGCTTCTTAGCCGGGCCTCCTTACCCGCCCTAGTAGCAGTAAAGAAGTGAAAAATTGCTATTTTTGTAAATAGCCAAAGAAAAATTCCCAGAATATGATAAACAGTACCCAAATTAATAAAGATTTGTAAGGTTTTTCACCCTTGCTCAAATGTTTTTTTTTGGGGAAATAAAAAAAATCGAAAAAATTTGTATGAAAACGTTACGGGGGAATGTATAAGATTTTGCTGTATTTAATCATATTCTGTTTTCTCAACCCCCTCCTTTGGGCTGATTTACCGGGGGTTTCACGGGGGAAAAAAGGGGGGGTATGGCTTTTTTTAAAGCTCCCCATTTTTCTGACTTAGGGGGGAGGCAACTGAGGGTAAAAAAAAAGAAAGAAAGAAAAAAAGAAAAAAAAAGAAAAAAAAAGAAAAAAAAAGAAAAAAAGGGGGAGAGAAAAGAGAGGGGAGAGGAAGGGGAAAGGGGGAGGAAGAAAAAGGAGAGAGAAAAGGGGAGATAGAGAGAGAAAGAGAAAAGGGGGAGAGAGAGAGAGAGAGAGAGAGGGCGGAGAGAGAAAAGGGGCGAGAGAGAGAGAGAGAGAGAGAGAGAGAAAAGAGAGAGAGAGGGGGAGGGGGAAAGGAGAGGGGAGAGAGAGAAAAGGGGGAGGGGCCCCCGAGAGAGAGAGAGAGAGGGGGGCGAAAAGAGAGGGGGAGGAGAGAAAGAGAGGGGAGAGAAGAAAAATAGAGAGGGGGGGGCGCCGAGAGGGGGGAAAAAAAAAGGGGGAGGAAGAGGGGAAGGAGGAAAAAGGGGAGGAGGAGGGGGAGAGAGAGAGGGGAGAGGAGAGAGGGGGAGAGAGGGGAAAAAATTTCAGAGAGGAGAGAGAGAGGGAGGAAGAAAGAAATAAAAAAAAGGGGGGGTGGGGAGAGAGGGGGAAAAGCTATTGCTAAATGTTAGTTTTCTGTGGGTAGATGATTAAATTACTGTTTTTTTTCGGCCCCTGTGAATAAATTTTCCAAGGGATGAAGTTCTTTGTAAAAACAAAAAAAACCGGGAAACCCCTAAAACCCCACCATGTACGGGCTAATGTTCAAATAGTTTGGTTCTAAAAAAGAAAGGGGTTCTAAAAAACTACGTTAGAACTTCTTTTTAAACGCCCAAAAAACCGAGTTTAACTGATCAAAACAATAAAGATGTGTTCACTTAAATTTCAGGTTTTGGGGTTGTTTTTTTTAAAAATGTTTTTTTAAATTTTTATAATAATAATAATAATAAAAAGAAAAAAATAAAAAAAAATTATTTTAAATTTTTATTATATTTTTCTTTATGTTTAGTTTTCTTTTTAAAATCATTTCAAAATTTAGGGTAAAAAAGTTATATTTTTAGTTTAAAAACAGAAATAAAATCAAAATATTAAAAACCCGGGAAAAGAGTTAATAATTTGAAATGTCAAAAAAAGGGTTTTATAGTCCTCATTAGGGGAAAGGGCTTTATCTTTGGGAAATTCTAGACATTTTGGGGAATAATTTAACACGGGAGTTTTTAAAAGTAAACCTTTAATGGGGGTAAAAAAATAAATTTCCCTTTTTCCTCCCATTGACTAAATGAAGACTAGGGGAAAATTCAGACTGAAGCGAATTTTAAATTTAATAAAAAAATAAAATATATTTTTTATATCCCGGGGGTTATGATCAGTAAGATTTTGGGCGGGTTTTAATTTTTTGTAGCTATATTTAGATATATTTTTTATTATTATTTTTATTATTATTATAGTGAGGGGTCTTAATTGTCCCCCACACATTCTGATTCAAACCCCGTAGAAAAAGGGGCAGAAACCCCCAATCATCAGCCACTGAGGTCTTTAAAAAAACAAAAAATTGAAACCTTGTTCTTTTCCCCTTAAAAAGAACCGTATAAAAAATATACTTTTTTAAAGAAATATTAAGAACTTTAAATAATATATGTGGTCCCCCCTTTTAGCTCAGCGGTAGAGAACGGCGCTTGTAACGCCAGGGGTAGTGGGTTTTTTTTTTTTTCGCCCCCGGGGAAAAACCAAATACGAAAAAAAAAATAAAAAATTTTTTGGGCACGCATAATGTAAATCCTTTGGAAAAAAAGCTTTCTGCAAAAGGGGGCATATTATTTTAAAATTATAACTATAAAAATTTATCAAAACAAAAAAAATAACAATATTTTTTTTAAATCAGAAATGGGTTCGGGTTTTGACTTTTTAGAACTTCAATGGCAGGGAAAAAGACAAATAGTGTCCCGGGGTTCTAGTCATTTTGGGGGCCGGCCAACGTGGTTTTTGACTGACCTCTGTTTTTCTGTCACCCTAGTGCCTTCACCCCAACGATTAGCACACTGCTAATTTTGACTGAATCAATCATTGGCGAAGGCCCTAACATATTATTTCACCCTTATGAAAACATCTTTATGGTTTAAACCCGTGAGTATCCCTTTTACCCCCTGGGCATGTTTAACGGGGTTTCTAGCCAAAAAACTTTAAATCAAAAATGCCCAAAATAAAAATGCTCAATTGAAACCCTACCTCTTTAAAAAATTTATTTTAAAAAAACTCTCTTTGCGCCCCGGTGCGTGTATCTTGGAGGTGTTTAACCTATACTTGAAGGTCCCCACAAGAATATAAAAAAAACAAATTTGACCAATTTTAAGTTAGATTAGGGTTTAGGGGTTAGTGTTAGGGTTAGGTTGTAGGGTAGGGTTGGGTTATGGTTATGACCTAGGGTTTTGGGGCTTAGGACCTAGGGTTGTTTAGGGTTCGTGTTGGCTAGGTTTAGGGTTCGGTTAGGTTAAGGTTAGGTTTTTGGGTTAGGGTTAGGGTTAGGGTTAGGGTAAGGGTTAGGTTTAGGTGTATTGTGTGTCCCCCACAAGGTTAGTTCTACAACACGGTGCGTGCGTGTGCGGGTGTATGTTGCGTGTGTGCTGTGCGTGTGTGTGCCTGTGTGCGTGTGTGTGTGTTTGTTTGTGTGTGTGTGTGTGGTGTGTGTGTGTGTGTGCGTGTGCTTTGTGGGGTATAATCTCTTGTGGACAATTCACGTGGACGGAAACGGAGAGACTGTCAAGGCTCCCTTTAGAATTATTTTGTTTTACGAGCAGCAAAAGGTATTTCCGGGTTTTGGGGTTTTTCCATTGTTGATTGGAGGGGATTTGGGTTTGGGTGAAGGAAATTGTTTTGGGACGGATTTTGGATTGGGTTTGAAGGTATTGATTGGAGGGGTTTGGATTGGGTGAAGGTATGCTTAAACCGGGCAGTGTTTTTCCCAACCCCCCTTTGTGCGGATGATAACTTTTTCCACTATTTTCCCAAAACCAAAAAACCCCTCAAAAAGGGGTTTATTTTAAATTTTAAAGGGAAACAAAAATGTTTTTTTGGCCCAGGATAAAACACGGTAAAATTTTAAGGGGAAAAGGAAGGGTTTTGGCGAGTTTTCCATTGGGGGAGACTTCGTTTCCTTTTTGAACAAAGGTATCAAAATTTGTTAAGGGGCTTTTCCCCCCGGGAAAGGTAAACGGGGAAATTAAAATTTTTCGGGGAGGAAAATTTTTACTTCTGGGTAAAGGGAGTTTAGGGGTGTTTAATGTGTGTGTTTTGTTGCTGGGGTTTTTGTGTTTTTTGAAAAGTGTTTGCAGTGTTTTGGAAAGTTTTGTTTTGTTTGTGTTTTGGGCAGGTGTTGCAGGGGATTGTTGTGTGTTTGGCAGTGTTTGATAATTTTTAAAAAAGGCTAACCCCAATACACTCGCTCAAAACATATAATTAGCTAGCCAAACTCAGGGCCCCATTTTATGTACATTCCTTTTTGGGGTGGGGGGGGAAACCCCGACCTCACAACCATAAAGGGCAATGGTTTTTATAATTTGTTTAAAGAAATTTTTAAAGGCCAAGTCCAAATTTGGGTAGTAAATTTTAATGTTTTTTTTTTTTTGAGGGCCCATAGAAGGCCCTTCTTCCCTTGTCTCTAGCTAGCCTATGTGTCCAGTCCCCTTTAAAAAAGGGTTTGGACACACCACTCTTTAAAGGGAAATTTTTCTTTTTTTTTACTATTTTCTCTTTGTAGAATAATAGTGAAGACTTTAAACCTATGAAAAAAACCCCTTTAGGGGAATCTTTTGTGAAACCCAAAAAAAGGTTAAACAAACCCAAAAATTATTTGAGTTTTTTGAGAGTTTTCGGGGTAGCCAACCTTTGCCCTGATTGACAGTTTTTGCACACTTTTTTGGCATTCTCTTAACCACTTCATGGGGGTATCCCCTGGAAGGTTTTTTAAATTAACAGGTGTGGGGGGTTTTTAAAAAAGTTAATTTGGGGAATTTCTTTCCTTTTTTAAAGGGGTTTTGAGCCAATATTTTTGTGTTGTGAAAAAGGTAGAGGGGGTATAAAACAAAAAAATAGACCTATTTGTAAAAGACCAAGCCCAATATTATGTCAAGAACAGTTTCAAAATAACCCAAAGAAAAACGACGGTCCCATCTATTTTTAAGACATGTAAGGTCAGTCACCCGGGGAAAATGTCAAGAATTTTGAAAGTTTCTTCAAAGTTCATCGAAAAAAACTATTAAGCACTATGATGAAACGGCTCTCTTTAGGACCGCCACTGGAAAGGAAAAACCGAGATTTAAACCTCTGCTTGTCCCCCGCCCTGCCCAAAGGGGACTCAAAATATGGGGGATTTCAGGGGTAAAATTTTCTATGTTGTGTATTCTACGTAAATAGATCTTTTAGGTTTTAGATCTGGGATGGCCGGGGGTGGTTCCCAACCCAGGGGCCCAAGCTGTCCCCTCAAAATGTCTCTGTTTGGGGGAAATCATATTTTAGGCAGCCTTTTTGGCAAGGGGGTTTTTGGTGGGATCTTTTTCCTTTGAGTAGGCTTGTTTTTTGGTTCCTGTACGTTCTTAAAAATAAAATTTTTGATTTGGGGAACCATATAAGGGGGTTTTTTCCCAGGGGGAACCCTTTTTAGGTTCTCTGAAAAACCCTTAAAGGGATATGGGTTTTTTGAAAAACCACCACACACCAAAAACCTTTTTTTATGCAAATTTTTCCCAAGGGGGACAGTTCAATGTTTTTTTTGGATTTTTTTTGGTTTGGAGTCGTCAACTAAACGTAAATTTTCCAAAATTTAAATAAACCAAAAAAATGCACCATGATTGGTTTTTAGGTTAAAAGCTGAGTGAAAAAAGATAAAGCCCGTTGATGTTTTTTGCAAAACCCAAATTTGGGTTTTTCCACGTTGTTTCAAACGTAATCGGCATTGATTTTTTTTGGGGTTGATTTTTGGCCCCGGCAACATTGATTAAAACCATTTTTTTTCCCCCAGAAAGGTCATTCCCATATTTCCCAGGGGGGCCTTTGGGTTTTTAACTTTTTTGTTACCGGAAACCCCTTTTTACCCAGGACGGTTTTTTGGGTAATGAAAGGAGGGGTTGTTGAATTGATCCCTTTTCCCGGTCCGGGCCTTCCCCAAAGGGGAGACCAAAGGGGGTTATTTTTTTAAATTACATTTTTAAAGACAGTAAAAACAATACATCCCGTGCCCTTTTTTTACATTGTCCCAAAAAGCTATTCTTTAAATTATTTTTAAACTTTTTCCCCATTTTTTTTGTGTTCAGCCCGGGAATTAAAAAATTGATTTAATTTTTTTTAAAATCACCCATCTACACCCCAATAACCCCAAAATGCCCAAAGTGAAAAACGTTTTTTTAGAAATGTTTGAAAATGTTTTGAAAATAAAAATACAAAATATTTTTGGGTTTCCCAAAAAGTTTCACACCCCACCCGCCCCAATTTATTTTTAAAAAAAAAACCTTTGGCCGGAAATTCAGCTGTAAGTTTTTGGGCAACAAAGGTTGGTGCGCGAATCTCTAATTTTTAAGGGGAAGTTTTCGAGGTTTGTTTCCCTGAGTACCCAAATAAGCTGTAGAACACCCTATTTACCAAGAAGTTTTCATTATTTTTTTCATAGCTTTTATTTACCTCCACAAACCCGATTGGCACAAAAGACAAAAACACAAGGCGTAATAGGCCATAAGAAAAAAAAGGAAAATGCTCACCCAGATGCGGCGCTCCTAGGTGCCGGGATTTTAATTACAGGAAACTTAAAATTCGTTTTACCATTCATTTCTAGCAGCATTCTCCTGTGCAACTAGAGGCGAAAAAACCTGTAGACTCGATCTAATATACTATCTCTACTCTACTCTACTCTAACCTACTCTACTCTACTATAACACTACTCTCTACTCACCTACTCTACTCTCCTCTACTCTACTATACTATAATATACTCCTACTCTACACTACTCTACACTACTCTAACTCTACTCTTCTTATATTCTACTCTTACTCTACCTACTCTTAAACAAAAAAACTATACTTATAATACTAATACTATACTAACTATACTATACATACTCTAAACTATACTATAATAACTCAACACTACTCCTATACTATACTCTACTATACATATACACTATCTACTCTACTCTACTCTACACTGACTCTACACTACACTACTCTACACTACTCTACTACTACACTATCTCTTACTTACTCTACGATACTCATACTATACCTCCTCTACTCTACTCTACACTACTCTACTCTGACTCTACTCTACTCTACACTACCCTCTATAACTCTACTCTACTTACTTTACCTACTCTTCTCTACACTACTATACTTCTGTCTCCTATCTACTCTACTCTAACCTACTCTACACTACACTACTCATACACTAGACTTTACTACTACAGATCTACTTCTACTTACTACTACTATACTAGTAACCTCTACTCTACTCTACTCTGACTCTAAACTACACTACTTCTACTCTACAATATACTTTACTCTACTAGCCACTCTAACTTGTTCTCTACTTACTCTACACTACTCTACTCTACTCTACTATCTACCTCTACACTACTATACCTCTACTCTAATATGCTAACTACTCTACACTACTATGACTACCTATACACTACTCTACTATCTAACTATACTCTTACTTTACAGCTCTTCTAGAACCTACACTACTCTACCCCTCTACTCTACTCTTAAACTACTTCTACTTAATCTACTCTACTCTACTCTAAACCTCTACCTACATAACTGACTTTACTCTACTACTCTAATTTACTCTAACCTTACTCTCTCTACTCTACTCTACTCTACTCTACTCTACTCTACTAACTACCAAACTACACTAACTACTATACTATACTACTACTTTTATACTATGAAAACTGCTAGACTGCTACTCTACACTCTACTCTACTACTCTACTCTAAGACTCCACTCTACCTTCACTCTACTCTACTATACTGCTTAGGGGGACTTAAAAGACCTACACTACTCTACTCTACTCTACTCTACTCTACTACACTCTACTCTACTCTACGCTACTCTACTATACTCTACTCTACTCTACCTCTACTCTATACTCTACTCCTACTCTACTCTACTCTACTCTAAACTACTCTACTCTAACTCTAAGCTCTACTCTACACTACTCTACTACTCTAACTACTCTACTATACTCTAATCTAACTCTACTCTACTCTACTATACAACTACTCTACTTCTACTCTACACTACTCTACTCTACTCTACTACTATTCTACTCTACTTTAACTCTACTCTCTCTACTCTAACTCTACACCTACTCTACTCTACTCTACTCTTTACTCTACTCTACTATACTCTATGTCTACACATACACTACTACCAAACTCTACTACTCTACTCTACTATACTATCTATACTACTCTCACTCTACTCACTCTACTCTACTCTACTAATTAAACTTCTACTCTACTATTGCTACGTTACTCTACTCTACTCTACTCTACACTACACTACTCTACTCTACTATACTTCCCGATCTACTCATACTATAACTTCTCTACTCTACACTCTACTCTACTCTACTCTAACTCTACTTATACACTATTACTACTCTACTCTACTCTACTCTACACTACTCTACTCTACTCTACTTTACTCTACTACTTACTCTACTCTACTCTACTCTACTATACACTCTCTACTCTAACTCTACTCTACTATACTAACTCTCTACTCTACTCTACTCTACTACTACTCTACTCTACAGATACCTACACTAACTCTACTCTCTACTCTACTTACTCTACTTAACTACACTACTCTACTCTACTACTAACATATCCTCTACTTCTACTACTCTATACTACTACTCTCCTACCTACTCCTTCTACTCTACTTTACTCTACTCTACTCTACTTACTCTACTCTACTCTACTCTACTCTACTCCACCAACTACTATACTAACTACTCTACTCTACTATACTAAACACGACTCTACTCTACTTCTACTCTACTCTACTCTACTATACTCTACTCTACTCTACTCTACTATACTCTACCTTTACTTTACTCTACTATACTATACTTCTACTCTACTTCTACTATACCCCTCTACTACCTACTCTACTCTCTCTACTCTACTCTACTCTACTCTACTCTACTTACTTTTACAAAACTCTACTCTACTCTACTACTCTACTACTACTCTACTCTACTACTCTACTCTACTATACTCTACTCTACTCTACTCTACTCTACTCTACCTTACTCTACTCTACTCTACTTCCTATCTGCCCTCTAACTATACTCTACTCTACTCTACTCTACTCTACTATAACTACTTTACTCTAAAAACTCTTTCTACTCTACTCTACTCTACTCTACACTACTCTACTAAACTCTACTCTACTCTACACTACTCTACTCTACTATACTACTACTCTACTCTACTATACTCTACTTACTCTACTATAACTCTACTCTACTCTACTCTACTCTACACTACTTACTACTTACTCTACTATACTGATACACTACTCTACTCTACTCTACTCTACTCTACTACACTACTCTACTCTACTCTACTAACTACTTACTCATACTAACACTACTCTACTCTACTCTACTCTACTCTACTCTACACTACTCTACTCTACCTCTACTCTACTATACTCTACTCTACTTACTTCTACTATACTCTACTCTACTCACTATACTCTACTAAACTATACACTATAGTCTACTATACTCTACTCTAACTCTACTTCTACTACTCTGGTCTACTCTACTCTACTCTACTCTACTCTACTCTACTCTACTACTACTCTACTCTACCTACTATACTCTACTCTACTATACTATACTCTACTCTACTCTACTCTACTCTACTCTATATGGTGACACTACTCTACTCTACTACTTCTACTCTACTCTACACTACTATACTCTACTCTACTCTACTACTTCTACTCTACTCTACTCTACTCTACTCTACTTAACTCTACTAACTCTACTCTACTCTACTCTACTCTACTCTTACTCTACTATACACTACTCTACTCTACTCTACTCTAATCTACTCTACTCTACTCTACTATCATTACTCTACTATACTACCACTCTACTCTACACTACTCTACTCTACTCTACTCTACTCTACTACCCTATACTCTACTCTACTCTACTCTACTCTACCTCTACTCTACTCTACTATACACTACTACTACTCCACTCTACTATACTAGACTCTACTAAGACTCTATTCTACTCTACCTACTCTACCTCTACTCTAACTCTACTCTATCTCTACTCTACTCCTACTAACCTACTCTACTCTACTCTACTCTACTATACTATAACTCTACTGTACTCTACTCTACTCATACTCTACTCCTACTCTACTCTACTCTACAAAACTCTACTCTACTATTTCTACTTTACTCTACTCTACTCTACTCTACTCTACTCTACTCTACTCTACTCTACTCTCTCTACTACACTACTCTACTCTACTCTACTCTACTATCTACTCTGCCTATACTATCTACTATACTCTACTTCTACTCTACTCTACTCTACTCTACTCTACTCTACTCTACTCTACTCTACTCTACTCTACTCTACTCTACTTACTCTACTATACTCTACTCTACACTCTACCTACTACTCTACTTTACTCTACTCTACTCTACTCTACTCTACTCTACTCTACTAGACACTACTATACTTCTACTACTACTCTACTCTACTATACTAGACCTACTCTACTCTACTCTATACTTCTACTCTACTCTACTCTACTCTACTCTACTTACTCTACTCTACTCCTATACTACTCTACTCTTACTATCAGGCTTTACTTTACTTACTCTAATCTACTATACTCTACTCTACTTATACTCTACTCTACTATCTAACTCTACTCTACTCTACTCTACTCTATACTCTACTACAACTCTACTCTACTCTACTCTACTCTACTCTACTCTACTCTACACTACTCTATACTACTCTACTCTACTAACTATACTACTCCTACTCTACTTACTATACTCTACTCTACTATACTATGACTATACTCTATACTACTACTCTACTCTACTCTACTATACTACTATACTCTACCATACTATACTATACTCTACTCTATAACTACTACTCTACTCTACTCTACTAACTCTACTCTACTCTACTTTACTTTTACTCTACTTACTCTCCTCTACTCTACTCTAATCTACTCTACTCTAACTCTACTCTACTCTACTTACTATACTATACTGCTACTCTAACTCTACTTTAACTATACTATACTCATAATCTACTCTACAACTTACTACTACTATACTAACACTACTATACTCTATAGCTACTCTACTCTACTAACTACTATACTACCTAACTCTACTCTACACTAATCTACTTTACTCTACTCTACTCCCCCTAACTCTACTATTACTCTACACTATACTCTACTATACTATACTATACCTACAGTATACTCTAACTCTACTCTCTAAGTCTACTCTACTCTACTCTACTCTACTACTACTACTCTACTATACACTACTTACCCATACTCTACTTAACTGTAAACTCTACTATACTCTACTATACTATAACTTATACTCTACTTCTCTATTCTACTCTAAAGCTACTATACTATACTATACACTTAACTATACTATACTATACTATACATACTACTACTAACTCTAAAACCTACTATACTTCTACTATACTTCTACTACTATTCTACTCTACTCTAATTTGATACCACTACTTACTACACTACTCACTCTACTGTACTATACTATACTAAACTCACTATACTCTACTCTACTCTACTGCTACTCTACTTTACTCTACTCTACTCTACAATACTCTAACCTTAATATACTATACTATACTCTACTCTACTCTACTCTACTATACACTACTCTACTCTAAGTCTCTACTCTACTACTACACTACTCAATACTCTACTCTACTCTACTCTACTCTACTCTACTCTACTATAATAACACTACTCTACTCCTACTCTACTCTACTCTAACTCTACTCTACTCTACTGCTACTCTACTACTACTCTACTTTACTCTCACTCTACTCTACTCTACACTACTACAAGCTACTCTACTCTAAAACTACTACACTACTCTACTCTACTTTACTAAACTCTACTCTACTCTAACTCTACTCTACTCTACTCTACTCTACCTCTACTCTACTCTACTCTACTCTACTCACTACAACTACTCTACTCTACTCTATACTACTCTACTCTACTCTACTCCTACTCTACTCTACTCTACTCTACTCTACTCTACTCTACTCTACTATACTATTTTCTATACTCTACTCTACTCTACTCTACTCTACTCTTTACTCTACTCTACTATACACTACTCTACTTAGTACTCTACTTTATACTATACTCTACTCTACTCTACTCTACTTTGTCTACTACTCTACTCTACTATCCTCTACTCTACTCTACTTCTAATACTTACTCCACTACTCTACTCCTACAGGCTACCCACTATACACTCCACTCTACTCTACTCTACTAACTTACTATAACTATACTATACTGCTACTCTGCTACTACTCTACTCTACTCTTCTACTTCTACTCTACTCTACTATACTCTACATACTCTACTCTACTCTACTCCTACTCTACTCACTACTGACTACTCTACTCTACTCTACTATACTCTAACATACTCTACTCTACTCTACTATACTACTTAATACTCTACTCTACTCTACTCTACTATACTCTACTTTACTCTACTCTACTCTACTCTACTTTACTCTACTAAATACTCTACTCCTACTCTACTCTACTCTACTAAACTCTACATACTATACTCTACTTACTTTACTATACTATACTCTACTTACTCTACTCTACTTTACTCTACTTCTACTCATACTCTACACTACTCTACTCTACTCTAACTAAAACTACTACTCTACTAAAAACTACTTTACTCTACTTACTAAACTCTAACTCTACTCTACTACTCTTCTCTACTATACTCCTACTTACTACTACTTCTCTACTCTACTCTACTTACTCTACTCACTTCTACTGTACTACTACTCTACTTTACTCTACTCTACTCTACTCCTAACTCTACTCTACTCTACTCTACTCTACTACTACTCTACTATACTATACCTACTTTACTCTACTATACTCTACTACTCTACTCTACTATACTCTACTCACTCTAAGCTCTACGTTACTATACTCCTACTCTACTCTACTCTACTCTACTCTACTCTACTCTAGCTATACTCTATACACTCTACTCTACTCTACTTACTCTCTACTCTACTCTACTAAACTATACTTTACTCTACTCTACTCTACTCTACTTTACTCTACTCTACTCTACTCTACTCTACTTTACTCTACTCTACTCTACTCTACTCTACTACCTAACTCTACTCTACTCTATAAAACTCTACTCTACTTTACTATACTCTACTATAACTCTACTACTTTACTCTACTCTACTCTACTCTACTCTACTCTACTCTACTCTTACTCTACTCTATATACTCTACTCTACTCTACTCTACTATACTCTACTAACTCTACTATACTACTCTACTCTACTACTACTACTCTACTACTATACTCTACTCTACTCTACTTTACTCTACTCTTTACTCTACTCTACTCTACTCTACTCTACTTACTCTACTCTACTCTACTCTACTTTACTCTACTACTCTACTCTACTACTCTTTACTCTACTCTACTCTACTCTACTCCTACTCTACTCTACTCTACTCTACTCTACTCTACTCTACTCTACTCTACTATACACTTCTCTACTATACTATACTCTACTATACTATACCCTACTATACTCTACACACAGAGACTCTTACAAAGCTCTCCCTCACCCTCCATTTGGCAGATTTGACCATAACTCCATCCTCTCAATTCCTGCTTACAAGCAAAAACTTAAACAGGAAGTACCAGCGATGCGCTCAATATGGAAGTGGTCCGCATATGAAGTGGACGCATCGACAACGTAGTCCACACAGCATCCGTACGTACCAAAAGCCATGGATTACAGGCAACATCTGCACTGAGCTAAATGCTGCCGCTTTCAAGGAGCGGGACACAAATCAAATAGGCAAAGCGTCAATACAGGACTAAGATCGAATCCTACTACGCCGGCTCTGATGCTCGTCGGATGTGGCAGGACTTGCAAACTATCACGGATTACAAAGGGAAACCCAGCCGCGAGCTGCCCAGTGACGCGAACATACCAGACGAGCTAAATGACTTCTATGCTTGCATCGAGGAAGGCAAAAATGGTTGAAAATATCAGTGAAGACACTTGCCAGCTGGTCAGCACATGTTCTGAGTATGCGTCCTGGTAAGCCCTGTGAATGTTAACCTGTTTTAAGGTCTTACTCACATCGGCTACAGAGAGCGTGATCATACTGTCATCTGGAACAGCTGGTGCTCTCATGCATGGTTCAGTGTTGCTTGCCTCGAAGTGAGCATACATTGACATTTTTACATTTTAGTAATTTAGCAGACGCTCTTATCCTGAGCGACTTACAGTTAGTGAGTGCATACATTTTCATACTGGCCCCCCATGGGAAACGAACCCACAACCCTGGCGTTGCAAGCGCCATGCTCTACCAACTGAGCTACAGGGGACTGAAGGCATTTAGTTTGTCTGGTAGGTTTGCGTCACAAAGCAGTTCGCGGCTGGGTTTTCCCAGGATTAGATCTTAGTCCTTTATTGACACTTTACCTGTTTGATAGCTCGTTGGAGGTCATAGGCCGTAACATTCTGCCCGTAACTTGCAAAGACAGGGTGGAGCTCCTCATTCCAGTTCCGTTCCTCGTTGTAGCATCTCTTCATCTCTTCTTTTAGCACGTATGGACCCAGAACTTAATCGAGCAACTGACCAATTACGTAAGACTTTAGTTTTTTGGTTAACATATTAAACCTTGTTAAACATATTACAAGTTGTTAGACCTCATGTAGAATCCACGGTGACCACCAAACACATCTACGATATCAACCGCAAGGCCATCGTCAAGACACACGGTAGGTGGCAACACCTCGAATTGATCTATTAATCAATCAAATAAATATATTCATCAATTGATGTCTGTCTGTCTGTCTGTCTGTCTGTCTGTCTGTCTGTCTGTCTGTCTGTCTGTCTGTCTGTCTGTCTGTCTGTCTGTGTGTCTGTCTGTGTGTCTGTCTGTCTGTCTGTCTGTCTGCCTGTCCGTCCGTCCGTCCGTCCATCTATCAACCAATCCACAGATCTTTCTAGAATATCTTCCAATCGAAGCCTTCCATCTGTTTTTCTCTCGTCTTCCCTCAGTTTTCTTTCTTCTCCTTCTCTCTCCTTCTCTCTCCCTTCTCTCTCCTTCTCTCTCCTTCTCTCTCCTTCTCTCTCCTTCTCTCTCCTTCTCCCTCCTTCTCTCTCCTTCTCCCTCCTTCACTCTCCTTCTCTCTCTCCTTCTCTCTCCTTCTCTCTCCATCTCTCTCCTTCTCTCTCCTTATCTCTCATTCTCTCTCATTCTCTCTCCTTCTCTCTCCTTCACTCTCCTTCACTCTCCTTCTCTCTTCTTCACTCTTCCTTCACTCTCCTTCTCTCTCCTTCACTCTCCTTCTCTCTCCTTCTCCTTCTCTCTCCTTCACTCTCCTTCACTCTCCTTCACTCTTCCTTCTCTCTCCTTCTCTCTCCTTCACTCTCCTTCACTCTTCCTTCTCTCTCCTTCTCTCTCCTTCACTCACCTTCACTCTTCCTTCTCTCTCCTTCTCTCTCCTTCTCTCTCCTTCACTCTCCTTCTCTCTCCTTCACTCTTCCTTCTCTCTCCTTCTCTCTCCTTCACTTCTCCTTCACTCTCCTTCTCTCTCCTTCACTCTTCCTTCCATCTTCTATTCTGATTGATTGATTGTGACCACAGTATTTGAGCTGAGGTACGTGGAGTTCGCTGAGAGTTGGCCCGGAACCTGACATCGCTAAGGAAATGGTTGGTTGCGTTGTCACAGAAACTGAAGGAGCAACGAAGCCGCTCCAGAAACAGATAGAGGACATGTACCGGCAAGAGGTAAGAGTCAGGCTTAGAGGGTTAAGAGTTAGACTTAGAGGGTTAAGATTTACTGTACACTTAGAAAGTTAAGAGTCAGACTTAGAGAGTTAAGGCAAGAGTTAGACTTAGAGGGCTAGACTTAGAATTACTTCCAACGGAGATTCTCCATTGAGTTCAGGTCTAAGCTTAATCTGTGTTCAGGGTAAATTCATCATATCACATTCATCCATAAATTCCTTTCAGTGCTCAATAAGGAAAGGAGATAAGGAAAGGAGATAGAAGACGAGGATAGGAGACGAGGATAGGAGACGAGAGTTGAATAGCTAAGCCTATTGGCACACATGGTGTTTTTGACTATTGATTTCTCCAATTTTGAGAACAGGTGAGGGAGTAAAACTCTGCAACACCAAACTTTGACTCATGACAAACATGTGCCTTCCCAAGTGGCACCCTATTCCCTATCTAGTGCACTACTTTAGACCAGAGAATGGCACCCTATTCCCTATATAGTGCACTAATTTAGACCAGAGAATGGCACCCTATTCCCTATATAGTGCACTACTTTAGACCAGAGAATGGCACCCTATTCCCTATATAGTGCACTACTTTAGACCAGAGAATGGCACCCTATTCCCTATATAGTGCACTACTTTAGACCAGAGCCTGGTTAAAAGAGCCTGAAATAGGGTGCCAATTTAGGACACTGCAGTCACAGTCACCCAGGATAGACTGGTAATATTCTGTGTCCCAAATGGCACCCTATTCCCTAGCTAGTGCACTACTTTACAGAGTTGACTCTACAGAGCCTGGTTAAAAGTAGTGCACTAGATAGGAAACAGGGTACCATTTGGGACACTGACGTGATCTCTTCCTACCTCATCCCACCAGTCAAGGCCCTTTAATGTTTACTTCAGAGTTAACAGTATAAAGCCTTGGTCAATGACTACCTGTTCACTCTCCTATCTGTCTCTCTGTGTTTCTCTGCAACCCATCGGATGAAAATCAAATCACTTTTTTTTATTGGTTGTGTACACAGTTCAGCAGGTGCAATGGCGGGCGCAGTGAAACGCTTGTTCCTATCAATCAACGCAGTAAACGTCAACAAGCACACAATAATCCTAAATACAAATTACACCCTAAATTGGACGTTGGATGGACGTTGGATGGACGTTGGATGGACGTTGGATGGACGTTGGATGGACGTTGACATGTGGTTGCATCCCAAATGGCACCCTATTCCGTACACAGTGCACTACTTAGTTGACTACTTTTGACCAGGATGCATCAGGCACCTCTCTCCATTTAATCATATTAATTGTGATGTAAAAGGCTAAACTGATCCTAAATCAGCACTCAGATGCTTGATAAATCAACACTCACTGATCCATGTTGGCCCCAGAGCACTCTGTAGGGAATAGGGTGTCTCTGTATACCCTGTGTTTCTCTTCTGTTCTCTAGGTGGACATTGACATCAAACTGCGGTCAGGTCAAGGATCGTGCAACGGGACCTCTGCTTTCCATATCGACCACGACAGCTACCAGTCGCTTCAAAAAGAAGTCTCCTGTTAAGGACATCCTTAAGATCACACTACAGCCGGTGGATGTCGTAGACCGGCTACCCAACCAATCGTCCAGACTTAACTCCTGACTAAGCTTGAGGACCTAGAACAGAACCAGGTGGTTCTAGAAGAGGTTCTAGAAGAAACTGAATGCCTGGGTTCTGAAGGGGAGACAGGAACAGAGAGAAACAGGCGTTCTAGAACGTTTCAAAAACGTGTCCATGTCCCCAAAGCCCTCTGACTCGTTTTTGGACCTGTCTGTCTCTCTCACTCCGGGGGAAAACGTGTCCATGTCCCTAAACCGAGGTAGAGCTATAGGTACGTCACTGGGTTATACACCCCCTACTCTTTGTGGAATAAAGCAAATCTACGAAAAATATATACATTCTGTAACAGCAAAAATACTACACTGGGGAAAGTCCAATCGATTGTGAGATATCCCGAGTGGCGCAGTGGTCTAAGGCACTGCATCGCTGTGCCACTAGAGATCCTGGTTCGAATCCAGGCTCTGTCGTAGCCGGCCGCGACCGGGAGACCCATGGGGCAGCGCACAATTGGCCCAGGGTAGGGGAGGGAATGGCCGGCAGGGATATTGGTAGAGTTGTGGGTTCGATTCCCACGGGGGGCCAGTATGAAAAAAAATATATAATAATGTATTCACTCACTAACTGTAAGTCGCTCTGGATAAGAGCGTCTGCTAAATGACTAAAATGTAAATATAGCATATACATTTTATGTGATACATTCACAATCTGAGACCTCTGCCAAGCAAGGAGGAAACAGCAGCAAGCTCATGCAACAACGGGAGGGGGCTCCTCATAAACACAACACACAGGCAGTTACGTCAGACTTTAGCACCAGACGCAACACGCCTTTTACTATATTGTCAGAAGCATCGTCAGATCTCGGTAGCAGCCCATTTCATTTCTCTCTTTCAATGCTCTGGAAACCAAGCAGAAAATGCTGTGGGCTAAAGATTGCATCATAGCCACACAAATACATTAGAAGATGATTGTCGATCTGATCAGGAACGCTGTGCTCACGACCTTTATCTCCTAAATGATGTCCATGGTGCATTTAGTTAGAATTTTGGAATATATTGGGGCAATAAGCTATAAGGTTTTAACCAGGCACGAGTCCATCCAGGCTTGAGTCCCATGCGCAAAACACACATAACAAGTTAGAGAAATGTATGCTGAAGCAAAGTTTCACCTACATTTTAGATAAGACAATATCCTCCTACATCATGTCAAGCATCCATCCATCCAAATCAAATACTTCAATGTGTTCGCCTTTTGTCTTTATAAACTTTCACACAGACTACTACACGACATGGGTAATCCAATCAGCAACACTGCAGCTGTTGATTGCAGTGATCGTCGTTCATAAACGCATGCTATATTTAATCAATACACGACATTCAAGGAGTAGGGACTTTTGATGCAGAAACTAGGCTAGAAATACCGTGTTTAATTCTATTAAATTATATAATCTTGCTCCGCTTGAGGAAGCCAGTTTGGGGTGATAAAAGTGATAGCTACCCTGAATGACAACTTGGACAGTGAGCGTTGCTCGCCATAGATGCATGTATCCAGTACCAGACTATAAATGATATATTAATTTTACAAGGATATGTTTAGCTGTCAGGGGCTACAGTAGGAAAGTAACAATATTTGATTACATAAATTAGTATTTTATCCCATGAATGAAGTGACGTGGAACGTTTTTATGACACGGTGAGCGTGAATCGTCGTTCTCTGTTAACTGTTGACCTAGATGCATGTATCCCTATTTCAGTATGTCCTTAATAAACTGTTAACGGTTGACCTATAAATGTTAACTGTACCTATTTCAATTTCCGTTCAAGGTTGACTATTTCAGTATGTCGTTCTTAAACTGCTGTTGACCTATTTCAGTATGTCAGCTTGCTACAGTAGTCGTTCCTTAAAGTTAACTGTTGACCTATTTCAGTAGTCATTCTTAATGAAAGATTTGTTACCTTATTTCAATGTCATTCTTAACTAGTTAACTGTTGACTATTTCAGTATGTCGTTCTATGCTTAAACTGTTGACCTATTTCAGTATGTCATTCTTATGACCTATTTCAGTATGTCATTCTTAACTGTTAACGATGTCGTTACGCTGTTAACTGTTTTGACCTATTTCAGTATGTCCATTCTTAACTGTTAACTGTTGACCTATTTCAGTATGTCTGTTCTTAAACTGTTAACTGTTAAATGTTGACCTATTTCAGTATGTCATTCTAACTGTTAACTGTTGACCTATTTCAGTATGTCATTCTTAACTGTTAACTGTTGACCTATTTCAGTATGTCCGTTCTTAACTGTTAACTGTTTGACCTATTTCAGTATGTCATTCTTAACTGTTAACTGTTGACCTATTTCAGTATGGTCATTCTTAACTGTTAAACTGGTTGACCTATTTCAGTATGTCGTTCTAACTGTTAACTGTTGACCTATTTCAGTATGTCATTCTTAACTGTTAACTGTTGACCTATTTCAGTATGTCATTCTTAACTGTTAACTGTTGAACTGTATGTCATTTTAACTGTTAACTGTTGACCTATTTCAGTATGTCATTCTTAACTGTTATGTTGACCTATTTCATTAATGTCATTCTTAACTGTTAACTGTTGACTATTTCAGTATGTCATTCTTAACTGTTACCTATTTCAGTATGTCATCTTAACTGTAACTGTTGAACCTATTTCAGTATGTCATTCTTAACTGTTAACTGTTGACCTATTTCAGTAGCATTCTTAGACTGTTAACTGTTGAACCTATTTCAACTGTATGTCGTTCTTAACTGTTAACTGTTTGACCTATTTCAGTTATGTCATTCTTAACTGTTAACTGTTGACCTATTTCAGTATGTCTTCTTAACTGTTGAACTGTGACCTATTTCAGTATGTCATTTCTTAACTGTTAATGTTGACCTATTTCAGTATGTCATTCTTAACTGTTAACTGTTGACTGTTGACCTATTTCAGTATGTCATTCTTAACTGTTAACTGTTGACCTATTTCATTCTGTCATTCTTAACTGTTGACCTATTTCAGTTATGTCATTCTTAACTGTTAACTGTTGACCTATTTCAGTATGTCATTCTTAACTGTTAACTGATTGACCTATTTCAGTATGTCATTCTAAACTGTTAACTGTTGACCTATTTCAGTATGTCACCTATTCTTAACTGTTTAACTGTTGACCTATTTCATTATGTCATTCTTAACTGTTAACTGTTGACCTATTTCAGTATGTCATTCTTAACTGTTAACTGTTGACCTATTTCAGTATGTCATTCTTAACTGTTAACTGTTCCACACTATTTTCAGTATGTCATTCTTAAACTGTGTAACTGGTGACCTATTTCAGTATATGTCATTCTTAACTGTTAACTGTTGACCTATTTCAGTATGTCATTCTTAACTGTTCACTAATGTCAGTATGTCGTTCTTAACTGTTGAAGTATGTCATTCTAAAACTGTTAACTGTTGACCTATATTTCAGTATGTCATTCTAACTGTTAACTGTTGACCTATTTCAGTATGTCATTTAACTGTTAAATGTTGACCTATTTCAGTATGTCATTCTTAACTGTTAACTGTTGACCTATTTCAGTATGTCATTCTTAACTGTTAACTGTTCACCTATTTCAGTATGTCATTCTTAACTGTTAACTGTTGAC
This sequence comes from Coregonus suidteri, assembly GCA_036851935.1. Lineage (NCBI taxonomy): Eukaryota > Metazoa > Chordata > Actinopteri > Salmoniformes > Salmonidae > Coregonus > Coregonus suidteri. Next base: position 3,800,011 of record CM072256.1, read on the forward strand.
CTATTTCAGTATGTTCATTCTTAACTGTAACTGTTTGACCTATTCAGTATGTCATTCTTAACTGTTAACTGTTGACCTATTTCAGTATGTCATTCTTTAACTGTTAACTGTTGACCTATTTCAGTATGTCATTCTTAACTGTTAACTGTTGACCTATTTCCAGCTATGTCATTCTTAACTGTTAACTGTGACCTATTCAGTATGTCATTCTTAACTGTTAACTGTTGACCTATTTCAGTATGCATTCTTAACTGTAACTGTTGACCTATTCAGTATGTCTTCTTAACTGTTAACTGTTGACCTATTTCAGTATGTCATTCTTAACTGTTGACCTATTTCAGTATGTCATTCTTAACTGTTAACTGTTGACCTATTTCAGTATGTCATTCTTAACTGTTAACTGTTGACCTATTTCAGTATGTCATTCTTAACTGTTAACTGTTGACCTATTTCAGTATGTCATTCTTAACTGTTAACTGTTGACCTATTTCAGTATGTCATTCTTAACTGTTAACTGTTGACCTATTTCAGTATGTCATTCTTAACTGTTAACTGTTGACCTATTTCAGTATGTCATTCTTAACTGTTAACTGTTGACCTATTTCAGTATGTCATTCTTAACTGTTAACTGTTGACCTATTAGTATGTCATTCTTACTGTTAACTGACCTATTTCAGTATGTCATTCTTAACTGTTAACTGTTGACCTATTTCAGTATGTCAAAACTGTTAACTGTTGACCTATTTCAGTATGTCATTCTTAACTGTTAACTGTTGACCTATTTCAGTATGTCATTCTTAAACTGTTAACTGTTTACCTATTTCTGTTGACTTAACTGTTTCACCTATTTCATGTCATTCTTAACTGTTAACTGTTGACCTATTTTCAGTATGTCATTCTTAACTGTTTACTGTTGACCTATTTCATTATGTTGACATTCTTATGTCACTCTAACTGTTAACTGTTGACCTATTTCAGTATGTCATTCTTAACTGTTAACTGTTGACCTATTTCAGTATGTCAGTTACTACGTCTATTCATTCTTCTTAACTGTTAACTGTTGACCTATTTCAGTATGTCGTTCTTAACTGTTAACTGTTGACCTATTTCAGTATGTCATTCTTAACTGTTAACTGTTTACCTATTTCAGTATGTCATTCTTAACTGTTAACTGTTGACCTATTTCAGTATGTCATTCTTAACTGTTGTTGACCTATTTCATTTAAACTGTCATTCTTAACTGTTAACTGTTGACCTATTTCAGTATGTCATTCTTAAACTGTTAACTGTTGACCTATTTCAGTATGTCATTCTTAACTGTTAACTGTTGACCTATTTCAGTATGTCATTCTTAACTGTTAACTGTTGACCTATTTCAGTATGTCATTCTTGTCAACTGTTAACTGTTGACCTATTTCAGTATGTCGTTCTTAACTGTTAACTGTTGACCTATTTCAGTATGTCATTCTTAACTGTTAACTGTTGACCTATTTCAGTATGTCATTCTTAACTGTTAACTGTTGACCTATTTTCAGTATGTCATTTCTTAACTGTTAACTGTTGACCTATTTCAGTATGTCATTCTTAACTGTTAACTGTTGACCTATTTCAGTATGTCATTCTTAACTGTTAACTGTTGACCTATTTCAGTATGTCATTCTTAACTGTTAACTGTTGACCTATTTCAGTATGTCATTCTTAACTGTTAACTGTTGACCTATTTAATTATGTCGTTCTTAACTGTTAAAAGTGGCAGGTTTTACAACTGTTCCTGGAAGGGGCCATTTTCATTGAAATAGACTATCTTCGGTGTAGAATGTTGTTTTTTTTTCATAACAAGTTACAAGTTTACATAAAAAAAGTTCAAGCTATTCAGGTATTCTGACACACACCACACTACACTGTAATTATATCGATACAGCTGTATATCATATGTGATTTCACATTTTACAGGTCACTTCACCCCATTCACATTCCAAGTAATGATCTGATGGCTGTGGCTTGATACAATGATAAACGAACAAACATGAAATAAGTTCCTCAATATGTTTTTATTGAGTAGTGTAAGGGACAGTCCTCTGTTAATATATACTTGTATACTTATAATACTTGTACGTATACTTGTCCCAAAGCACACAATCACACACACACATCACATCACACAGGGACAACACATCACATCACACAGAGACAACACACAGAGACAACACATCACATCACACAGAGACAACACATCACATCACACAGAGACAACACATGTTGTTACAATAATGTTTTATCAGGATTGAGAAACACTGCCCTAGTGTGTGGTCATGTGTCCCTTGTCGTGTGTGTGTGTGTGTCTCCCTGTGTATCTCCCTGTGTATCTCCCTGTGTATCTCCCTGTGTATCTCCCTGTGTATCTCCCTGTGTATCTCCCTGTGTATCTCCCTGTGTATCTCCCTGTGTATCTCCCTGTGTGTCTCCCTGTGTATCTCCCTGTGTATCTCCCTGTGTATCTCCCTGTGTATCTCCCTGTGTATCTCCCTGTGTATCTCCCTGTGTATCTCCCTGTGTGTCTCCCTGTGTATCTCCCTGTGTATCTCCCTGTGTATCTCCCTGTGTATCTCCCTGTGTATCTCCCTGTGTATCTCCCTGTGTATCTCTCTGTGTGTCTACCGCGAGGCGAAGTAGGGCCTGATCTTCATGCAGATGGCTTTGAGAGAGTACCAGGATCCCTTCCAGTTCATCCACACCATCCCGTCATCCGTCCCGTGTTTTGCCATGTACCGTGTGTAAGCCCCGCCCCAGTAGTAACGGCCGTTGGGATTGGCTGAGTGACACCTGTTGTACCACCAGCCACCGCCGTCTTCACGGGAGCACTGCTTGGACGGGTCACCTGGAGTCCTGTTAGAGGGGAGGGGGAGGAGGTGATGGAGAGGGGAGAGGGGAGAGGGGATGGGGGAGGGAGGAGGGGTTGAGGGAGAGGGGAGAGGGGGGAGATGGGATTGGAGAGTGGAAAGGGGGGAGATAGGAGTGGAGAGGGGGGAGATGGGAGTGGAGGGAGATGGGAGTGGAGAGGGGGAGATGAGAGTGGAGAGGGGGTGATGGGAGTGGAGAGTGGGAGATGGAAGTGGAGAGGGGGGAGATGAGAGTGGAGAGTGGAGAGGGGGGAGATGAGAGTGGGTGAGGAGGGGTGGGAGTGGGGGAGATGGGAGTGGGGAGGGGGTGAGGGAGAGGGGAGGGGGTGAAGGAGACAGACACAGAGAGAGATGTTTTGATTGACTGAACAACAATCCCTAAACCAAATGTAATTCTTGGAGGGCTGTGTGTCTGTGGGTTTTCACTCCTCCCTTGTACTTGATTGATCAACTAAGATCACTGATTAGTTAGGACCTCCCTCACCTGGTTGTCTAGGTCTTAATTGATTAGTTAGGACCTCCCTCACCTGGTTGTCTAGGTCTTAATTGATTATTTAGGACCTCCCCTCACCTGGTTGTCTAGGTCTTAATTGATTAGTTAGGACCTCCCCTCACCTGGTTGTCTAGGTCTTAATTGATTAGTTAGGACCTCCCCTCACCTGGTTGTCTAGGTCTTAATTGGACACAAATGTAAAGAAAATAACTAAAACCAGCAGACACACGACCTTCTGGGAATTGGGTTTAACAGCCCTCCCATACCAGTTATCGTTGTCCCTGTCGTAGGTGCTGAACATCATTCCATTGTGGATGGTCATGGTCCGGTTCTCTCCATACAGCCCCGTAGCTCCCTCCAGCATCACGTTACCGGCCGTACCAGAGTACCCATTGATCGCCATTACGTAGTTTGACGTCTCGCCCTGCAATACCATCAATCAATCAATCAATTAATCAGGATTTTAATTAGCATTATTCACATCATCTTCTGTGCAAAGTGCTTTCCCAGTAACCCAACCCCAGAGTTTGGAGTTCTAGAACGCCATGCGGCTGTTTCTATTGGCCGTGTTACCTGTATGGTAAACTGTTTGTACTGGGCGTGGACCTTGTTTCCGGACCAATCCTCCATCTCCATGAGGACCTCAGTGGGACCCTGCTTGGTCAGCTGACTGATGCGGTCATTACCCAGCCAGTACTCCCCTGTCACGTGACACAGGACAAACACACGGTCGGTGACATCATGACTTTAAGTTTATTATTGAGAAAAAGTGGAGTTGGAGTTTACCTCCTGAATATATAGATTCAATTGTCTGTAGTATGTTTCCATATATTTCCATTTTAGTATATTCATATCCTATTTTTCATGGTTTGTTTTCTCTCACCTGGAGTGTTGCAGTGTCCCTTCCCGACGTCGAAGGCGATATTCCCGAAACCGCTGCGGTAGTTGTCCCAACGTCGGCCGAAGTCTACAGAACCATCCTTCCTGTTCTGAATAGTGGTCCAGCCTGAGAGAGAGAGAGAGAGAGAGAGAGAGAGAGAGAGAGAGAGAGAGAGAGAGAGAGAGAGAGAGAGAGAGAGAGAGAGAGAGAGAGAGAGAAAAGAGAGAGAGAGAGAGAGAGAGAGAGAGAGAGAGAGAGAGAGAGAGAGAGAGAGAGAGAGAGAGAGAGAGACGATAAATGGATAGAAAATTGATGCGTTACGATTCTCCTCCCTTCTCCAAAAGCGTGCACGTTTACACTCCCCCCTCATACATTTGAAAAGCAATAGATATATAGAAGCAGGGCTGGAGTGAGTGAGAGAGAAACAGACAACCACCCCACCTCCGTTCTGCGTGGTCTGGTCACAGTAGACCTTGTAGGGCGGGTAGAAGGAGTCAGGCTGGACCAGATACATCCCAGAATCCCTTCCTCCTTTCCTGAAGATGTCCTCACACTCCTTACCTGGAGGGAGGGGGGAGGGAGGGAGGACAGACAAGTTTAGTCTTATGTCACGGGGTGGGATCTGAAGCCCGGTCTCCCGCCTGGGAAATCAACGTCTTAACCATTAGGCTAAGAGGAAATTCCCTATTGGGCCAAGGGTGACAGTGATTTTGAAGTGACAGGCAGTGCCACCTCATCACGAGTCAGACTGACCTCCGCTACATTTCCACACACAGAACCAACCGCCAACAGTCTGCATCCTCACCAGAGACAACAGGTATGGGGCAGGAGACGGTGCATGGCTCCTTGCATTCCTCTCTCTGGGCCAGGATCGCCTTCTCCACTCTCTGAATCTTCAACCTGATCTTCTCAAGGACCCCTTGAAGAATCCTGATGGAAGAAGAAGAAGAAGACTTTGTTATGCCACTAATGAATGAACCCCTTTGTTAAATACAGACGCTAACGCTAAGGAAGTGTTTCAGCTGTGACCAGAGGATCTCTATGGCAGTGAGTAGATGCTAATGCTAAGGAAGTGTTTTTCAGCGATGACTTGAAGATGCTAATAGCTGTACGTAGCCCCTCCGATATACGCACGCACGCACGCACACGTCTTGTGCTGCTAACCTTATGGGGACATACAATTCAGTCCCATTCAAAATCCTATTTTCCCTAACCTCAAACCTAACCCGTACCTTTACTCTAACTAACATTAACCCAAAAACCTAACCTTAACCCTAATCCTAAACCTAACCCTATCTCCTAAACCTAACCCTAAACCTAATTCTAACCCTAACACTAATTCTAACCTTGACCCTAAAATCCCCTAGAAATAGCATTTGACCTTATGGGGACCAACAAAAAATGTCCACAGTTGGTCAACATTTTCTTGGTTTACTATTCTTGTGGGGTACTTCTGGTCCCCACAAGTATAGTTAAACACACACACACACACACACACACACACACACACACACACACACACACACACACACACACACACACACACACACACACACACACACACACACACACACACACACACACACACACACACACACACACACACACACACCTAATGTTAGAGGGGAAGACGGTGTCTATAGCCTCCTTTGCAAAGGCATGCTGGGTCTCCAGATCGTCCGTGTACTGACTCACCAGGTCACCATTCTCTGTAGAGAAAGAAAGGGCGAGGGAGAGCGGGGGGGGAGAGGTATGGGGTACGGGGAGAGGGACGGGGAGAGGTATGGGGTACGGGGAGAGGGACGAGGAGAGGTATGGGGTACGGGGAGAGGGACGGGAAGAGGTATGGGGTACGGGGAGAGGGGGATGGGGAGAGGTATGGGGTACGGGGAGAGGGATGGGGAGAGGTATGGGGTACGGGGAGAGAGGGACAGGGAGAGGTATGGGGTACGGGGAGAGGGATGGGGAGAGGTATGGGGTACGGGGAGAGAGGGACAGGGAGAGGTATGGGGTACGGGGAGAGGGGGACAGGGAGAGGTATGGGGTACGGGGAGAGAGGGACAGGGAGAGGTATGGGGTACGGGGAGAGAGGGACAGGGAGAGGTATGGGGTACGGGGAGAGGGGGACAGGGAGAGGTATGGGGTACGGGGAGAGAGGGATGGGGAGAGGTATGGGGTACGGGGAGAGGGGGACAGGGAGAGGTATGGGGTACGGAGAGAGGGATGGGGAGAGGTATGGGGTACGGGGAGAGGGATGGGGAGAGGTATGGGGTACGGGGAGAGGGGGATGGGGAGAGGGGGCATGGGGTACGGGGAGAGAGGGACAGGGAGAGGTATGGGGTACGGGGAGAGGGAGAGATGGGAGAGGTATGGGGTACGGGGAGAGAGGGACAGGGAGAGGTATGGGGTACGGGGAGAGAGGGATGGGGAGAGGTATGGGGTACGGGGAGAGAGGGACAGGGAGAGGTATGGGGTACGGGGAGAGGGATGGGGAGAGGTATGGGGTACGGGGAGAGGGATGGGGAGAGGTATGGGGTACGGGGAGAGGGGGATGGGGAGAGGTATGGGGTACGGGGAGAGAGGGACAGGGAGAGGTATGGGGTACGGGGAGAGGGGGACAGGGAGAGGTATGGGGTACGGGGAGAGAGGGGGACAGGGAGAGGTATGGGGGACGGGGAGAGGGACGGGAAGAGGTATGGGGTACGGGGAGAGGGGGACAGGGAGAGGTATGGGGTACGGGGAGAGAGGGATGGGGAGAGGTATGGGGTACGGGGAGAGAGGGACAGGGAGAGGTATGGGGTACGGGGAGAGGGGGACAGGGAGAGGTATGGGGTACGGGGAGAGAGGGACAGGGAGAGGTATGGGGTACGGGGAGAGAGGGACAGGGAGAGGTATGGGGTACGGGGAGAGAGGGACAGGGAGAGGTATGGGGTACGGGGAGAGGGACGGGGAGAGGTATGGGGTACGGGGAGAGAGGGATGGGGGAGAGGTATGGGGTACGGGGAGAGAGGGACAGGGAGAGGTATGGGGTACGGGGAGAGGGACGGGGAGAGGTATGGGGTACGGGGAGAGGGATGGGGAGAGGTATGGGGTACGGGGAGAGAGGGAAAGGGAGAGGTATGGGGTACGGGGAGAGGGACGGGGAGAGGAGAGGGATGGGGAGAGGTATGGGGTACGGGAGAGAGGGACAGGGAGAGGTATGGGGTACGGGGAGAGGGGGGACAGGGAGAGGTATGGGGTACGGGGAGAGAGGGACAGGGAGAGGTATGGGGTACGGGGAGAGAGGGGACAGGGAGAGGTATGGGGTACGGGGAGAGGGGGGACAGGGAGAGGTATGGGTACGGGGAGAGGGATGGGGAGAGGTATGGGGTACGGGGAGAGGGGGACAGGGAGAGGTATGGGGTACGGGGAGAGGGATGGGGAGAGGTATGGGGTACGGGGAGAGAGGGATGGGGAGAGGTATGGGTACGGGGAGAGAGGGACAGGGAGAGGTATGGGGTACGGGGAGAGGGATGGGGAGAGGTATGGGGTACGGGGAGAGGGATGGGGAGAGGTATGGGGTACGGGGAGAGGGGGGGACAGGGAGAGGTATGGGGTACGGGGAGAGAGGGACAGGGAGAGGTATGGGGTACGGGGAGAGGGGGACAGGGAGAGGTATGGGGTACGGGGAGAGAGGGACAGGGAGAGGTATGGGGTACGGGGAGAGGGACGGGGAAGAGGTATGGGGTACGGGGAGAGGGGGACAGGGAGAGGTATGGGGTACGGGGGAGAGAGGGATGGGGAGAGGTATGGGGTACGGGGGAGAGAGAGGGACGGGAAGAGGTATGGGGTACGGGGAGAGAGGGATGGGGAGAGGTATGGGGTACGGGGAGAGAGGGACAGGGAGAGGTATGGGGTACGGGGAGAGGGATGGGGAGAGGTATGGGGTACGGGGAGAGAGGGGACAGGGAGAGGTATGGGGTACGGGGAGAGGGACGGGGAGAGGTATGGGGTACGGGGAGAGAGGGACAGGGAGAGGTATGGGGTACGGGGAGAGAGGGACAGGGAGAGGTATGGGGTACGGGGAGAGGGATGGGGAGAGGTATGGGGTACGGGGAGAGAGGGACAGGGAGAGGTATGGGGTACGGGGAGAGAGGGATGGGAAGAGGTATGGGGTACGGGGAGAGAGGGATGGGGAGAGGTATGGGGTACGGGGAGAGGGGGATGGGGAGAGGTATGGGGTACGGGGAGAGAGGGACAGGGAGAGGTATGGGGTACGGGGAGAGAGGGACAGGGAGAGGTATGGGGTACGGGGAGAGAGGGACAGGGAGAGGTATGGGGTACGGGAGAGGGATGGGGAGAGGTATGGGGTACGGGGAGAGGGGGATGGGGAGAGGTATGGGGTACGGGGAGAGGGGGATGGGGAGAGGTATGGGGTACGGGGAGAGGGGGATGGGGAGAGGTATGGGGTACGGGGAGAGGGGGACAGGGAGAGGTATGGGGTACGGGGAGAGAGGGATGGGAAGAGGTATGGGGTACGGGGAGAGGGGGACAGGGAGAGGTATGGGGTACGGGGAGAGAGGGATGGGGAGAGGTATGGGGTACGGGAGAGAGGGATGGGGAGAGTTATGGGGTACGGGGAGAGAGGGACAGGGAGAGGTATGGGGTACGGGGAGAGGGGACAGGGAGAGGTATGGGGTATGGGGAGAGGGATGGGGAGAGGTATGGGGTACGGGGAGAGGGACAGGGAGAGGTATGGGGTACGGGGAGAGGGACAGGGAGAGGTATGGGGTACGGGGAGAGGTATGGGGTACGGGGAGAGAGGGACAGGGAGAGGTATGGGGTACGGGGAGAGAGGGATGGGGAGAGGTATGGGGTACGGGGAGAGAGGGACGGGGAGAGGGTATGGGGTACGGGGAGAGAGGGACAGGGAGAGGTATGGGGTAGGGGGAGAGAGGGACAGGGAGAGGTATGGGGTATGGGGAGAGGGATGGGGAGAGGTATGGGGTACGGGGAGAGAGGGACAGGGAGAGGTATGGGGTACGGGGAGAGAGGGATGGGGAGAGGTATGGGGTACGGGGAGAGAGGGATGGGGAGAGGTATGGGGTACGGGGAGAGAGGGACAGGGAGAGGTATGGGGTACGGGGAGAGGGGGATGGGGAGAGGTATGGGGTACGGGGAGAGGGGGACAGGGAGAGGTATGGGGTACGGGGAGAGAGGGATGGGGAGAGGTATGGGGTACGGGGAGAGGGGGACAGGGAGAGGTATGGGGTACGGGGAGAGGGACGGGGAGAGGTATGGGGTACGGGGAGAGAGGGATGGGGAGAGGTATGGGGTAACGGGGAGAGGGGGACAGGGAGAGGTATGGGGTACGGGGAGAGGGGGACAGGGAGAGGTATGAGGTACGGGGAGAGAGGGACAGGGAGAGGTATGGGGTACGGGGAGAGAGGGACAGGGAGAGGTATGGGGTACGGGGAGAGAGGGATGGGGAGAGGTATGGGGTACGGGGAGAGAGGGACAGGGAGAGGTATGGGGTACGGGGAGAGGGGGATGGGAGAAGGTATGGGGTACGGGGAGAGAGGGACGGGGAGAGGTATGGGGTACGGGGAGAGGGATGGGGAGAGGTATGGGGTACGGGGAGAGGGACGGGGAGAGGTATGGGGTACGGGGAGAGAGGATGGGGAGAGGTATGGGGTAACGGGAGAGGGATGGGGAGAGGTATGGGGTACGGGGAGAGGGATGGGGAGAGGTATTGGGTACGGGGAGAGAGAGGGACAGGGAGAGGTATGGGGTACGGGGAGAGGGATGGGGAGAGGTATGGGGTACGGGGAGAGGGGGATGGGGAGAGGTATGGGGTACGGGGAGAGGGACGGGGAGAGGAGAGGGATGGGGAGAGGTATGGGGTACGGGGAGAGGGGGGGATGGGGGAGAGGTATGGGGTACGGGGAGAGGGACGGGGAGATGGAGAAAGAGAGGGGAGAGAGGGATGGGGAGATGGAGAAAGAGAGGGGAGAGAGGAGGGGTAGTGTGACCTCTCTCCTCACTATTGTTTTACCTCTCCAAGTAGCATGCTTAGTCTTATGCTCGGCTAATATATGACATCCTGTATAAGGTATAGGGAAGTCTACATGTAAGTTATTGGACAGAGCCGAGTATAGACTTGGGGTCTGACCATTTCTGAGACACATAATACGTTTGGATGTTGGGACACTGTCCACTGTGTGAATGTTGGGACACTGTCCACTGTGTGAATGTTGGGACACTGTCCACTGTGTGGATGTTGGGACACTGTCCACTGTGTGAATGTTGGGACACTGTCCACTGTGTGGATGTTGGGACACTGTCCACTGCCTTATTGTAAATTTTTACTTGTCTTGGGTCATTGTATGTAAATGACATATCTAGCTAGGCCTTACCGTTGCTGACTAGCTGTCTCTCTCTCAGCGCTGTGGACATGCCGTCTACGTAGGTATAGACGTTTGTTAGAAGATCTCGACAGGTCGTCAACATCTTTCTGCATTTTCCTCACTTCCTCTTTCACGTTCCTCTCTTGTTTCAGCATGGCTGTCTTCAGCTCACAGCCCGTAGGACACAGCACCCCCTATAGAGCCGGAGGAGGACACACACACTGAATAATGTAGATGCTAATGCTAAGGAAGTGTTACCGCTGTGACCATAGGATCTTTATAGCAGAGATGGTAGATGCTAATGCTAAGGAAGAGTTACCGCTGTGACCATAGGATCTTTATAGCAGAGATGGTAGATGCTAATGTTAAGGAAGTGTTTCCGGTGTGACCATAGGATCTCTATAGCAGTGATGGTAGATGCTAATGCTAAGGAAGTGTTACCGCTGTGACCATAGGATCTCTATAGCAGTGACGGTAGATGCTAATGCTAAGGAAGTGTTACCGCTGTGACCATAGGATCTCTATAGCAGTGACGGTAGATGCTAATGCTAAATATATAGGATCTCTATGGCAGTGATGGTAGATGCTAACGCTAAAGATGTGTTCAGCCCATAAAACACAACACCCCCTATAGAGCCTAAGGAGGAGGACATGGTTAACTACACTTTATGAAGAGGCTGGATTCATATAATTGATGTGATCAATGTCATTTATTTGATATCGTCTGTTTATGTTTATATATTGTTTGAAATAAATAAATAAAATATCGTTTGATTTGGTATTGATGAATGATAGAATGATGCATTAGACACACGTACAAACACACACATGATGGAACGGTCTCCAACCATATATCCTAGACACCCACCTGAGCGACCCATGCACCAAAGAGAAGTCCCCATCTGTTTTATAGCACTGCTGTAAGTTGCCTGTACGCAGCCAAAACAGAAAGATAAATGCGGTCAGAGACCTACTAGAGCAGCACCGCCCCCTCAAGATTCTGAGCCTGCCTGGCAGGGTTGGTCCAACAAAGCCAGAGCCCCCTGATGGGAGAGCATAATATACAAGGAAATTCTCAAAGCTGCTGATGAGAACCTTGACGACCTTGTACCTAGCCGGTGGGGATTCCGGTGGGGTACCCCCACCCAGGTAGTGGCAGTGCTGGCAAAACTGGTTGCAGTAACACATGGGGAGTGGGTCACACTCAGATAATCAGAGAGGGGGCATATTATCGTGGCCCTGGTGGCAAAAAATAATCAAAGGTCTGACTGCTCGGAGATGCTTGGGAAAAAATGGTTACAACGGGGGACCAGAGTGTTTGTGTTTCCTCTGTAGCTCAGCTGGTAGAGCACAGCACTTGTAACGCCAAGGTAGTGGGTTCGATCCCCGGGACCACCCATACACAAAAAATGTATGCACGCATGACTGTAAGTCGCTTTGGATAAAAGCGTCTGCTAAATGGCATATTATTTATTTATTATTATTATTATTTATTATTATTGTTTCAGGAGAAGAGCGTGGATCTGATCTCCATATTTTTGTCAATTTTTGCTCAATCTTGCATGCTTTCTCAAACAGCTGTAACTGTATATGCATTTGTAATTCAGGTCGTTTCTTGAGTTGGGCTCTGGGATGTAAGAGGGACACCAGCCCGTCTGGTGTTCAACCTTCCCAAGTTCTCTCACGTCACCCCCGCTCCTCCGCACACTCCACTGGCGTCCAGTTGAAGCTCGCATCTGCTACAAGACCATGGTGCTTGCCTACGGAGCTGTGAGGGGAACGGCACCTCCGTACCTTCAGGCTCTGATCAGTCCCTACACCCAAACGAGGGCATTGCGTTCATCCACCTCTGGCCTGCTGGCTCCCCTACCTCTGCTGAAGCACAGTTCCCGCTCAGCCCAGTCAAAACTGTTCGCTGCTCTGGCACCCCAATGGTGGAACAAGCTCCCTCACGACGCCAGGACAGCGGAGTCACTCACCACCTTCCGGAGACATTTGAAACCCTACCTCTTTAAGGTATACCTGGGATAGGATAAAGTAATCCTTCTACCCCCCTTACCCCACCCCAAAGAAAAAAAAAAAAAAAAAAAAAAAGTTTTGTAAAGTGGTTGTCCCACTGGCTATAAGGTGAATGCACCAATTTGTAAGTCGCTCTGGATAAGAGCGTCTGCTAAATGACGTAAATGTAAATGTAAATGTAACAACCGTTGAGCATCTGAGCTTATGGTTGATTGTGGAGGAAAGGTGTTGAGTGTGTTAGAGTATGTGCATGTGTGTTTATCCCACATCTGTTGCAAGGGGGTAAGGATGTTAGGGAGAATATAGGATGAACCACAATCATTGTTTGCTAAAATAATAATTGCTTGACAAAAATGTAATGCAATACAATGGCAATCCGGGTTATAGGTAACAATCCTTCGCATGAACTGCCAACCTTATTACACATACATGTATTAATTGATAATGATGGAAATTAAGATATGCAAAATATTTGAATAGATATATATTTTTAATAGCTATATAAATATATTGAGGTGAGAGCATTGGAAGCGCTTTTGGTGATTGACCTGCTTCTGTTTTAAGGGTGGCACTGTGTGTGTTACGGTCCGGCTCTGTTGGTCCTGTTCCTGTTGGTGTTCCTTTCCCTTTTCTCCCCTGTGTGTGTTGTTTGTGTCTGTCTCCCCCTGCTGTGCAGTCAGAGGTTCTAGGTCAGCGGGCGTGTGGGCCTATTCTATCACCAGAGCAGTTTACATCAAGCTGCAGCTCATTGGCACCAATCAAGCAGCAGATATCTACCCGGGCTGGACACCTCTCCAGCGCCAGTTCGTTCCTACACTTCCAGTGGTAACTTGGCCCGTACAGCACTCTCAGTGTAGTTGTACTCTCTCAGTGTATTATTGTTGTTCCTGCCACGTTTTGTAACCTGTCTCTCTTCGACCAGATCTCGTCTGTTCCTGCTGCCTGCTTGCCTGCCTGCCTGCCTGCCATTCCCACGCCGCTACCTGCTCCTCTGTTGCCTGATATCCTCGTTATCCAGCTCTCAGGACTACTGGCTCTCCACTCCACTCAGCTCCTACCCCAGCCATGAAGCTATTCCACCTGACTACTTACCTCTGCCAATACACGTTGAATAAACCACATCCTAATTTTTACTCTCTTTGTCCGTGTGTCCCGTCTCTGGCACCTGAGTCCCCCACCCAACCTAACAGAACGAACTGGCCAAACATGGACTCAGCAGAGATGCCACATGAAACAACGGAGGATGGCGTACAACACGCCCTCCATTCACAAGGAGTACTATTGGGACAACACGACCAACTCATCCGGACTCTATTGGATAACAACCAGCAGTTGTTGGATCAAGTATCTCATCTCACCTCTCAGGTAACTAACCTGGTAACACTCACGACCCTTTCTCCCTCTGCTTCTCCTCCGCCTGTTTCTCCTACAGTGGCTCCAGGCTCGGCTTCGCTCCCTGTTCTTCGGGAACCCCCCTACAACTGCACCCGAACCTTTTCACCGGGGATTTTGAACAAATGCCGTGGGTTCCTGCTTCAGTGCCCGCTTGGTGTTCCAACAGAAGCCCCTGTCTTTTCGCCACGGAATCCTCAAAGGTACATTACGCACTGGGGTTAATGAGGGGCAAAGCTTTGTTGTGGGCAGAAAGAAGCGGCTGTTCTACTCAGCAGATTACCAGCCTGTCGTTTGACGATTTTTCCTCTCAATTGAAAAGTTGTGTTTGATCACCCCGGACTATGCCGGAACCGCCACAAAGAGACTATTGAAGCTACGACAGGGCACGGGTAGCGTGGCTGAATACGCCATTGATTTTGGACCTTGGCAGCCGATTCCAAGTGGAACGACGAAGCTCTTCAGGGAGCGTTTGTTAACGGTCTACAGTGACACAATTAAGGATGAACTAGCTGTTCGTGATGAGCTGCTAACCTTCATGTTCTCGTTTCCTTGCTACACGAATAGACAACAGGCTACGGGAGAGGAGACAGGAGAGGGGCGGTCGGTCCACACCTCTAACGGGGCTCCCTCGCTCTCTGCAGTCCAAGCTACACCACCACTCGGACACCGACCACACACCTCAGCGGATTCCTCCACGGAACTAGACGAGCCTATGCAGCTGGGCCGTGCTCGTCTGTCCCATGTCGAAAAGGAACGGCGCATACGGGCTGGTGAGTGCATGTACTGTGGGGACCGCACTCATTTCCTGGTTAACTGTCCGATTCGCCCAAAAGACCAAGCTCGCAAGTAAAAGTGGGCGTACTTGCGAGTGTTATACCAGACTCAATGCCCACAGCACCCCGTCTAGTGATCCCAGTTACAGTCCAGTTCAGGAAGCTATCTCTCCACTAGCTGCTCTCATCGACTCTGGTGCTGAGGATAGTTTTATTGACGCTAGCCTGGTTACTCAGGCTGAGATCCCTGTTCAGCCCCTGCCTAAGCCTATAACAGTAACCACTATTGACGGCCATCAGTTTGCCAACATCACCCACCAAACTGTCCCCGTTTCTCTCATGCTGTCGGCAATCACAAAGAAACCATCCAGTTTAAAGTAGTCTCCTCCTCGGCCTCCCCCCTTATCCTCGGTTTTCCCTGGCTTAGCCTTCACAACCCCCAATATTGATTGGCAAAAACCACAAAATACACAGTTGGAGCACTCACTGCCATTCTGTTTGCCTTGGGTCGGCTATTCCGCCCTCGGTCGGCTCCCCTGCGTCCCCTGTCAAAACCCCAGACCTCTCTTCAGTCCCGGAGGAGTACCTGGACCTGGCCGAGGTATTCAGCAAGTCCAAGGCACTTTCATTACCACCTCATAGGCCATACGATTGCGCTATTGAGTTACTGCCTGGAGCGCCTTTGCCGTCCAGTCGGCTTTTCAATCTGTCCCGTCCTGAGAGGGAAGCTATGGAAACCTACATAGGCGACTCCCTAACCTCTGGCATCATTCGTCCCTCATCGTCCCGCTGTTGGTGCTGGGTTCTTTTTTTGTTGAGAAGAAGGACAAGACATTACGCCCCTGCATTGACTACAGAGGACTTAATAACATCACAGTCAGAAATACATACCCCCTGCCTCTCATCAACTCAGCATTTGACTCCCTTCATGGTGCCACTGTGTTTACCAAACTCGACCTACGGAACGCTTACCACCTCGTTAGGATCAAGCAGGGAGACGAATGGAAGACTGGGTTTAATACCCCTCTCGGACATTTTGAATACCTAGTCATGCCATTCGGTCTCACTAACGCCCCAGCAGTGTTTCAGGCCATGGTGAACGATGTGTTGAGGGATTTTCTACACCGTTTGTGTTTGTCTATTTGGATGACATTCTGATATTCTCTAAGTCACAGGATGAACACGTCTCCACGTCCGTCTGGTTCTCCAACGCCTCATGGAAAACAAACTGTATGTGAAGGCAGAAAAATGTGAGTTCCACCGGCAGTCCGTCCCCTTTTTGGGCTTTATCATTGAGCGGGGACAAGTGTCACCAGATCCTGACAAGATCAGAGCGGTTGTGGAGTGGCCCACACCCACGTCTCGGAAGCAGCTACAACGCTTCCTGGGTTTCGCCAACTTCTACCGCCGCTTCATCAGGGGTTTCAGCCGAGTGGTTGCCCCCCTGACCAAGCTCACCTCCCCTAAGGTGCCATTCCTGTGGAACGCCTGAGGCCGAGTCAGCCGTGAGTACATTGAAGAAACTGTTCACCACCTCACCTGTTCTTATTCATCCAGACACTAGTTTGCAGTTTGTTGTGGAAGTGGACGCCTCGGATTCGGGGGTGGGGGCTGTCCTGTCACAACGTTCCCCCACGGACCAGAAGCTCCATCCGGTGGCTTTTTTCTCCAAGAGATTGACCCCTGCTGAGAAGAACTACGACGTGGGTAACCGGGAGTTGCTTGCTGTCAAGTTGGCGTTGGAGGAATGGAGGCACTGGCTAGACGGAGCAGAGCAACCCTTCATAGTCTGGACGGACCACAAGAACCTGGCTTACATCCAGTCGTCCAAGAGGCTGAACTCCCGTCAGGCCAGATGGGCTCTGTTCTTCAGCAGGTTCAAGTTTATCTTAACATATCGTCCTGGCACACGTAATGTCAAGCCTGATGCTCTCTCTCGCCAGTTTACAGACACTGAAGACTCCAGCAATCCTGAATCTGTTCTGCCCGCTTCCTGTTTGGTGGCGGCTGTTCATTGGGAAATCGAGTCCCTCGTCCGATCGGCACAAGAGTTGGAACCTGGACCGGCCGATGGGCCTCCCGACCTTCTCTATGTTCCCCAGCAGCCGTGCGGCCGCAAGTGCTCAACTGGATCCACACCTCACGCTTCTCCTGCCACCCTGGTATGAAACGTACACTATCGCTACTCAAGAGGCACTTTTGGTGGCCATCCGCCGAGGCTGACGTCCGGGAGTACGTGGCGGCCTGTTCCATCTGTGCTCAAAATAAGGCTTCCCACAGGGCTCCTTCGGGCCTGCGGCGGCCTCTCCCCTGTCCCGAGTCGCCCGTGGTCTCACGTGTCCCAGCTGAAGATGGTCTCCTCCAGTCCTTTGTGTCCGCCGGCGGATCCCCCTCCGCTACCGCGCATTATTGACGACCATCCAGCCTACACGTTCGGAGACTGCTGGACGTCCGGAGGCGTGGTAGAGGGTTTCAGTACCTGGTGGACTGGGAGGGATACGGTCCCGAGGAGAGGTCCTGGATTCCAGACGTTTTATTCTGGATCCTCAGCTAGTGAATGACTTCCATAGGGACCACCCTGACAAGCCGGGTGGGTCGCCGGGTGGCGCCCGTTGAGGGGGGGGGTACTGTTACGGTCCGGCTCTGTTGGTCCTGTTCCTGTTGGTGTTCCTTTCCCTTTTCTCCCCCTGTGTGTGTTGTTTGTGTCTGTCTCCCCCTGCTGTGCAGTCAGAGGTTCTAGGTCAGCGGGCGTGGCTATTCTATCACCAGAGCAGTTACATCAAGCTGCAGCTCATTGGCACCAATCAAGCAGCAGATATCTACCCGGGCTGGACACCTCTCCAGCGCCAGTTCGTTCCTACACTTCCAGTGGTAACTTGGCCCGTACAGCACTCTCAGTGTAGTTGTACTCTCTCAGTATTATTGTTGTTCCTGCCACGTTTTGTAACCTGTCTCTCCTTCGACCAGATCTCGTCTGTTCCTGCTGCCTGCTTGCCTGCCTGCCTGCCTGCCATTCCCACGCCGCTACCTGCTCCTCTGTTGCCTGATATCCTCGTTATCCAGCTCTCAGGACTACTGGCTCTCCACTCCACTCAGCTCCTACCCCAGCCTGAAGCTATTCCACCCTGACTACTTACCTCTGCCAATACACGTTGAATAAACCACATCCTAATTTTACTCTCTTTGTCCGTGTGTCCGTCTCTGCACCTGAGTCCCCCACCCAACCTAACAGTGTGCTGTTTTCAAAGGATGGGTCCTGGCCTCTCGGGGGCCTAGGGATCCGGGGAGACAGGGGGTGGTATGCTGATCACTGGGATGACGGCCCAACTTGGGAATGGGGATAAATAGATTTGAAACTTGTATCTCATTATGGTGTATGGTGAAATAAGTATAGCCAGTTATAATTGTAATGGTTTAGCAGATAATAATAAAAGAAGAACAATATTTACATGGCTCCAAGAGAAGGAATATAATATCCATTGTTTACAGGAAACTCATTCAACAATTCTAGATGAAGTTGTGTGGAAAAAGAATGGGGGGGGGGGCGAAATATACTTCTCCCATGGGCAAAGAAACTCAAAAGGGGTGATGATATTAATTAACAGTAATTTCGATCCGAATGTGCAAATTGTCCAAACAGATCCGCAAGGTAGATGGATGATTTTAGATATGTTATTGGACCATAAACAAATTTAAAACCATAAACCGAAAAGAATTTACTGAAACTGGTTACAAATAACGGAGTCACCCATGATTCATGGGCGGCAGGTAGCTTAGTGGGTAAGAGCGTTGTGCCAGTAACCGAAAGGTCGCTGGTTCTAATCCCAGAGCCGACTAGGTGAAAAATCTGTCGATGTGCCCTTGAGCAAGGCACTTAACCCTAATTGCTCCTGTAAGTCGCTCTGGATAAGAGCGTCTGCTAAATGACTAAAAATGTAAAAAAATGTAAAATTCACCAAATTATATTTTGAAGGAGGATACAAAGTACTTTAAGCATATGTTTTTGTTTCAGTCGCCTCCATCTCCTCTAACCGAAGCTAATTGTAGGGATTTTTTTCTATTGATAATGTCAAATTAACAGCCATACAGAAAGACTCATGTGAAGTTGAAATTACAGAGGAGGAACTTCTGGATGCAATTAAAGACTTTAAGTCTGGGAAAACTCCAGGGTTGGATGGCATACCAGTCGAGGTATACCAAACCTTTTTTGATATACTCAGAGGACCGTTATTAGCATGTTTTAACCACTCCTATGTAAATGGTAGATTATCAGACACTCAAGAAGAAGGTCTGATTTCATTATTACTGAAGCAGGATACAAGTGGGAAATATAAAGATCCAGTCCATTAAAAAAATTGGCGGCCCCTTACACTTCAGTGTTGTGATGCAAAAATTCTAGCAAAATGTATAGTGCATATAATTAAAAAGGTAATGTCAGATATTATTCATCCTAATCAGACAGGTTTTCTTACATGGACGATACATTGGAGATAATATAAGGCAAGTACTGGAAACAATAGAACACTATGGAAAATCTGGGAAACCAGGCCTGCTATTCATAGCAGACTTCGAAAAGGCATTTGATAAAGTACGACTGGAGTTTATATATAAATGCCTGGAGCATTTCAATTTGGAGAAGCTCTTATAAAATGGGTTAAAATCATGTATAGTAACCCTGTGTAAAATAGTCAATAATATATATTTCTCAGAAAGTTTTAAACTGTCAAGAGGAGTAAAACAAGGTTGTCCACCATCGGCATATATATTTATTATTGCCATCGAGATGTTAGCTTTTAAAATCAGATCTAACAATAATATCAGGGGATTAGAAATCCAGGGCTTAAAAAAAGGTGTAATTTTACGCTGATGATTCATGTTTTCTTTTAAATCCACAACTAGAATCCCTCCACAGCCTCATAGAGGATCTAGATACATTTTCTAGCCTCTCTAGATTACAACCAAATTATGACAAATGTACTATATTACGTATTGGATCAATAAAAAATAAAAATTTTACATTACCATGTAGTTTACCAATTAAATGGTCTGATGGTGATGTGGATATACTCAGAATACATATCCCAAATGAAATAAATGATCTCAATCCAATACATTTTAATAGAAAGTTAGCAAAAATAGATAAGATCTTGTTACCATGGAAAGGTAAATACCTGTCTATTAACTCTTTAGTATTATCCCAGTTTACCTATTTGCTTATGGTCTTGCCTACGCCGAGCGAACAGTTTTTAAATTATATGAGAAAAAAATATTCCATTTTATTTGGAACGGCAAGCCAGACAAAATTAAACGGGCCTATTTATATAATGAATATGAATTCGGAGGACAGAAATGATTAAATATTAAAGCATTAGACCAATCACTAAAGGCTTCAGTCATACGTAAAATGTAAAAGTTATACTTAAATCTGAACTTGTTCTCTAGCAAATTAGTAAGATTGTCTCACCCAATGTTCAAGAATGGCCTTTTTCCCTTTATTCAGATTACAACCTCTAACTTTCAGTTATTTGAAAAGGAAATCATCTCCCAAATATCACTATTCTTAAACAAGCCATAAAAAGTTGGTTGCAACAAATATTGTGGTTAATCTCAAATATACTAATTGATAAAAAGCCAGTATTTTTTTATTTAAAAAAAGGTATAATCTTCGTAAATGATATTATCGGTAGGACTGGTGAAGTTGTCGCACATGCAGCTAATAAAAACATATGGGAATGTCTGCTCTACCCAAAATTACAACCAAATAATTGCAGCATTACCGCAAAAATGGAAGAGGAAAGTGGAAGGGGGAAAAAGTAAGGAACTTGTCTGTCGGCCTTGCATTAAAGAACATAATTGGTTAAAGGAAATTGTGATAAATAAAAAAGTATAACAGTTTCAAATAAACATACCATAAAAATTATAGACTGATCATGTCTTTGTCAGTGGGCAAATGTACAAAATCAGCAGGGGATCAAATACTTTTTTCCCTCACTGTAGGTTCTAGGTTAAGAACTTTTGTGAAAGAGCACAGTTAGAAAGATATGGCATATACAAGCAAACCGGATGGACATCATGAAAATGATCGGAGAGGTTGAGGGTAGAGGAAGTTCAGGATTAAAAACAAACAAAATATAATTATTGTAAAATTGACTGTGTCCATAAAATTTATATAGTATGTATAAGCTGGAAGTAGAGGCCTAAGCATTGTTGTTCACTAGTTTACTCCAATTAGGGAAGGGGTGGTGGGGTTGGAAAGTAATAAAGGGAAATATATTTAAAAAAATGATATGTATATGTATGTATGTATGTAATATATATATACAGCTCTGGAAAAAATTAAGACACCACTGCAAATTTTTCTTAAATCAGCATCTCTACATGTATGACAGCCATTCCATTCCAGTGTCTGTTGAATTCCAACACAGGCACACCTCATTCTACTCAATTAGGTACTGATTAGGTGATCAGCTGAACCAAATCTTATTTAACGAGGAAAAGTATAAAAACCACTGCTGTGGTCATCACTATCCTCTTGCAACAGGACCAGCTGGATGGCAAAAACAGTGCTAATAGTACCTCAAAAGTAATATTAATCAAATATTAACTATTGACCATGCCGAAAAGAGTTGAAAAGGAAAGTTTTGAGTGAGGAAAAGAAGGGTTCAATTCTGTCTTTACTGGCAGAGGGATACAGTGAGCGTAAGGTTGCTTCCATCCTTAAAATTTCAAAGACGGCGGTTCATAAGAACAAGGTCAAGCAGCAGACATTGGGGAAAACAAAGCTACAGACCGGCAGAGGGCGAAAACGACTCTACTGACCGGGATGACCACCAACTCATTCGAATGTCACTCAACAACCGTAGGATGACATCAAGTGACCTACAAATAGAATGGCAAATGGCAGCTGGGGTGAAGTGCACGGCGAGGACGGTTCGAAACAGGCTCCTAAGGGCAGGGCTGAAGTCGTGCAAAGCTAGAAAAAATACCTTCACCAATGAGAAGTAAAGAAGAGCCAGGCTGAGGTTTGCAAAAGACCATAAGGATTGGACCGTAGAGGACTGGAGTAAGGTCATCTTCTCTGATGAGTCCAATTTTCAGCTTTGCCCAACACCTGGTCGTCTAATGGTTAGACGGAGACCTGGAGAGGCCTACAAGCCACAGTGTCTCGGACCCACTGTGAAATTTGGTGGAGGATCGGTGATGATCTGGGGGTGCTTCAGCAAGGCTGGAATCGGGCAGATTTGTCTTTGTGAAGGACGCATGAATCAAGCCACGTACAAGGTTGTCCTGGAAGAAAACTTGCTTCCTTTTGCTCTGACATTGTTCCCCAACTCTGAGGATTGGTTTTTCCAGCAGGACAATGCGCCATGCCACACAGCCAGGTCAATCAAGGTGTGGATGGAGGACCACCAGATCAAGACCCTGTCATGGCCAGCCCAATCTCCAGACCTGAACCCCATTGAAAACTTCTGGAAATGTGATCAAGAGGAAGATGGATGGTCACAACCCATCAAACAAAGCCGAGCTGCTTGAATTTTGTGGCATAAAGTCACCCAACATCAATGTGAAAGACTGGTGGAGAGCATGCCAAGACGCATGAAAGCTGTGATTGAAAATCAGGGTTATTCCACCAAATATTGATTTCTGAACTCTTCCTAAGTTAAAACATTAGTATTGTGTTGTTTAAGAATGAACATGAACTTATTTTCTTTGCATTATTCGAGGTCTGACAACACTGCATCTTTTTTGTTATTTTGACCAGTTGTCATTTTCTGCAAATAAATGCTCTAAATGACAATATTATTATTTGGAATTTGGGAGAAATGTTGTCAGTAGTTTATAGAATAAAACAAAAATGTTATTTTTACCCAAACACATACCTATAAATAGTAAAACCAGAGAAACTGATAATTTTTGCATGTCTGTATATGTACAGTTGAAGTCGGTTGGAGTCATTAAAACTCGTTCTTAACCACTAAGCCACTCCACAAATTTCTTGTTAACAAACTATAGTTTTGGCAAGTCGTAAACAATTGTTTACAAACAGATTATTTCACTTATATTTCACTGTATCACAATTCCAGTGGGTCAGAAGTTTACATACACTAAGTTGACTGTGCCTTTAAACAGCTTTGAAAATGATGTCATGGCTTTAGAAGCTTCTGATAGGCTAATTGACATCATTTGAGTCAATTGGAGGTGTACCTGTGGATGTATTTCAAGGCCTACCTTCAAACTCAGTGCCTCTTTGCTTGACATCATGCGAAACTCAAAAGAAATCAGCCAAGATCTCAGAAAAAAACAATTGTAGACCTCCACAAGTCTGGTTCATCCATGGGAGCAATTTCCATACGTCTGAAGGTACCACGTTCATCTGTACAAACAATAGTACGCAAGTATAAACACCATGGGATCACGCAGCCGTCATACTGCTCAGGAAGGAGACGCGTTCTGTCTCCTAGAGATGAACGTACTTTGGTGCGAAAAGTGCAAATCAATCCCAGAACAACAGCAAAGGACCTTGTGAAGATGCTGGAGGAAACAGGTACAAAAGTATCTATATCCACAGTAAAATGAGTCCTATATCGACATAACCTGAAAGGCCGCTCAGCAAGGAAGAAGCCACTGCTCCAAAACCACCATAAAAAAGCCAGACTACGGTTTGCAACTGCACATGGGGACAAAGATCATTATTTTTGGAGAAATGTTCTCTGGTCTGATGAAACAAAAATATAACTGTTTGGCCATAATGACCATCGTTATGTTTGGAGGAAATTGGGGCCTCTTGCAAGCCGAAGAACACCATCCCAACCGTGAAGCACGGGGGTGGCAGCATCATGCTGTGGGGGTGCTTTGCTTCGGGAGGGACTGGTGCACTTCACAAAATAGATGGCATCGTGAGGAAGGATATATTGAAGCAACATCTCAAGACATCAGTCAGGAAGTTAAAGCCTGGTCGCAAATGGGTCTTCCAAATGGACAATGACCCCAAACATACTTCCAACGTTGTGGAAAAATGGCTTAAGGACAACAAAGTCAAGGTATTGGAGTGGCCATCACAAAGCCCTGACCTCAATCCTATAGAACATTTGTGGGCAGAACTGAAAAAGCGTGTGCGAGCAAGGAGGCCAACAAAACCTGACTCAGTTACACCAGCTCTGTCAGGAGGAATGGGCCAAAATTCAACCAACTTATTGTGGGAAGCTTGTGGAAGGCTACCCGAACCGTTTGACCCAAGTTAAACAATTTAAAGGCAATGCTACCAAATACTAATTGAGTGTATGTAAACTTCTGACCCACTGGGAATGTGATGAAATAAATAAAAGCTTAAATAAATAATTCTCTCTACTATTATTCTGACATTTCACATTCTTAAAATAAAAAGTGGTGATCCTAACTGACCTAAGACAGGAAATGTTTACTAGGATTAAATGTCAGGAATTGTGAAAAACTGAGTTTAAAGGTGTATTAAACTTCCGACTAAGTGTGTATGTAAATATATTCCGACTATATAACTATATATATATATTTGCGAGAGAGAAAAAAACATATGGGGGATTGGAAGTGATGCAGACAATTACATTGATGGAAGTTACAATATTAAAGCTGATCTACCCCCTGAAAAAAATTACAAATATATAAAACACACACACACACACACACCACACCTTACCATCTCACCATTCTGAGGCGTGTGTGCACCCTCCAGCCTCCGGTTGCTCATCCTTCTCCTGCTCCGTGCCTCTGGCAGGAGCCGCCGTTGGTCGACCACGGTACTGGCTGCCGCCGCTGACGGGTGGGGGGCTGTTGCGGGCGGGGCTGTAGGTCTCACTCCCTCTGGATGAGGGACGGTGGCCGCGAGGGTCCACTACTGTTTTGGGCTGGGGGGAGAGAGAGAGAGCGAGAGCGAGAGAGAGACAGAAAGTGAGACAGAGAGCGAGAGAGAGAGAGAGAGAGACAGAGAGAGAGAGAGCGCGAGAAAGAGAGAGAGAGCGCGAGAGAGCGAGAGAGAGAGAGAGAGAGCGAGAAGGAGAGGGAGAGAGGGAGAGAGAGAGAGAGAGAATTTATTATTTTATCACAATGTATATTGTATACATTGTTGCTTTGGCAATATTGACGCAATGTTTTTCATGCCAATAAAGCAGCTTGAATTGAATTGAGAAGATGAATGGTGTTCGCCCAGAGAGAGACACAGAGAGAGATGGGATTAAACTTTGCAGAGAGACTCAGTGTGAAAGACTAAGGAACACTATGAGGGTTAAATGAAACTCCAAATGACACACTAATGAAAGAGATCCATTTACTTCGGTCTTAACCCCCTGTGAAAGATAAACAAGATAAAAAACAAATATTGAATATGAGAATATCATTATTACAAGTGGAGGGTTCAGAGTGGAACACAGTAATCAATGATCATCAACTCCAATTTGCAGTCTTATAATACTAACAAA
>CM072256.1:3830307-3847218 GCA_036851935.1 Coregonus suidteri
TCTCTCTCTCTCTCTCTCTCTCTCTCTCTCTCTCTCTCTCTCTCTCTCTCTCTCTCTCTCTCTCTCTCTCTCTCTCTCTCTCTCTCGTCGGAGTGCATGTTGGGAGTGAGTCGTGAAGCAGAAGTGATTGTGAGAGCGACTGGAATTATTTTCACTCTGTTGGGTTTGGGTGCGTGTATATATATATATTGATTAGTTTAGTTGTTTTAAGGTTATCTTGTCTAACTATCGACTGTGGTGTGTAGTCATAAAAACTCAAAAAGTGGGGGTGTGGCCATCTTGTTCTCAAAAGGGTTTTACCTTTGTCATATGAGGTTGAAGAGGTAGTTGAGGGGAGGTTATTAAAAGTTAAAGAGCGAGGTATGAAAACATCACTATGTGTCTGATAAATGTATATGCCCCAGTGGTGGCAGTTGAGAGGGTATGTTTTTTTAGAGACATTATCAAATACCATTGAGAAATGTAACACTGAAGATTATTTATTTATTGCTGGGGATTTTAACTGCACAATCAGAGATTTAGATAGAAATCACAAAGAACCTCATATAGCCTCAAGGACTTTTTAAAAAAAGCCTCATTGTAACACATGAACTGTTTGATATTTGGCGGAGTCAACATGGAGGCACGAGACAGTACACTTGGGCGCATGTGAGAGAGAACACCATGTCTATGGTCAGGTTAGATAGGTTTTATTGTTTTGAGCATCAATCTCAGCTCTGTAAATCAAGTGTGATAACCTCAGTGGGATTTTCTGATCATTGTTTAATAACAGAGGTGGTGTTCATTAACGCTGTAAAACCCAAAAGCGCATACTGGCATTTTAATATAACTTTATTGAGTGATGCTCACTTCAGGAAATGTTAAAGTTTTTTCTGGGAGAGGTGGAGGTCTCAAAAGGCCAGTTTTGTATCCCTTCAACAGTGGTGGGATATAGGGAAAATCCAGATTCAACAATTCTGTAATCAATACACGAGGAATGTCACTAAAGACATCACCAGTTCAATGAAAGCCCTAGAGACTGAAATAGTGGAACTCATGACGTTGGTTGAGACCACAGGAGATCGAAGCCATACTCAGGCCCTCATGAGGAAAAAATCTGCATTGGCAGACCTGCTGGGTATCAGAGCACAGGGGGCATTGGTGAGAAGTACGTTTCAGGGAATCTCTAAAATGGATGCCTCATCCAAATTCTTCTTTGGTTTAGAGAAAAAGAATGGACAAAGAATAATTATTCATTGCCTCAAATCAGCTGTTGGACAGGAGCTCACTAGCCCTAGTGAAATTAGAAAGAGGGCAGTAGAGTTCTATGCTGAGCTCTACAAGTGTGAGTACAAAGAGGATAAAACAGTGACACAGCAGTTCCTTGATGGGCTCCCACAGGTGGCTGCAGAAGATCAGGTTGAGCTAGAGCAACCATTGTCTTTGCAGGAGCTACAGTGGGGGAAAAAAGTATTTAGTCAGCCACCCATTGTGCAAGTTCTCCCACTTAAAAAGATGAGAGAGGCCTGTAATTTTCATCATAGGTACACGTCAACTATGACAGACAAATTGAGATTTTTTTTCTCCAGAAAATCACATTGTAGGATTTTTAATGAATTTATTTGCAAATTATGGTGGAAAATAAGTATTTGGTCACCTACAAACAAGCAAGATTTCTGGCTCTCACAGACCTGTAACTTCTTCGTTAAGAGGCTCCTCTGTCCTCCACTCCACAAATTACAGGCCTCTCTCATCTTTTTAAGTGGGAGAACTTGCACACTTGGTGGCTGACTAAATACTTTTTTTCCCCACTGTACCTGCTTTTTTGTATTTGTATTTATTTTTATGTTTTAATTTTTATTTAGGAATTACATTTGTTGTTTCATTTCTGAAAAGGCGTGCCATTCGTTGTGTTAAAACTTGAGTATAAAATAAAGGTTTCATAAAAACTCATATCTATGTCACGGTTTCGGCCGAGGCGGCCTCTCTCCCTTGTTCGGGCAGGCTTCGGCGTTCGTCGTCTCCGGAATTCTAGCTGCCACCGTTCTATGTTCTGTGTTTCCTGTTTGATTAGTTTGGTCTGTTAGCCACACCTGTTTTGTGTTAGGTATCATTATGCACCCTATTTAGTTCCCTGTTTGTGTGTATAGTGTTGTGTGTAATTGTATCGTGTCAGGTGTATGTGCGTAACCTGTGTTTCCGGTACGCCTATTCATTTTGCTTCCTCCTCGGTTGAGGAGAGTTTTGCGCTCTGGTTTTTGTGCGCTCGTGTGTGACGCCTGTGAGCGTCTGTTTTGGCCTCAGGCCGCCTTTTGGATTATTTTGCCTCAAGTAAAGTCTTGTTGGACTGTACCTCTGCTTCTGCGCCTGATTCCACACCACACCATTTCAACACCCTTGACAGAATTACACACCACAAACATGGAATCAGGAGTTCGCGCTTGAATTCCGTACTCTAGCGGCTGACGCAGGGTGGAATGAGCGGGCCCTCGTCGATATATATCGATGTAGCCTAAGGGAGGACGTCCGTAGGGAGCTTGCCTGTAGGGACACCAGTCTCTCTTTCGACCAGCTGGTCGACATGTCAATCAGGTTAGATAACCTATTGGCCACCCGCGGACGTCCTGAGGGGGGTCCGTCCATTTCACCCTCCAGCGCATCCGAGCCGTGTCCTATGGAGCTCGGGGCGCTGGCGCTAGAGGTAGGAGGAGTCGGCAGGTGAGGGGGTCCATCCACTGCACCAACTGTGGTCGGGGAGGACACACCGCGGCTAGGTGCTGGGGATGGCCTCCTCGGGGAGATGACGACAGGGTCCCGCACTGGGGATTCCTCCAGGTGAGTAGGCCGCCCCACTCACCCAGAGCTCACTGTTGCCATTTTTGTATGCCTGTGTGTTTCCCGCAGGTGGCCACCTCATTCCCAGTATAAGGCGCTGGTAGATTCAGGCGCGGCTGGGAATTTCATTGATAAGAAGTTTTTGTTTAGAGTTAGGGTTTCCCCTTCTCCCTGTGGAAGTTCCTTTTTCCCGTTCACGCCTAGATAGTCGTCCGTTGGGTACGGGCTTAATCAGGGAGGTCACGGCGCCACTTAGGATGTGTGTGCAGGGAGTCATCAGGAGATAATTCAACTGTTTCTGATCGACTCTCCTGCGTATCCGGTGGTGCTGGGCATGCCCTGGTTAAGTACCCATAACCCCGTTATTTCGTGGCAGGAGAGGGCTCTGATGGAGTGGTCTGCTCAGTGTGTGGGTAGATGTTTGGGCGTTTTGTTTCCTTAGGGGCTACCTCGGTGGAAAGTCCAAAACCAGGTGCCCGCATTGCACATTCCACCTGAGTATGGGGATCTGGCTATCGCGTTTAGTAAGGCGAGGGCGACGCGGTTGCCACCCCATAGGCAGGGGGATTGTGCGATAGACCTTCAGGCAGGAGCTGCGCTCCCACGGAGTCATGTGTATCCTTTGTCTCAGGAGGAGAAGAAGGCTATGGAGGTTTACATAGACGAATCACTGAGACAAGGATACATACGGCCGTCCACTTCCCCCGCGTCCTCGAGTTTCTTTTTCGTGAAGAAGAAGGATGGGGGTTGCGTCCGTGCATCGATTACCGTGGTCTCAATCAGATTACGGTGAAGTATAGTTATCCACTCCCGCTGATTGCGACCATGACTGAGTCGTTGCATGGGGGAGCTTTCTTCACGAAATTAGATCTCAGGAGCGCGTACAACTTGGTGCGCATCAGGAAGGATGATGAATGGAAAACAGCCTTTAGTACCACCTCGGGCCATTACGAGTATCTAGTCATGCCATACGGGTTGATGAATGCTCCGTCAGTTTTCCAATCATTCGTGGATGAGATCTTCAGGGACATGCAGGGACAGGGAGTTCGTGGTGTACATAGATGACATTCTTGTGTACTCACCTACCCGTGTCGAGCATGTGGCCCTGGGTGCGCAGGGTGTTGCGGAGGCTGGTGGAGCACGACCTGTATGTGAAGGCAGAGAAGTGTCTCTGTTTTTCCAGGGAGTCGATTTCCTTTTTGGGGTTATCAGTTGTCTGCGTCAGGGGTGAAGATGGAGGTAGACCGAGTGTCAGCCGTGCGTAAATGGCAAACACCAACCACTGTGAAAGAGGTGCAGCAGTTTTTGGGGTTTGCGAATTACTACCGGAGGTTTATCCGGGGTTTTGGGCAAGTGGCAGCTCCCATCACGTCTCTCTTAAAGGGGGGCCCGGTGCGTCTGCAGTGGTCAGTCGAGGCGGACAGGGCGTTTGAGAAGCTGAAGGACCTGTTCACCTCGGCTCCGGTGCTGGCGCATCCGGATCCCTCTTTACCATTTCAGGTAGAGGTGGACGCGGTCTGAAGCCGGTATTGGCGCCGTGCTGTCCCAACGGTCAGGTGCGCCACCTAAACTCCGCCCCTGTGCCTTCTATTCCAAGAAGCTCAGCCCGGCGGAGCGAAATTATGACGTAGGGGACAGGGAGCTGTTTAGCTGTGGTACAAGCCCTTAAGGTGTGGAGGCACTGGCTTGAGGGGGCTCAACACCCTTTCCTCATTTTGACGGACCACCGTAACCTGGAGTACATCCGGGCAGCGAGGGGAGGCTGAACCCTCGACAGGCTAGATGGAGTATGTTTTTGACCCGTTTCTCTTTTAAGATCACCTACATCCCTGGGTCACAAAACGGTAAGGCAGATGCGCTGTCTCGGCGGTTTCTCTATGACGGGGAGGAGAGGTCCGTGGAGCCCACTCCCATACTGCCGGAGTCGTGTCTAGTGGCACCGGTGGTGTGGGAGCTCGATTCTGAGCTCGAGCGGGCATTACGCACCGACCCTAGTCCACCACAATGCCCGGAGGGTCGGAAGTATGTTCCGCTCGAGTGTCGGGATCGATTGATCTATTGGGCTCACACGTCACCCTCCTCTGGACATCCGGGTATCGGCCGGACAGTGCACTGTCTTAGTGCCAAATATTGGTGGCCCACGTTGGCCAGGGATGTGAGGGTTTATGTTTCCTCCTGCTCGGTGTGCGCCCAGTGTAAGGCGCCTAGACATCTGCCTAGGGGTAAGTTACTGCCCCTGCCCGTTCCACAACGACCATGGTCCCACCTCTCGGTGGATTTTATTAACTGACCTTCCCTCTCTCTCAAGGGAATACTACACTCCTGGTCGTTGTGGACCGGTTCTCTAAGGCCTGTCGTTTGCTCCCCATGCCGGGTCTTCCTACTGCCCTACAGACCGCCGAAGCACTATTCACTCATGTGTTCCGGCAATACGGGGTGCCAGAGGACATTGTGGCTGACCGGGGTCCCCAATTCACCTCCAGAGTCTGGAGAGCTTTTATGGAGCGGTTGGGGGTCTCGGTGAGTCTCACCTCGGGTTACCACCCGGAGAGTAATGGGCAGGTGGAACGCGTTAAACCAGGATGTGGGCAGGTTTCTCAGAACCATACTGCCGGGACCGGCCGGAGGAGTGGGCGAGATATGTGCCCTGGGCCGAGATGGCACAGAACTCTCTCCGCCACTCCTCCACCCAACTAACCCCCTTTTCAGTGTGTTTTAGGGTACCAGCCGGTTCTGGCACCATGGCATGAGAGCCAGATCGAGGCCCCCGCTGTGGGATGAGTGGGTGCGGCGTTCGGAGGAGACGTGGGAACGCTGCACACGTCCATCTGCAGCGTGCCATACGTCGACAGAAGACGAGCGCCGACCTACACCGCAGTGAGGGCCTGTGTACGCACCTGGGAGATCGAGTCTGGCTCTCTGCCAGAAAACCTGCCCCTCCGCCTGCCCTGTCGGAAACTGGGTCGGCGGTTTTGTAGGGCCATTTAAAGTCCTGAGAAGGTTGAACGAGGTTGTTATAGATTACAGTTGCCAGTGGAGTATAAATGTATTTCAACCCCTCGTTCCATGTGTCCCTTCTCAGGCCGGTGGTAGCGGGCCCACTTCAAGAACATGAGATCTTGGAGACTCCCCCGCCCCCGTTGGACATCGAGGGGGCACCGGCGTACACTGTAAGATCCATCCTGGATTCTAGACGTCGGAGGGGGGGTCTTCAGTATCTAGGTGGAGTGGGAGGGGTACGGTCCGGAGGAGCGGTGCTGGGTGCCGGAGGAGAGACATTTTGGACCCGTCGCTCCTGACGGAATTCCATCGGGGGTATCCGACGCGCCCTGCGCCGCGGCCTCCGGTTCGTCCCCAAGGCCGGAGTCGGCGCGCGTCTGGAGCTGCGCGTCAAGGGGGGGGGTACTGTCACGGTTTCGGCCGAGGCGGCCTCTCTCCCTTGTTCGGGCAGGCTTCGGCGTTCGTCGTCTCCGGAATTCTAGCTGCCACCGTTCTATGTTCTGTGTTTCCTGTTTGATTAGTTTTGTCTGTTAGCCACACCTGTTTTTGTGTTAGGTATCATTATGCACCCTATTTAGTTCCCTGTTTGTGTGTATAGTGTTGTGTGTAATTGTATCGTGTCAGGTGTATGTGCGTAACCTGTGTTTCCGGTACGCCTATTCATTTTGCTTCCTCCTCGGTTGAGGAGAGTTTTGCGCTCTGGTTTTTGTGCGCTCGTGTGTGACGCCTGTGAGCGTCTGTTTGGCCTCAGGCCGCCTTTTGGATTATTTTGCTCAAGTAAAGTCTTGTTGGACTGTACCTCTGCTTCTGCGCCTGATTCCACACCACACCATTTCAACACCCTTGACAATCTATCTCTCTCTCTCTCTCTCTCTCTCTATTCACCAAGACTGAGACAGAGTCATATATTATTTTTCTTCTCCTTTATAAGACAAATAAACAAACAAACAAGGTAAAACTGTTGTTTGGTTTTATTGGACCAGGGGCCTGTTGCACAAAACTAGGATAAGGGATTAAGCCAGGATATCTTGGTGATCCTGGCTCAATTGATCCGTAATCCGGTTGCACTAAAGATGGATAGGGGGCAGGAGGATATGTTATGGTATAAATTACCATGGAGATTTATTCTGTGGAGCTAGCCTGCTCCAGACCAGGCTAAATTTTCCAGGATCTATTTTAATCTCATCCCTAATGTCAGTCAGCAGTCACCACAAATGGAAACCAATAGTTATTTCACTGCTCACTATACATGTTTATCACATATAACTAGACCCACTGTCATTATTTAAACGTTTGTGATCATTAATTTCAATGATTTGGATAAAAAAATGATTTTTAGATGATGTTGCTATCATTAGATAATTTACAGTTTCCATAGACTATAAGGCTATATATATAAAAATGATAGAATATTAGGGCCACAGAGGGTGAAAAAAACACAAGTCATAATATTGTAACCAGTTGTTTTAAAGGAGGACAGTTGTTAAAATGACAGATGTGGGGCATTTCGTGAAATTGTACTTCAGTATGGTTTCATAAACAAAGACATGCTGATGTGCCAGAATATTAAGTATCACATTGTCATAAGTATCAAAACTGTAAAAACAATATGTAGCTTTTCTGCAGAAAGAACCAGCCTCATAAATTTGTGACTTTATCCTTTTTCTTCAGTGTGGCCCTAGTACTCTGTCATATAAACAAATACACATTCCATATGAATATAAAAACACAATGTGTAACATTATGTTCCTTTATTGGAATAAGGACAAAAACAAAGCAGGTAAACCATCAGCTCCTTTCGAAACTGAAGTCACAGTGACTCTACAAGATGGAAAGCACAGAATCCAAGCATATTATACAAAATGATACATACACATTCAAAGGTCTGTATATAACACACCCTGCATGTCTGCACACTAAAATAAATGCAGGACAAATCCATACACATCAACTGAACAGACAAAATGAATGGATGCAGTAGCCTCCCCTGCAGCCTTGTATTACACACAGTATACCGCACAAACATCATAAGAGGCCAAATTCGTAAAAAAACGAACCCAAAAAACCCAAATTCCTCTGCCACCGCAGGACATATTTTACCAAAATTGAAAGCACACATACTAACTAAAATAATTCAACACATATTGGTCCCTCAGCAGCCGACCACTGTCGTCATCAGGGAAGATTGCCGGGGCTGTGTCCCAGTCCATGGCTGGTGGCACTCTGGGGCCCTCTCCTTCCTCAGGCAGGCCACATTGTGGAGGACAGCACAAGCCACAGTAATATCACATGCCCTAACAGGGCTGACCCTTAATTTGTGAAGGCAGTGAAAGCGTGCCCTTCAGGAGGCCAAAGGTCATTTCAACTCTGGCCCTGGTCCTGGCATGGGCATGGTTGTAGGCCTGCTGTGCTTCCTGGGGGTCTGTGAAAGGTGTCAGGAGAAAAGGCTGGCAGCCATACCCCCTGTCTCCCAGCAACACACCAGAGAATTCACCTGTCAACACAAAATCTCATCATTACTACCTCATAAACACAGTGATATTCTTGACACAGCCATGATGGTTATAAATAGGGGTTGTGTGGCTTACCTTGTGATAGGCACTGATAGATTTCAGAGGCCCGAAAGATCTGGAGTCATGGACTGAGCCAGGCCATTTTGCCACAACATTGCTGATCACACAGTCAGCATTGCAGACCATCTGAAATCATAAGATGAGGAATATTACACCAATCAATGCACATCACTGGCAATGCAGAGTGTTCATCAATGGACAATATCAAAAAGTTATGTTCACCTGAACATTAATGCTGTGAAAGGATTTCCTATTCACAAAATCGGCCTCATGGGCACCTGAGGGGGCCTTTTATCCTTATGTGTGTGCAGTCCACTGCACCAATGACATTGGGGAAAACCTGTCACACAAAAGTAATGAGTATCCTACTATGTGTTAACAGTTGTCCTGTAATTTGTAGATCCTCTTACCTGCAATCCTATAGAACTCCTCTTTGATGTCACAGAGTCTTCTGTGGCCAGGGAAGGAGATGAAGACATCTGCTAATGCTTTGATAGCCAGACACACACTCCTTATTGTGCGGCAAATTGTGGCCTTGTTCAGCTGTTCTGCATCCCCCCCACTGAGTACAGGAAGGCTCCACTAGCAAAAAAGCGCAAGGCCACACAAACCATTTGCTCCACACTCAGTGCATGGCTCCGTGCAGTGCGGTGCTTAATCCTGGGACCCAGTAGTCTGCATAGATACCTGATGCCATCTGCAGAAAACCTGTATCTTTCATATAGATGGTCATCAGGGAAGGCCAGTGGGTCCAACCGGTCCCTGAAGACCCTTTCTCGCCTGAAGGCTCTCCTCAGCACAAGTGCTTCTTCATCCACCACATCTCGCACGAATGGGCATGCCATTGTCAGAGCAGAAAGGAACACACAATTTTGGGCCTTCATATAGGCTAGTGGCCACACCTGGTGCTGGGGGGGTGGGCAAAAGAGGGCGATGCCTTATAACGATGACTTGTTGTACTGATTGCTGGGAAAATAAAAAAAACCTTAGAAAGATGCCACCGTCCTGTGTGCTCACAATAAGAGCTCATATGTCATGGCTCACTTGACTTTACGAGAATATACCTAATTTTTATTTTGAGCTGTGTCATCTTCTTGGAGCTGGGGGAGGAAAGAAAAATAATGATTAATACATTTGTGTTACAGTTAGCATACAGTGTACATTGAAGGCATATCTCACCTCCCTCTCAAGTTTTTTTATTTCAAGGTCCAGTTTCCTAATTGTCCTCTTTTTTATTTCGGACTCCAGTGCAAGATTTTCCATCTTTTTCTTCTTGTACTGAATGTCTATGTCTGCCAGTTCTATTTGGCGCCGGAGGTGGTTGCCATACAACTTTCTGATAGCTTGTGAGCTCTGTGAACACAATACAATTAGCGCAGCTGGAATTTGGCAGGATGTGGTGTCCTTTTATTAATACGCACTATGTTGCCAGCAGTGGCGGCTCCTGAAAAAATTCTCAGGAGGGGCAATTTTTCTGATGATTTAGGTGACCTACACACATTTAAAAAAAGATATGTCCAGCAACAACATGAAGACAGGGGCAGCAATAAGTCAATACCAGAAGCATTTATTGACTGATCTCAAAAGTGTTGGCTTACCAGGGTTGGTGGAGCCCTCAGTTTCATCTTTGCCTCGCAAAGCTAACTCAAACACTCCGCAAAACTTCACACACTGGATAGCCGGCTGAGGATGTGGCGGTTCTTGCTAATGTCGTAGTAAATATATTGTTATAGTGAATATGGAATATGATATGTTGAGTAAAATGTTGTGCTAAGATCTATTTAGGTCAGGAGCTGGTTATAAGTTCTGTCCCTATCCAATAACAATGGACAAAAGGGTCCTATCTTGTCAGCCTTGTCAGCAGGTGGCCAAGGACAACACCCACGCCATAGGCCTCTCAGTTCTTCCAACTCACGAGTTCTTGCTCTGAGGACACACACACACACAAACACACACACACACACACACACACACATCATCACTGTTAAACACACACACACACACACACATCATCACTGTTAAACACACACACACACACACACACAAAAATCCCCTCCTCTTAGGCTGAACATTTGAAGACAGAGAACCCGACTCAGAGCCAATGCAACAGTGACAGTAGCCTGGAGTTGACCTCGCCCAACTCATCAGGACCAATCAGAAGATCAGAACTACTAGATTGAACCTACTTCATTTATTGCATAAAATGTCTGCACACAATGTTTCGGGGCTCTCTTCAGAATAATAATAATAATAATAATAATAATAATATGCCATTTAGCAGACGCTTTTATCCAAAGCGACTTACAGTCATGCGTGCATACATTTTTTGTGTATGGGTGGTCCCGGGGATCGAACCCACTACCTTGGCGTTACAAGCACCATGCTCTACCAGCTGAGCTACAGAAAGTGGATACTCATGGATGCGCATTGCAATTGTAAAATGTCAACACAATTGGAGACACCCACGTCATTTTTGGAGACATGTTATTGACAGTAAAACTATTGTAGATGCGGGACTGCTAACTAAATAAAACATTTTAGCTGGCTAGCTAATCATCTTAGCTAAATGTGGGGCAAACAATTCAGTTATTTACCGTTAATTTGAGGGATTGGGGTGAAAGAAAAATCGAGTTACATAGAGTGATACTTTACGATATACTGTATTGACAATATCGCAATATTTTAGCGCTAGTTGGCTGTACCTGCACCAAAACACCATTATTGTTCCTTCATAGCTTGTTCTCAATCTTTTCACATGGGGAGCCAATTAGTTTTCAGCACTTTTATTTCCATGACTGATCAAAACTCGTTCTCATGGCTTTCTGATCCCTCTGCAACAGACATATGGTGCGCAATAAAATCACAGTATCGAATCGCAATACGTATAGAATCATGAGACTCGCAATGCTGATGCATATATCTTATCGTGAGGTTCCTGGCAATTCCCAGGCCAAGTTCATTTGCCACAACAAATCTCTTCGCTAGCAAACGCGATGTCTTCTCCAAAACGACAATGTGTCTCCAGCAATGTTTACTTTTTTGACGTTCTATGGCATCTCCACTTTCCAAGCATATATGACCACATGTAATATTTTGGTAAGTGATGCAAATAGTGAACTATGTAGGGCCAGGATGTAAAATATATGTAGCTGCCAGCAATTTCTCTTATCTGATATGGTAAGTAATGGGCTTAATGTATAGCTCCCTAAGAGTTTGACGAACGGGTCCGTGAACGCGATTCCAGATATATTTACCTCTGAATAAACTGCCTTATTACACCATATCCACATCCAGTAAACTTGTGATTATCAACACTAACCTCATCGTTTGTGGCGGCGGACAGCTAGCCTGTATCCCTCGTCATCCAGTTGAGTGAGTCGCAATGTCTTTTTTCGTTCGTACCAATTTTTGGAAAATCCTCGGGTGTAGGACTTTCCGCCTTTAGTAGAAACCTGTTGAATTATTAAATTTGGTCTGGGAGGTCCTATTGTTTCGTTGCCAATTTTATCTTAATTTGTTCGCCGACAAAAAGGGAACTTCCTTTCAAAGACACAATCGAGTTGGACTGAAGCCTAGCCATTTTGATAGTAGTAGTGAATTGATTGAGGCTGCTACCTGGTCTTTTCTTAGTTACGTTCATTCGTGGTTTACGTTTATGTATGACGAAAGCCGCGTAAGTGCAAGCCCACAGACACCCATAGAGAATGTATTGAAAGCTTTGAAATGTGTGAAACAAAATAGATTTTACCATGACAGGCTATGAGAGACTTTGGGGCGATTTTCAACCTGACTGAAATCGCCCAAAAAAACGGGCGGGCCATTTGAAGCACGACTTTAGCCTGATTGACATTTAGTGGCTGTCAGATCAGACCGTGAACACTGATAACTGATGTTGCCGTGATATAATTTTTTATAAATTTATAAAAAAAATATATATATATATATATTTTTTTTTTTTTTAAATAATTGATTAGAAAAAAAAATCCTTCCTTTTCCGTTTGCAGTGCGTCGCCCATATCGCCCTACTGAACAAGCCGTCCCTGGTTGCCAGGCTGGGTTTCCCCACTGTATAGCATCTGGGTCCTGTAAAAGAAATTAGATTTTTTGATTTTGATGAGGACTCCTCACCATTGTAGAGTAAATAGTACTTTCACAGTCTTAACATGATACCTCATGCTTCTGGAATCCAGAGAGATGGTATCCTCCTCATCATCGTCTCCATCATGTGCTGTTGCTGCTGCACTGGGGCCTTCACCCCCTATCACATTTAATCGGATTCATATTGAAGCTAGTAGACAAGACATGCCAGGCCTACAGTATGCCTTTGATGGAGTACTCACTGGATCAGCATCGTCTGGTGCTTTGTGCTGGTGGCTCTAACAGGAACACAGTGCTGCCAGACACTTTGCAAAGGCAATAGGTAAACCAAAAGTCAGACAGTCCAAAATTGATTCAATATGAATGTGGTTGTATCCCATGTAGAGATGGAAGGACATACCTTGAATGAAGCGGGCGGTGGGCATCTTGGGAGGAACCTATGCTCGTCTCTTTCCCCCAGGAATCCCTCTAAGACGGGCCTGCCTTATTTAGCTCAAGGCCATGTCCTCTGCTGGGGTAAGGTCAGGCCTTTGGTGACCCACCACCCGTGCCTTGTCTGTGGGTATTTTTTTCACTGCTAAAACAGTACAGACAATGTGTGAGCGAAGCACCTTCTGGGTACAATATATGCTTGTGCTTTGTTAAATATTAGTCAGGGACCATACCATTCTGCAGAATGTTCTTGTATTGATTTTGACCTGCTGCCATGTCCGTTTTGGCCCGTTCATGTTTAATCTACACACACACACACACACACACACACACACACACAACACAACATTTAATGGAGTCACACTGCAAAAAATTACTTGGTAATTTTTGTCTTGTTTTCAGTAAAAATATCAAAAAATGTATCATAGCTTTTACAGTGTGATGGAGTTACTTTACACAATTTCACTCATATCTGCAGTGCATTTCAAATAAAAATTTAACCGTTTCATAATTACAGCACAACTGCATTTTTGGAGATGTGAATTAAATATTTGAATTGTAATTGTGATTTTTCAGCGCGAGCGGTGAGTGTGTAATTGTGCACTACTTACGCATTCAGGGCGGTCTGCAATACTTTGCCACGCTTTTCTCTTTGCTTTATCACTGTGGCGGTGTTTGCCTTTCTTCTTAATTATATCTTTTACCTCCTCGTATGCCCTCCATGAGGATGTGTGCTTCCGACGGGGGAAAAGTACGCGGCTCTAGTTGCCATGGTAAATCAGTTAATCTGTGATCTGTGGCGGGGTCTATTTGAGTGAGCCGTGAGCGCGCACCTATCCAGGATTGGTTTCACCTGGCTTAATGAATCCGTGTCTGCTCATCCTGGCTTGGTCTTTGTGCAACCAATTAAGCCTGGACGCACATGTTTTGGCTTCATTGAGCTCAGCTGAGGTCATTTACCCGGGATTGTCTTAATTCTACTTTTGTGCAACAGGCCCCAGGAGACAATGTTGGAGACCAAACCAACTTAAAAACATAAGGAGGAGCTCCCCCTTGTGGACAATAATAAACACCTACGGTGTCTGGTCAAAAGGAACACTTTACAGGGGACACAGTCATTTGGGACAGACCTGAGTGTATTAACCCTAACCCTAACCTGAGTGTATTAGTGTTTTAGTGTGTTTGTCTACACAGGCACACCTTTGGGGCTCAGCAGAAGTTTCAAAATGGGAATTTCATCCAGAACCTTTCAGGACACAACACCATTATCAACACATTGGGTGTTAACTCTGACGGAGTGTATCGAGGTACAGAATGTCTACGGAAATTTTGGTAACACATGTTGAATGGAATGTTCTAGAAGCACCACGGAAAACAGAGAGACTACCTTCTGTATTACTCTCTCTCTCTCTCTCTCTCTTCTCTCTCTTCTCTCTCTCTCTCTTCTCTCTCTCTCGCTCTCTCTCCTCTCTCTCTCTCTCCATCTCTCTCTCTCTCTCTCTCTCTCTCTCCTCTCTCTCTCTATCTCTCTCTCTCTCTCTCTCTCTCTCTCTCTCTCCATCTCTCTCTCTCTCCTCTCTCTCTCTCGCTCTCTCTCTTCTTCTCTCTCCTCTCTCGCTCTCTCCTCTCCTCTATCTATATATATATATATATATATATATATATATATATATATATATATCCAGCACCATTCAAACGTTTGGACACACCTACTCATTCAAGGGTTTTTCTTTATTTTTACTATTTCTAATAGTGTAGAATAATAGTGAAGCATCATAACTATTAAATAACACATAGGGAATCATGGTAGTAAACAAAAAAAAGTGTTAAACAAATCAAAATATTTTTAAATTTTGAGATTCTTCAAGTAGCCACCCTTGCCTTGATGACAGATTTTGCACACTCTGGGCATTCTCTCAACCGCTTCATGAGGTCGTCACCTGGAAGCATTTCAATTAACAGGGTGCCTTCTTAAAAGTTAATTTGTGGAATTCTTTCCTTCTTAATGCGTTTGAGTCAATCAGTTGTGTTGTGACAAGGTAGGGGTGGTATACAGAAGATAGCCCTATTTGGTAAAATACCAAGTCCATATTATGGCAAGAACAGCTCAAGTAAGCAAAGAGAAACGACCGTCCATCATTACTTTAAGACATGAAGGTCAGTCAAATCGGAAAAAGTTCAAGAACTTTTAAAGATTCTTCAAGTGCAGTCGCAAAAAACGCATCAAGCGCTATGATGAAAACTGGCTCTCATAAGGACTGCCACAGGAATGGAAGACCCAGAGTTACCTCTGCCGAAGAGGATAAGTTCAGTAGGAGTACCAGCCTCATAACAATGCAGGCCAAAATAAATGCTTCAAGAGTTCAAGTAACAGACACATCCTCAACATCAAACTGGTCAGAGGATAGTACATGAATCAAGCCTGTCATGGTCGAAATGGCTGCAAAGGAAACCACTACTAAAAGGACACCAGTAAGAAGAAGAGACCTGCTTCGGCCAAGAAACCCGAGCATGGACCATTAGACCGGTGGAAATCTGTCCTTTGGTCTGAGAGTACAAATTGGAGATTTTTGCGTTCCCAACCGCCGTGTCTTTGTGAGCACAGTGGCAGGTGAACGGATTGATCTCCGCATGTGTGTTCCACCGTGAAAGCATGGAGGAGGAGGGTTATTGGGTGGGGGGTGCTTTGCTGGTTGGACACTGTCCGGGATTATTAGGAATTCAAGCCACACTTCCACCAGCATCGCTACACAGCCATTCTGCAGCGATAGGCAATTCATGTCTGTTGGGCTTAGTGCAACTATAATTTTGTTTTTCAACAGGACAATGACCAACACACCTCCAGGCTGGTAAGGGCTATTTGACCAAGACGGAGAGTGATGGAGTGCTGCATCAGATGACCTGGCCTCCACAATCAACGAACCCAACCCAATCAGAGGTTGGATGAGTTGGACGGCAGACCCAGATCAGATCAGAGGAAGGAAAGCAGCCAACAATGCTCAGCATATTAAATCCTTTTAAGGTTGGGAAAACATTCCAGATGAAGCTGGTTTTAGAGAATGCCCAAAAGTGTGCAAGCTGTCATCAAGGGGAACGGGGGCTACTTTGGAAACTCAAATATAAAAAATTTTTTTGATTTGTTTTTCACGTTTTTTTGGTTTCACATGATTCCATTGGTTATTTCATAGTTTTTTTTTGCTTCACATTATTTTCAAAAGTAAAAAATAGTGAAAATAAAGAAAAACCCTTTAAGGTAGGTGTGTCCAAAAAATTTGATGGTACTGTTAAAGTCGAATAAGTGATTTTGTGTGATATGATTCGCATCGGTGATGAAGCTTCTTAAAATTTAAATTTTTTTTTTGTTTAAGAACCTACGTAGCAGCTGTGTTCACTAAAAAATAAACTCTTTAGGCAACGGTGATCACCCCAAAAGCCATTTCCGAAGAAATGTGGTGGCTTTCTGTTGTCTTAAAGTATGGTTTTTAATTAAATTTCAGGGGGCCAGCAAGTATTAGACCCCGTACTTTTTCCACATTGGACATTACAAAACCGTATTCCCCCCGCCCCCCCCCCCCCCCCCTCATCAATAAACAATACCCTAATGGCCAAAAAAAAGGTTTTTTGAAAAACTGAAATACCAATTTACATAATATTAGATCCTTTATCAGTACTTTGCTGAAGCCCTTTGGACAGCGATTTTCAGCCTTGAGTTTCTTTTGGGGTTGATGCTACAAGTGGGACCCTGATTTGTGGAGTTTTCCCCATTCTTCTTGCAATCCTCCAGGGCGTCAGGGTTGGGTGGGGAGCGCGCCCGCACAGCATTTTCCGTCTCTCCGAGAGTTCGAATCCGGGCTTTGGCTGGGCCCCTAAGGACATTCAGAGACTTTACCTGAAGCCCCTCCGTATTTTCTGGCTTGGGGGCTTAGGGTCGTTGTCCGTTTTAAGGGAACCCTTTAAATCAGTCTGAGGTCCTGAGGCTCGGAACAGGTTTGTT
>CM072256.1:3847718-3882718 GCA_036851935.1 Coregonus suidteri
CATATTCAATATTGTTTTTATCTTGTTTATCTTCACAGGGGGTTAAGACCGAAGTAAATGGATCTCTTTCATTAGTGTGTCATTTGGAGTTTCATTTAACCCTCCATAGTGTTCCTTAGTCTTTCACACTGAGTCTCTCTGCAAAGTTTAATCCCATCTCTCTCTCTGTCCTCTCTCTGGGCGAACACCATTCATCTTCTCAATTCAATTCAAGCTGCTTTATTGGCATGAAAAACATTGCGTCAATATTGCCAAAGCAACAATGTATTACAATATACATGTGATAAAATAATAAATTCTCTCTCTCCCTCTGTCTCTCTCTCTCTCTCTCTCTCTCTCTCTCTCGCTCTCTCGCTCTCTCGCTCTCTCTCTCTCTGTCTCTCTCTGTCTCTCGCTCTCGCTCTCTCTCTCTCCCCCCAGCCCAAAACAGTAGTGGACCCTCGCGGCCACCGTCCCTTATCCAGAGGGAGTGAGACCTACAGCCCCGCCCGCAACAACCCCCCACCCGTCAGCGGCGGCAGCCAGTACCGTGGTCGACCAACGGCGGCTCCCGCCAGAGGCATGGAGCAGGAGAAGGATGAGCAACCGGAGGCTGGAGGGTGTACACATGCCTCAGAACAGATGGTGAGGATGAGGCTGTGTGTGTGTGTGTGTGTGTGTGTGTGTGTGTGTTTTATATATTTGTTATTTTTTTCAGGGGGTAGATCAGCTTTAATATTGTAACTTCCATCAATGTAATTGTCTGCATCACTTCCAATCCCCCATATGTTTTTTCTCTCGCAAATATATATATATATATATATATATATATATATATATATATATATATATATACATACATACATACACAAATAGTTGAAAGTCGGAAGTTTACATAACACCTTAGCCAAATACATTTAAACTCAGTTTTTCACAATTCCTGACATTTAATCCTAGTAACCATTTCCTGTCTTAGGTCAGTTAGGATCACCACTTTATTTTAAGAATGTGAAATGTCAGAATAATAGTAGAGAGAATGATTTATTTCAGCTTTTATTTCTTTCATCACATTCCCAGTGGGTCAGAAGTTTACATACACTCAATTAGTAATTAGTAGCATTGCCTTTAAATTGTTTAACTTGGGTCAAACGTTTCGGGCAGACTTCCACAAGCAGTTGGTTGCATTTTGGCCCATTCCTCCTGACAGAGCTGGTGTAACTGAGTCAGGTTTGTAGGCCTCCTTGCTCGCACACGCTTTTTCAGTTCTGCCCACAAATGTTCTATAGGATTGAGGTCAGGGCTTTGTGATGGCCACTCCAATACCTTGACTTTGTTGTCCTTAAGCCATTTTTCCACAACGTTGGAAGTATGTTTGGGGTCATTGTCCATTTGGAAGACCCATTTGCGACCAGGCTTTAACTTCCTGACTGATGTCTTGAGATGTTGCTTCAATATATCCTTCCTCATGATGCCATCTATTTTGTGAAGTGCACCAGTCCCTCCCGCAGCAAAGCACCCCCACAGCATGATGCTGCCACCCCCCAGTGCTTCACGGTTGGGATGGTGTTCTTCGGCTTGCAAGAGGCCCCATTTTCCTCCAAACATAACGATGGTCATTATGGCCAAAACAGTTATATTTTTGTTTCATCAGACCAGAGAACATTTCTCCAAAAATAATGATCTTTGTCCCCTGTGCAGTTGCAAACCGTAGTCTGGCTTTTTATAGGCGGTTTTGGAGCAGTGGCTTCTTCCTTGCTGAGCGGCCTTTCAGGTTATGTCGATATAGGACTCGTTTTACTGTGGATATAGATACTTTTTGTACCTGTTTCCTCAGCATCTTCACAAGGTCCTTTGC
This sequence comes from Coregonus suidteri, assembly GCA_036851935.1. Taxonomy (NCBI): domain Eukaryota; kingdom Metazoa; phylum Chordata; class Actinopteri; order Salmoniformes; family Salmonidae; genus Coregonus; species Coregonus suidteri. Next base: position 3,849,553 of record CM072256.1, read on the forward strand.
TGTTGTTCTGGGATTGATTTGCACCAAAGTACGTTCATCTCTAGGAGACAGAACGCGTCTCCTTCCTGAGCAGTATGACGGCTGCGTGATCCCATGGTGTTTTATACTTGCGTACTATTGTTTGTACAGATGAACGTAGGTACCTTCAGGCGTATGGAAATTGCTCCCAAGGATGAACCAGACTTGTGGAGGTCTACAAATTGTTTTTCTGAGATCTTGGCTGATTTCTTTTGAGTTTCGCATGATGTCAAGCAAAAGAGGCACTGAGTTTGAAGGTAGGCCTTGAAAATACATCCACAGGTACACTCCAATTGACTCAAATGATGTCAATTAGCCTATCAGAAGCTTCTAAAGCCATGACATCATTTTCAAAGCTGTTTAAAGGCACAGTCAACTTAGTGTATGTAAAACGTCTGACCCACTGGAATTGTGATACAGTGAAAATATAAGTGAAATAATCTGTTTGTAAACAATTGTTTACGACTTGCCAAAACTATAGTTTGTTAACAAGAAATTTGTGGAGTTCTTTGGCTTAGTGGTTAAGAACGAGTTTTAATGACTCCAACCGACTTCAACTGTACATATACAGACATGCAAAAATTATCAGTTTCTCTTGTTTTACTATTTATAGGTATGTGTTTGGGTAAAAATAACATTTTTGTTTTATTCTATAAACTACTGACAACATTTCTCCCAAATTCCAAATAATAATATTGTCATTTAGAGCATTTATTTGCAGAAAATGACAACTGGTCAAAATAACAAAAAAAGATGCAGTGTTGTCAGACCTCGAATAATGCAAAGAAAATAAGTTCATGTTCATTCTTAAACAACACAATATTAATGTTTTAACTTAGGAAGAGTTCAGAAATCAATATTTGGTGGAATAACCCTGATTTTCAAACACAGCTTTCATGCGTCTTGGCATGCTCTCCACCAGTCTTTCACATTGATGTTGGGTGACTCCTGGCACAAAAAATTCAAGCAGCTCGGCTTTGTTTGATGGCTTGTGACCATCCATCTTCCTCTTGATCACATTCCCAGAAGTTTTCAATGGGGTTCAGGTCTGGAGATTGGGCTGGCCATGACAGGGTCTTGATCTGGTGGTCCTCCATCCACACCTTGATTGACCTGGCTGTGTGGCATGGCGCATTGTCCTGCTGGAAAAACCAATCTCAGAGTTGGGGAAACAATGTCAGAGCAAAAGGAAGCAAGTTTCTTCCAGGACAACCTTGTACGTGGCTTGATTTCATGCGTCCTTCACAAAGACAAATCTGCCCGATTCCAGCCTTGCTGAAGCACCCCCAGATCATCACCGATCCTCCACCAAATTTCACAGTGGGTCTGAGACACTGTGGCTTGTAGGCCTCTCCAGGTCTCCGTCTAACCATTAGACGACCAGGTGTTGGGCAAAGCTGAAAATTGGACTCATCAGAGAAGATGACCTTACTCCAGTCCTCTACGGGTCCAATCCTTATGGTCTTTTGCAAACCTCAGCCTGGCTCTTCTTTACTTCTCATTGGTGAAGGTATTTTTTCTAGCTTTGCACGACTTCAGCCCTGCCCTTAGGAGCCTGTTTCGAACCGTCCTCGCCGTGCACTTCACCCCAGCTGCCGTTTGCCATTCTATTTGTAGGTCATTTGATGTCATCCTACGGTTGTTGAGTGACATTCGAATGAGTTGGTGGTCATCCCGGTCAGTAGAGAGTCGTTTTCGCCCTCTGCCGGTCTGTAGCTTGTTTTCCCCAATGTCTGCTGCTTGACCTTGTTCTTATGAACCGCCGTTCTTTGAAATTTTAAGGATGGAAGCAACCTTACGCTCACTGTATCCCTCTGCCAGTAAAGACAGAATTGAACCCTTCTTTTCCTCACTCAAAACTTTCCTTTTCAACTCTTTCGGCATGGTCAATAGTTAATATTTGATTAATATTACTTTTGAGGTACTATTAGCACTGTTTTTGCCATCCAGCTGTTCCTATTGCAAGAGGATAGTGATGACCACAGCAGTGGTTTTTATACTTTTCCTCGTTAAATAAGATTTGGTTCAGCTGATCACCTAATCAGTACCTAATTGAGTAGAATGAGGTGTGCCTGTGTTGGAATTCAACAGACACTGGAATGGAATGGCTGTCATACATGTAGAGATGCTGATTTAAGAAAAATTTGCAGTGGTGTCTTAATTTTTTCCAGAGCTGTATATATATTACATACATACATACATATACATATCATTTTTTAAAATATATTTCCCTTTATTATACATATATACATACATATATACATACATACATACATATATACATACATACATACATACATATATACATACATATATACATACATACATACATATATACATACATACATACATATATACATACATATATACATACATACATACATACATATATACATACATATATACATACATACATACATACATATATACATACATATAAAAATACATATACACATACATATACAACATACATTTAAATACAAATACATACATATAATATACACATATCCTTAAAAAATACATATTTCCCTTTATTACTTTCCAACCCCACCACCCCTTCCCTATTGGAGTAAAACTACGTGAACAACAATGCTTAGCCTCTACTTCCAGCTTATACATACTATATAAATTTTATGGACACAGTCAATTTTACAATAATTATTATTTTGTTTTGTTTTTAATCCCTGAACTTCCTCTACCCTCAACCTCTCCGATCATTTTCATGATGTCCATCCGGTTTGCTTGTATATGCCATATCTTTCTAACTGTGCTCTTTCACAAAAGTTCTTTAACTAGAACCTACAGTGAGGGAAAAAAGTATTTGATCCCCTGCTGATTTTGTACATTTGCCCACTGACAAAAGACATGATCAGTCTATAATTTTTATGGTATGGGTTTATTTGAAACAGTGAGAGACAGAATAACAACAAAAAGATCCAGAAAAAAAAACGCATGTCAAAAATGTTATAAATTGATTAGCATTTTCATGAGGGAAATAAGTATTTGACCCCTCTGCAAAACATGACTTAGTACTTGGTGGCAAAATCCTTGTTGGCAATCACAGAGGTCAGACGTTTTCTTGTAGTTGGCCACCAGGTTTGCACACATCTCAGGAGGGATTTTGTCCCACTCCTCTTTGCAGATCTTCTCCAAGTCATTAAGGTTTCGAGGCTGACGTTTGGCAACTCAAACCTTCAGCTCCCTCGTCAGATTTTCTATGGGATTAAGGTCTGGAGACTGGCTAGGCCACTCCAGGACCTTAATGTGCTTCTTCTTGAGCCACTCCTTTGTTGCCTTGGCCGTGTGTTTTGGGGTCATTGTCATGCTGGAATACCCATCCACAACCCATTTTCAATGCCCTGGCTGAGGGAAGGAGGTTCTCACCCAAGATTTGACGGTACATGGTGCCGTCCATTGTCCCTTTGATGCAGTAAAGTTGTCCTGTCCCCTTAGCACAAAAACACCCCCAAAGCATAATGTTTCCACCTCCATGTTTGACGGTGGGGATGGTGTTCTTGGGGTCATAGGCAGCATTCCTCCTCCTCCAAAACATGGCGAGTTGAGTTGATGCCAAAGAGCTCGATTTTGGTCTCATCTGACCACAACACTTTCACCCAGTTCTCCTCTGAATCATTCAGATGTTCATTGGCAAACTTCAGACGGGCCTGTATATGTGCTTTCTTTAGCAGGGGGACCTGCGGGCGCTGCAGGATTTCAGTCCTTCACGGCGTAATGTGTTACCAATTGTTTTCTTTGGTGACTATGGGCCCAGCTGCCTTGAGGTCATTGACAAGATCCTCCCGTGTAGTTCTGGGCTGATTCCTCACCGTTCTCATGATCATTGCAACTCCACGAGGTGAGATCTTGCATGGAGCCCCAGGCCGTGGGAGATTGACAGTTTATTTGTGTTTCTTCCATTTGCGAATAATCACACCAACTGTTGTCACCTTCTCACCAAGCTCCTGGCGATGGTCTTGTAGCCCATTCCAGCCTTGTGTAGGTCTCTACAATCTTGTCCCTGACTCCTTGGAGAGCTCTTGGTCTTGGCCATGGTGAGAGAGTTTGGAATCTGATGATTGCTTCTGTGGACAGGTGTCTTTTATACAGGTAACAAGCTGATATTAGGAGCACTCCCTTTAAGAGTGTGCTCCTAATCTCAGCCCGTTACCTGTATAAAAGACACCTGGGAGCCAGAAATCTTTCCACTGCTTGAGAGGGGTCAAATACTTATTTCCCTCATTAAAATGCAAATCAATTATAACATTTTTGACATGCGTTTTTCTGGATTTTGTTGTTCGTCTCAACTGTTCAAATAAACCTACCATTAAAATTATAGACTAATCATTTCTTTGTCAGTGGGCAAACGTACAAAATCAGCAGGGGATCAAATACTTTTTTCCCTCACTGTATATACTTATTATGGACCACAGTTATGTTTTACATTAGTCATCTTGTTGTTATTAGTTGTTGTTAGTTGTTATTAGTCCCATCCTTCAGCTCCATTCAACACCTCCCATCTAGCTCTTAACACCATCCATATAGGATTTATATTGCCATATATTTTTCAACTGTACTGTGATGTTTCACAAAAAGTTCTTTCTGAACCTTTCTATTCTCATTGTTTCTACAGATGTAAATTCAAAAGAGAACTTTTTGCTAAAAGTATTATTATATTATTGATCGATTGACTATGACTTTTCAGATCACCCAGTAATGCTATCTGCAAGGTTAGTTCCAGGTAAATATTGCAATCCTTTAGCCGTTCCAGGACCTGTGACCAAAAACAAGCTACAAATGGACAGTACCAAAACAAATTATCTAATGATTCTGTCTCTTCGCAGCAGAATCTGCAGAGCTGGGAAGATTGTATCCCCCATATAAATAACATTCTATTGGTAGCAAGAATTTTTTATAATAATTTAAATGGGAAAATTATAAGTTTTGAATCCGGCGTCGTTTTGCGTATCAGTTCATAAACACTATGCCATGGGATCGGTACGTCAAAAATCTGTGGGACGGCTATCTACCTCCCAAGTGGCGCAGTGGTCTAAGGCACTGCATCGCAGTGCTAGCTGTGCCACTAGAGATTCTGTTTCAAATCCAGGCTCTGTCGTAGCCGGCCGCGACCGGGAGACCCATGGGGCGGCGCACAATTGGCCCAACATCGTCCAGGGTAGGGGAGGGAAGGGCCGGCAGGGATGTAGCTCAGTTGGTAGAGCATGGCGTTTTGCAACGCCAGGGTTGTGGGTTCGATTCCCCACGGGGGGACAGTATGAAAAATAAAAATTATGTATGTACCTACTAACTGTAAGTCGCTCTGGATAAGAGCGTCTGCTAAATGACTAAAATGTAAATGTCTATCAATCCTTTGGTCCTTAAATGAAACTGGTATACTTTTTTATTTATCACAATTTTCTTTAACCAATTATGTTCTTTAATGCAAGGCCGACAGACAAGTTCCTTACTTTTTTCCCCCTTCCACTTTCCTCTTCCATTTTTGCGGTAATGCTGCAATTATTTGGTTGTAATTTTGGGTCCAGAGCAGACATTCCCATATGTTTTTATTAGCTGCATGTGCGTCATAACTTCACCAGTCCTACCGATAATATCATTTACGAAGATTATACCTTTTTTTAAATAAAAAAAATACTGGCTTTTTATCAATTAGTATATTTTGAGATTAACCACAATATTGTTGCAACCAACTTTTTATGGCTTGTTTAAGAATAGTGATATTTGGGAGATGATTTTGTGTACCTTTTCAAATAACTGAAAGTTAGAGGTTGTAATCTGAATAAAGGGAAAAAGGCCATTCTTGAACATTGGGTGAGACAATCTTACTAATTTGCTAGAGAACCAGTTTCAGATTTAAGTATAAACTTTTACATTTGTACGTATGACTGAAGCCTTTAGTGATTGGTCTAATGCTTTAATATTAAATTTCTGTCCTCCGAATTTCATATTCATTATATAAATAGGCCCGTTAATTTTGTTCTGGCTTGCCGTTCCCAAATAAAATGGAATATTTTTTTCTCATATAATTTAAAAACTTTTCGCTCGGCGTAGGCAAAGACCATAAGCAAATAGGTAAACTGGGATAATACTAAAGAGTTAATAGACAGGTATTTACCTTTCCATGATAACAAGATCTAATCTATTTTTGCTAACTTTCTATTAAAATGTATTGGATTGAGATCATGTATTTCATTTGGGATATGTATTTGATCCAATACGTAATATAGTACATTTGTCATAATTTGGTTGTAATCTAGAGAGGCTAGAAAATGTATCTAGATCCTCTATGAGGCTGTGGAGGGATTCTAGTTGTGGATTTAAAAGAAAACATGAATCATCAGCGTAAAATGACACCTTTTTTTAAGCCCTGGATTTATAATCCCTTGATATTATTGTTAGATCTGATTTTAATAGCTAACATTTCGATGGCCATAATGAATAGATATGCCGATGGTGGACAACCTTGTTTTACTCCTCTTGACAGTTTAAAACTTTCTGAGAAATAGATATTATTGACTATTTTACACAGGGTTACTATACATGATTTTAACCCATTTTATAAGAGCTTCTCCAAAATTGAAATAATCCAGGCATTTATATATAAACTCCAGTCGTACTTTATCAAATGCCTGTTCGAAGTCTGCTATGAATAGCAGGCCTGGTTTCCCAGATTTTCCCATAGTGTTCTATTGTTTCCAGTACTTGCCTTATATTATCTCCAATGTATCGTCCATGTAAGAAAACCTGTCTGATTAGGATGAATAATATCTGACATTACCTTTTAATTATATGCACTATACATTTTGCTAGAATTTTTGCATCACAACACTGAAGTGTAAGGGCCGCCAATTTTTTAATGGACTGGATCTTATATATTTCCCACTTCTATCCTGCTTCAGTAATAATGAAATCAGACCTTCTTCTTGAGTGTCTGATAATCTACCATTACATAAGAGTGGTTAAAAAACATGCTAATAACGGTCCTCTGAGTATATCAAAAAAGGTTGGTATACCTCGATGGTATGCCATCCAACCCTGGAGTTTTCCCAGACTTAAAAGTCTTTAATTGCATCCAGAAGTTCCTCCTCTGTAATTTCAACTTCACATGAGTCTTTCTGTATGGCTGTTAATTTGACATTATCAATAGAAAAAAATCCTTACAATTAGCTTCGGTTAGAGGAGATGGAGGCTACTGAAACAAAAACATATGCTTAAAGTACTTTGTTTCCTCCTTCAAAATATAATTTGGTGAATCATGGGTGACTCCGTCATTTGTAACCAGTTTCAGTAAATTATTTTCGGTTTATGGTTTTAAATTTGTTTATGGTCCAATAAACATATCTAAAATCATCCATCTACCTTGCGGATCTGTTTTTTTGACAATTTGCACATTCGGATCGAAAATTTACTGTTAATTAATATCATCACCCCTTTTGAGTTTCTTTGCCCATGGGAGAAGTATATTTCGCCCCCCATTCCTTTTTCCACACAACTTAATCTAGAATTGTTGAATGAGTTTCCTGTAAACAATGGATATTATATTCCTTCTCTTGGAGCCATGTAAATATTGTTCTTCTTTTGTTATTATCTGCTAAACCATTACAATTATAACTGGCTATACTTATTTCACCATACACCATAATGAGATACAAGTTTCAAATCTATTTATCCCCATTCCCAAATTGGGCCGTCATCCCAGTGATCAGCATACCACTCCCTGTCTCCCCGGATCCCTAGGCCCCCGAGAGGCCAGGACCCATCCTTTGAAAACAGCACACAGTGCCAGCCACAAAACAGAAGCAGATCAATCACCAAAAGCGCTTCCAATGCTCTCACCTCAATATATTTATATAGCTATTAAAAATATATATCTATTCAAATATTTTGCATATCTTAATTTCCATCATTATCAATTAATAAATGTATGTGTAATAATGTCGGCAGTTCATGCGAAGGATTGTTACCTATAACCCGGATTGCCATTGTATTGCATTACATTTTTGTCAAGCAATTATTATTTTAGCAAACAATGATTGTGGTTCATCCTATATTCTCCCTAACATCCTGACCCCCTTGCAACAGATGTGGGATAAACACACATGCACATACTCTAACACACTCAACACCTTTCCTCCACAATCAACCATAAGCTCAGATGCTCAACGGTTGTTACATTTACATTTTACATTTATGTCCTTTAGTAGGACGCTCTTTATCCAGAGCGAACTTACAAATTGGTGCATTCACCTTATAGCCAGTGGGACAACCACTTTACAACTTTTTTTTTTTTTTCTTTTTTCTTTCTTTGGGGGTGGGGGTAAGGGGGGGTAGAAGGATTACTTTATCCTATCCCAGGTATTCCTTAAAGAGGTGGGTTTTGTCAAAATGTCTCCGGAAGGTGGTGAGTGACTCCGCTGTCCTGGCGTCGTGAGGGAGCTTGTTCCACCATTGGGGTGCCAGAGCAGCGAAGAGTTTTGACTGGGCTGAGCGGGAAACTGTGCTTCAGCAGAGGTAGGGGAGCCAGCAGGCCAGAGGTGGATGAACGCAATGCCCTCGTTTGGGTGTAGGGACTGATCAGAGCCTGAAGGTACGGAGGTGCCGTTCCCCTCACAGCTCGTAGGCAAAGCACCATGGTCTTTGTAGCAGAAGTGCGAGCTTCAACTGGACGCCAGTGGAGTGTGCGGAGGGAGGGGGGTGACGTGATGAGAACTTGGGAAGGTTGAACACCAGACGGGCTTGGTGTCCCCTCTTACATCCCAGAGCCCAACTCAAGAAACGACCTGAATTACAAATGCATATACAGTTACAGCTGTTTGAGAAAGCATGCAAGATTGAGCAAAAATTGACAAAAATATGGAGATCAGATCCACGCTCTTCTCCTGAAACACAAACACTCTGGTCCCCCGTTTTGTAACCATTTTTTCCCAAGCATCTCCGAGCAGTCAGACCTTTGATTATTTTTTGCCACCAGGGCCACGATAATATGCCCCCTCTCTGATTATCCGAGTGTGACTCACTCCCCATGTGTTACTGCAACCAGTTTTGCCAGCACTGCCACTACCTGGGTGGGGTGTACCCACCGGAATCCCCACCGGCTAGGGACAAGGTCGTCAAGGTTCTCATCAGCAGCTTTGAGAATTTCCTTGTATATTATGCTCTCCCATCAGGGGGGCTCTGGCTTTGTAGGACCAACCCTGCCAGGCAGCTCAGAATCTTGAGGGGGCGGTGCTGCTCTAGTAGGTCTCTGACCGCATTTATCTTTCTGTTTTGGCTGCATATAGGCAACTCACAGCAGGTCCATAAAATAGATGGGGACTTCTCTTTGGTGCATGGGTCGCTCAGGTGGGTGTCTAGGATATAGGGTTGGAGACCGTTCCATCATGTGTGTGTTTGTACGTGTGTCTAATGCGTCATTATATCATTCATCAACACCAAATCAGACTATATTTATTTATTTTTTTCAAACAATATATAAACATAAAACAGACGATATCAAATAAATGACATTGATCACATCAATTATATTAATCCAGCCTCTTCATAAAGTGTAGTTAACCATGTCCTCCTCCTCAGGCTCTATAGGGGGTGTTGTGTTTTACGGGCTGAACACATCTTTAGCGTTAGCATCTACCATCACTGCCATAGAGATCCTATATATTTAGCATTAGCATCTACCGTCACTGCTATAGAGATCCTATGGTCACAGCGGTAACACTTCCTTAGCATTAGCATCTACCGTCACTGCTATAGAGATCCTATGGTCACAGCGGTAACACTTCCTTAGCATTAGCATCTACCATCTCTGCTATAAAGATCCTATGGTCACAGCGGTAACTCTTCCTTAGCATTAGCATCTACCATCTCTACTATAAAGATCCTATGGTCACAGCGGTAACACTTCCTTAGCATTAGCATCTACATTATCCAGTGTGTGTATCCTCCTCCGGCTCTATAGGGGGTGCTGTGTCCTACGGGCTGTGAGCTGAAGACAGCCATGCTGAAACAAGAGAGGAACGTGAAAGAGGAAGTGAGGAAAATGCAGAAAGATGTTGACGACCTGTCGAGATCCACTAACAACGTCTATAACTACGTAGACGGCATGTCCACAGCGCTGAGAGAGAGACAGCTAGTCAGCAACGGTAAGGCCTAGCTAGATATGTCATTTACATACAATGACCCAAGACAAGTAAAAATGTACAATAAGGCAGTGGACAGTGTCCCAACATCCACACAGTGGACAGTGTCCCAACATCCAAACGTATTATGTGTCTCAGAAATGGTCAGACCCCAAGTCTATACTCAGCTCTGTCCAATAACTTAACATATAGACTTCCCTATACCTTATACAGTGATGTCATATATTAGCCGAGCATACTAAGCATGCTACTTGGAGAGGTAAAACAATAGTGAGAGAGGTGTCACTTACCCCTCCTCTCTCCCCTCTCTTTCTCCATCTCCCCGTCCCACCTTCTCCCCTCTCTTTCTCCATCTCCCCGTCCCCCCTCTCCCCTCTCTTTCTCCATCTCCCCCGTCCCCCTCTCCCCTCTCTTTTCTCCATCTCCCCGTCCCCCTCTCCCCTCTCTTTCTCCATCTCCCCGTCCCCCTCTCCTCTCTCTTTCTCCATCTCCCCGTCCCCCTCTCCCTTCTCTTTCTCCATCTCCCCATCCCTCTCTCCCCTCTCTTTCTCCATCTCCCCGTCCCCCTCTCCCCTCTCTTTCTCCATCTCCCCATCCCTCTCTCCCCTCTCTTTCTCCATCTCCCCGTCCCGCTCTCCCCGTACCCCATACCTCTCCCCGTCCCCTCTCCCCGTACCCCATACCTCTCCCCGTCCCTCTCCCCGTACCCCATACCTCTCCCCGTCCCTCTCCCCCGTACCCCATACCTCTCCCCGTCCCTCTCCCCGTACCCCATACCTCTCCCCGTCCCTCTCTCCCCGTACCCCATACCTCTCCCCCCCGCTCTCCCTCGCCCTTTCTTTCTCTACAGAGAATGGTGACCTGGTGAGTCAGTACACGGACGATCTGGAGACCCAGCATGCCTTTGCAAAGGAGGCTATAGACACCCGTCTTCCCTCTCTAACATTAGGTGTGTGTGTGTGTGTGTACGTTTGGTGTGTGTGTGTGTGTGTGGGAGGTGTTTTAACTATACTTGTGGGGACCAGAAGTCCCCACAAGAATAGTAAACCAAGAAAATGTTGACCAACTGGGGACATTTTGTTGGTCCCCATAAGGTCAAATGCTATTTCTTGGGGATTTAGGGTCAAGGTTAGAATTAGTGTTAGAATTAGGTTTAGGGTTTAGGTTTAGGAGATAGGGTTAGGGTTAGGTTTAGATTTAGGGTTAGGGTTAGGTTTTTGGGTTAATGTTAGTTAGAGTAAGGGTACGGGTTAGGTTTGAGGTTAGGGAAAATAGGATTTTGAATGGGACTGAATTGTATGTCCCCATAAGGTTAGCAGCGCAAGACGTGTGCGTGCGTATATCGGAGGGGCTACGTACAGCTATTAGCATCTTCAAGTCATCGCTGAAAAAACACTTCCTTAGCATTAGCATCTACTCACTGCCATAGAGATCCTCTGGTCACAGCTGAAACACTTCCTTAGCGTTAGCGTCTGTATTTAACAAAGGGGTTTCATTTCATTAGTGGCATAACAAAGTCTTCTTCTTCTTCTTCCCATCAGGATTCTTCAAGGGGTCCTTGAGAAGATCAGGTTTTGAAGATTCAGAGAGTGGAGAAGGCTATCCTGGCCCAGAGAGAGGAATGCAAGGAGCCATGCACCGTCTCCTGCCCCCATACCTGTTGTCTCTGGTGAGGATGCAGACTGTTGGTGGTTGGTTCTGTGTGTGTGGAAATGTAGCGGAGGTCAGTCTGACTCGTGCTCTCGTGATGAGGTGGCACTGCCTGTCACTTCAAAATCACTGTCACCCCCTTGGCCCAATAGGGAATTTCCTCTTAGCCTAATGGTTAAACAAGACGTTGATTTCCCAGGCGGGAGACCGGGCTTCAGATCCCACCGTGACATAAGACTAAACTTGTGTGTCCCCTCCCTCCCTCCCTCCCTCCAGGTAAGGAGTTAGTGAGGACATCTACAGGAAAAGGAGGAAGGATTTCTGGGATGTATCTGGTCCAGCCTGACTCCTTCTAACCCGCCCTACAAGGTCTACTGTGACCAGACCACGCAGAAAAAGGAGGTGGGGGTGGTTGTCTGTTTCTCTCTCACTCACTCCAGCCCTGCTTCTATATATCTATTGCTTTTCAAATGTATGAGGGGGGAGTGTAAAAGTTAAAAGTGCACCACTTTTGGAGAAGGGAGGAGAATCGTAACGCATCCATTTTCTATCCATTTATCCCTTATTTGACCTGTTTATCCACATTGTCTAACCGTATCTCTCTCTCATCTCTCTCTCTCTCTCTCTCTCTCTCTCTCTCTCTCTCTCTCTCTCTCTCTCTCTCTCTCTCTCTCTCTCTCTCTCTCTCTCTCCATCTCTCTCTCTCTCTCTCTCTCTCTCTCTCTCTCTCTCTCCTCCAGTCTCTCTCTCTCTCTCTCTCTCTCTCTCTCTCTCTCTCTCTCTCTCTCTCTCTCTCTCTCATCCTTCTCTCTCTCTCTCTCCGCCCTTCAGGCTGGACCACTATTCAGAACAGGAAGGATGGTTCTGTAGACTTCGGCCGGCGTTGGGACAACTACCGCAGCGGTTTCGGGAATATCGCCTTCGACGTCGGGAAGGGACACTGCAACACTCCAGGTGAGGAGAAAAACAAACCATGAAAAATAGTATATGAATATACTATAAAATATACTAAAATGGATTCAGGAGGTAAACTCCAATTCCACTTTTTCTCAATAATAAACGTAAAGTCATGATGTCACCGAACCGTGTGTTTGTCCTGTGTCACGTCACAGGGGAATACTGGCGGGTAATGACCGCATCAGTCAGCTGACCAAGCAGGGTCCAACTGAGGTCCTCATGGAGATGGAGGATTGGTCCGGAAACAAGGTCCACGCCCAGTACAAAACAGTTTACCATACAGGTAACACGGCCAGTAGAAACAGCAGCATGGCCGTTCTAGAACTCCAAACTCTGGGGTTGGGTTACTAGGGAAAGCACTTTGCACAGAAGATGATGTGAATAATGCTAATTAAAATCCAGATTAATTGATTGATTGATGGTATTGCAGGGCGAGACGTCAAACTACGTAATGGCGATCAATGGGTACTCGGGCACGGCCGGTAACGTGATGCTGGAGGGAGCTACGGGGCTGTATGGAGAGAACCGGACCATGACCATCCACAATGGAATGATGTTCAGCACCTACGACAGGGACAACGATAACCTGGTAAGGGAGGGCTGTTAAACCCAATTCCCAGAGGGTCGTGTGTCTGCTGGTTTTAGTTATTTTCTTTACATTTGTGTCCAATTTAAGACCTAGACAACCAGGTGAGGGGAGGTCCTAACTAATCAATTAAGACCTAGACAACCAGGTGAGGGAGGTCCTAAAACTAATCAATTAAGACCTAGACAACCAGGTTGAGGGGAGGTCCTAACTAATCAATTAAGACCTAGACAACCAGGTGAGGGAGGTCCTAACTAATCAGTGATCTTAGTTGATCAATCAAGTACAAGGGAGGAGTGAAAACCCCAGACACACAGCCCTCCAAGAATTACATTTGGTTTAGGGATTGTTGTTCAGTCAATCAAAACATCTCTCTCTGTGTCTGTCTCCTTCACCCCCTCCCCTCTCCCTCACCCCCTCCCCACTCCCATCTCCCCCACTCCCACCTCCCTCCTCACCCACTCTCATCTCCCCCCTCTCCACTCTCATCTCCCCCCTCTCCACTCCCATCTCCCCCCTCTCCCCTCTCCCTCAACCCTCCTCCTCCCCCCTCCCCTCTCCCCTCTCCCCCACCCCCTCCTCCCTCCCCTCTCCCCCTCTCCATCACCTCCTCCCCCTCCCCTCTAACAGGACTCCAGGTGACCCGTCCAAGCAGTGCTCCCGTGAAGACGGCGGTGGCTGGTGGTACAACAGGTGTCACTCAGCCAATCCCAACGGCCGTTACTACTGGGGCGGGGCTTACACACGGTACATGGCAAAACACGGGACAGATGACGGGATGGTGTGGATGAACTGGAAGGGATCCTGGTACTCTCTCAAAGCCATCTGCATGAAGATCAGGCCCTACTTCGCCTCGCGGTAGACACACAGGGAGACACACAGAGAGATACACAGGGAGATACACAGGGAGATACACAGGGAGATACACAGGGAGATACACAGGGAGACACACAGGGAGATACACAGGGAGATACACAGGGAGATACACAGGGAGATACACAGGGAGATACACAGGGAGAGAGACACAACATACACACGACAAGGGACACATGACCACACACTAGGGCAGTGTTTCTCAATCCTGATAAAACATTATTGTAACAACATGTGTTGTCTCTGTGTGATGTGATGTGTGTGTGCTTTGGGACAAGTATACGTACAAGTATTATAAGTATACAAGTATATATTAACAGAGGACTGTCCCTTACACTACTCAATAAAAACATATTGAGGAACTTATTTCATGTTTGTTCGTTTCTTTATCATTGTATCAAGCCACAGCCATCAGATCATTACTTGGAATGTGAATGGGGGTGAAGTGACCTGTAAAAATGTGAAATCACATATGATATAAAGCTGTATCCATATAATTACAGTGTAGTGTGGTGTGTGTCAGAATACTTGAATAGCTTGAACTTTTTTTATGTAAACTTGTAACTTTTTATGAAAAAAAAAACATTCCACACCGAAGATAGTCTATTTCAATGAAAATGGCCCCTTCCAGGAACAGTTGTAAACACTGCCACTTTTAACAGTTAAGAACGACATAATGAAATAGGTCAACAGTTAACAGTTAAGAATGACATAATGAAATAGGTCAACAGTTAAGAATGACATACTGAAATAGGTCAACCGTTAACAGTTAAGAACGACATACTGAAATAGGTCAACCGTTAACAGTTAAGAACGACATACTGAAATAGGTCAACAGTTAACAGTTAAGAACGACATACTGAAATAGGTCAACAGTTAACAGTTAAGAATGACATAATGAAATAGGTCAACAGTTAAGAATGACATACTGAAATAGGTCAACGTTAACAGTTAAGAACGACATACTGAAATAGGTCAACCGTTAACAGTTAAGAACGACATACTGAAATAGGTCAACAGTTAACAGTTAAGAACGACATACTGAAATAGGTCAACAGTTAACAGTTAAGAACGACATACTGAAATAGGTCAACAGTTAACAGTTAAGAACGACATACTGAAATAGGTCAACCGTTAACATAACGTCCACTTCATAGGATGACACATATGGGATAAAATACTAATTTATGTAACAAATCTTTCATTAGATTGTTACTTTCCTACTGTAGCCAGCTGACAGCTAACATATCCTTGTAAATTAATATATCATTTATAGTCTGGGTACTGATACATGCATCTATGGAAATGCGATTCACGCTCACTGTCCAAGTTTTCAGGGGTAGATCAAATACACTTTTATCACCCCAAACTGGCTTCCTCAAGCGAGCAAGATTATGTAGGCTAATTTAATAGAATTAACACGGTATTTTCTAGCCTATTTCTGCATCAAAAGTCCCTACTCCTTGAATGTCGTGTATTGATTAAATATAGCATGCGTTTATGAACGACGATCACTGCAATCAACAGCTGCAGTGTTGCTGATTGGATTACCCATGTCGTGTAGTAGTCTGTGTGAAAGTTTATAAAGACAAAAGGCGAACACATTGAAGTATTTGATTTGGATGGATGGATGCTTGACATGATTGAAAGGTAGGAGGATATTGTCTTATCTAAAATGTAGAGGAAAACTTTGCTTCAGCATACATTTCTCTAAACTTGTTATGTGTGTTTTGCGCATGGGACTCAAGCCTGGATGGACTCGTGCCTGGTTAAAGCCTTATAGCTTATTGCCCAATATATTCCAAAATTCTAACTAAATGCACCATGTACATGATTTAGGAGATAAAGGTTGTGAGCACAGCGTTCCTGATCAGATCGACAATCATCTTCTAATGTATTGTGTGGCTGTGATGCAATCTTTAGCCCACAGCATTTTCTGCTTGGTTTCCAGAGCATTGAAAGAGAGAAATGAAATGGGCTGCTACCGAGATCTGACGATGCTTCTGACAATATAGTAAAAGGCGTGTTGTGTCTGGTGCCAAAGTCTGACGTAACTGCCTGTGTGTTGTGTTTATGAGGAGCCCCCTCCCTTTGTTGCATGAGCTTGCTGCTGTTTCCTCCTTGCTTGGCAGAGGTCTCAGATTGTGAACCCGCGACCCAAATGTATCACATAAAATGTATATGCCATATTTACATTTTAGTCATTTTAGCAGACGCTCTTATCCAGAGTGACATTATTACATATATATGTTTTTTTTTTCATACTGGCCCCCCGTGGGAATCGAACCCATAACCCGGCATTTGCCAAACGCCATGCTCTACCAATATCCCTGCCGGCCATTCCCTCCCCTACCCTGGGCCAATTGTGCGCCTCCCCATGGGTCTCCCGGTCGCAACAGAGCCTGGATTCGAACCAGGATCTCTAGTGGCAAAGCTAGCACTGTGATGCAGTGCCTTAGACCACTGCGCCACTCGGGATATCTCACAATTTGATTGGACTTCCCCAGTGTAGTATTTTTTGCTGTGACAGAATGTATATATTTTTTCGTAGATTTGCTTTATTCCACAAAGAGTAGGGGGTGTATAACCCAGTGACCTACCTGTAGCTCGGTTTAGGGACATGGACATGTTTTTTCCCCGGAGTGAGAGAGGTGCACACTTTGACAGACAGGTCCAACAACGAGTCAGAGGGCTTTGGGGACATGGACACGTTTTTTGAAACGTTCTAGAACGCCTGTTTCTCTCCTGTTCCTGTCTCCCCTTCAGAACCCAGGCATTCAGTTTCTTCTAGAACCTCTTCTAGAACCACCTGGTTCTGTTCTAGGTCCTCAAGCTTAGTCAGGAGTTAAGTCCGGACGATGGGGATGGTTGTGTAGCCGGCCTACGACGACATCCACCGGCTGTAGTGTGATCTTAAGGATGTCCTTAACATTTTTACATTTACATTTTAGTCATTTAGCAGACGCTCTTATCCACAGCGACTTACAGTTAGTGAATACATTTTTTTTTTTTTGATATACTGGCCCCCCGTGGGAATCGAACCCACAAACCCTGGCGTTGCAAACGCCATGCTCTATCAACTGAGCTACATCCCTGCCGGCCATTCCCTCCCCTACCCTGGGACGACGCTGGGCCAATTGTGCGCCGCCCATGAGTCTCCCGGTCGCGGCCGGCTGCGCGACAGAGCCTGGATTCGAACCAGGATCTCTAGTGGAACAGTTAGCACTGCGATGCAGTGCCTTAGACCACTGCGCCACTCGGGAGATTCAATCCTTAACAGGAGACTTTCTTTTTGAAGCGACTGGTAGCTGTCGTGGTCGATATGGAAAGCAGAGGTCTCCATGCACGATCCTTGACTGACCGCAGTTTGATGTCAATGTCCACCTAGAGTACAGAAGAGAAACACAGGGTATACAGAGACACCCCTATTCCCTACAGAGTGCTCTGGGCCAACATGGATCAGTGAGTGTTGATTTATCAAGCACCTGAGTGCTGATTTAGGATCAGTTTAGCCTTTTACATCACAATTAATATGATTAAATGGAGAGAGGTGCCTGATGCATCCTGGTCAAAAGTAGTCAACTAAGTAGTGCACTGTGTACGGAATAGGGTGCCATTTGGGATGCAACCACATGTCAACGTCCATCCAACAAACGTCCATCCAACGTCCATCCAACGTCCATCCAACGTCCATCCAACGTCCATCCAACGTCATTCCAATGTCCATCCAACGTCCATCCAACGTCCATCCAACGTCCATCCAACGTCCATCCAACGTCATTCCAACGTCCATCCAAACGTCCATCCAACGTCCATCCAACGTCCATCCAACGTCCATCCAACGTCCAATTTAGGGTGTAATTTGTATTTAGGATTATTGTGTGCTTGTTGACGTTTACTGCGTTGATTGATAGGAACAAGCGTTTCACTGCGCCCGCCATTGCACCTGCTGAACTGTGTACACAACCAATAAAAAAAAGTGATTTGATTTTCATCCGATGGGTTGCAGAGAAACACAGAGAGACAGATAGGAGAGTGAACAGGTAGTCATTGACCAAGGCTTTATACTGTTAACTCTGAAGTAAACATTAAAGGGCCTTGACTGGTGGGATGAGGTAGGAAGAGATCACGTCAGTGTCCCAAATGGTACCCTGTTTCCTATCTAGTGCACTACTTTTAACCAGGCTCTGTAGAGTCAACTCTGTAAAGTAGTGCACTAGCTAGGGAATAGGGTGCCATTTGGGACACATAAATATTACCAGTCTATCCTGGGTGACTGTGACTGCAGTGTCCTAAATTGGCACCCTATTTTCAGGCTCTTTTAACCAGGCTCTGGTCTAAAGTAGTGCACTATATAGGGAATAGGGTGCCATTCTCTGGTCTAAAGTAGTGCACTATATAGGGAATAGGGTGCCATTCTCTGGTCTAAAGTAGTGCACTATATAGGGAATAGGGTGCCATTCTCTGGTCTAAATTAGTGCACTATATAGGGAATAGGGTGCCATTCTCTGGTCTAAAGTAGTGCACTAGATAGGGAATAGGGTGCCACTTGGGAAGGCACATGTTTGTCATGAGTCAAAGTTTGGTGTTGCAGAGTTTTACTCCCTCACCTGTTCTCAAAATTGGAGAAATCAATAGTCAAAAACACCATGTGTGCCAATAGGCTTAGCTATTCAACTCTCGTCTCCTATCCCTCGTCTCCTATCCTCGTCTTCTATCTCCTTTTACTTATCTCCTTTCCTTATTGAGCACTGAAAGGAATTTTATGGATGAATGTGATATGATGAATTTACCCTGAACACAGATTAAGCTTAGACCTGAACTCAATGGAGAATCTCCGTTGGAAGTAATTCTAAGTCTATCCCTCTAAGTCTAACTCTTGCCTTAACTCTCTAAGTCTGACTCTTAACTTTCCTAAGTGTACAGTAAATCTTAACCCTCTAACGTCTAACTCTTAACCCTCTAAGCCTGACTCTTACCTCTTGCCGGTACATGTCCTCTATCTGTTTCTGGAGCGGCTTTCGTTGCTCCTTCAGTTTCCTGTGACAACGCAACCAACCATTTCCTTAGCGATGTCAGGTTCCGCGCCCAACTCCTCAGCGAACTCCACGTACCTCAGCTCAAATACTGTGGTCACAATCAATCAATCAGAATAGAAGATGGAAGGAAGAAGTGAAGGAGAAGAGAAGGAGAGAGTGAAGGAGGGAAGTGAAGGAGAGAGAAGGAGAGAGAAGGAAGGAGTGAAGGAGAGAGAAGGAGAAGAGTGAAGGAGAGAGAAGGAGAGAGAAGGAGAGAGAAGGAAGAGTGAAGGTGAGTGAAGGAGAGAGAAGGAGAGAGAAGGAAGAGTGAAGGAGAGTGAATGAGAGAGAGGAGAGAGAAGGAAGAGTGAAGGAGAGTGAAGGAGAGTGAAGGAGAGAGAAGGAGAAGGAGGAGAGAAGGAGAGTGCAAGGAGAGAGAAGGAGAGTGAAGGAAGAGTGAAGAAGAGAGAAGGAGAGTGAAGGAGAGTGAAGGAGAGAGAAGGAGAGAGAATGAGAGAGAATGAGAGATAAGGAGAGAGAAGGAGATCCGAGATGAGGAGAGAAGGAGAGAGAAGGAGATGAGCAGGAAGGGGAGAGTGAAGGAGGGAGAAGGAGAGAGAAGGATTTTGCTGAAGGAGAGAGAAGGAGAGAGAAGGAGAGAGAAGGAGAGAGAAGGAGAGAGAAGGAGAGAGAAGGACGAGAGAAGGAGAAGAAAGAAAACTGAGGGAGACGAGAGAAAAAACAGATGGAAGGCTTCGATTGGAAGATATTCTAGAAAGATCTGTGGATTGGTTGATAGATGGAAGGACGGACGGACGGACAGGCAGACAGACAGACAGACAGACAGACAGACAGACAGACAGACAGACAGACACACAGACAGACAGACAGACAGACAGACAGACAGACAGACAGACAGACAGACAGACAGACAGACAGACAGACAGACAGACAGACAGACAGACATCAATTGATGAATATATTTATTTGATTGATTAATAGATCAATTCGAGGTGTTGCCACCTACCGTGTGTCTTGACGATGGCCTTGCGGTTGATATCGTAGATGTGTTTGGTGGTCACCGTGGATTCTACATGAGGTCTAACAACTTGTAATATGTTTAACAAGGTTTAATATGTTAACCAAAAAAACTAAAGTCTTATGTAATTGGTCAGTTGCTCGATTAAGTTCTGGTCCCATACGTGCTAAAAGAAGAGATGAAGAGATGCTACAACGAGGAAACGGAACTGGAATGAGGAGCTCCACCCTGTCTTTGCAAGTTACGGGCAGAATGTTACGGCCTATGACCTCCAACGAGCTATCAAACAGGAAAGTGTCAATAAAGGACTAAGATCTAATCCTGGGAAAACCACAGCCGCGAACTGCTTTGTGACGCAAAAACCTACCAGACAAACTAAATGCCTTCAGTCCCCTGTAGCTCAGTTGGTAGAAGCATGGCGCTTGCAACGCCAGGGTTGTGGGTGTCGTTTCCCCATGGGGGGCCAGTATGAAAATGTATGCACTCACTAACTGTAAGTCGCTCAGGATAAGAGGCGTCTGACTAAATTACTAAAATGTAAAAAAATGTCAATGTATGCTCACTTCGAGGCAAGCAACACTGAAACCATGCATGAGAGAGCACAGCTGTTTCCAGATGACAGTATGATCACGCTCTCTGTAGCCGATGTGAGTAAGACCTTAACACAGGTTAGACATTCACCAGGGCTTACCCAGGACGCATACTCAGAACCATGTGCTGACCAGCTGGCAAGTGTCTTCACTGATATTTTCAACCATTTTTTGCCTTCCTCGATGCGAGCATATAGAAGTCATTTAGCTCGTCTGGTATGTTCGCAGTCACTCGGGCAGCTCGCGGCTGGGGTTTCCTTTTGTAATCCGTGATAGTTTGCAAGTCCTGCCACATCCGACGAGCATCAGAGCCGGCGTAGTAGGAATCGAAAGCTTAGTCCTGTATTGACGCTTTGACTATTTGATTTGTGTCCCGCTCCTTGAAAGCGTGCAGCATTTAGCTCAGTGCAGATGTTGCCTGTAATCCATGGCTTTTGGTACGTAACGGATGCTGTGTGGACTACGGTTGTCGATGCGTCCAATCATGTTCATATGTCGGACCACTTCCATATTGAGCGCATCGCTGGTACTTCGTATGTTAAAGTTTTTTTTGCTTGTAAGCAGGAATTGAGAGGGATGGAGTTCATGGTCAGATCTGCCAAAGTGGAGGGTGAGGGAGAGCTTTGTAGAGTATCTTTGTAAGAGTCTAGTAGAGTATAGTAGAGTATAGTAGAGTAGAGTATAGTAGAGTAGAGTAGTAGAGTATAGTAGAGTAAGTAGAGTAGAGTAGTAGTAGAGTAGAGTAGTAGAGTAGAGTATAGTAGAGTAGAGTAGTAGTAAAGTAGAGTAGAGTAGAGTAGAGTAGAAGTAAAGTAGAGTAGTAGAGTAGAGTAGAGTAGAGTAGTAGTAGAGTAGAGTAAGTAGAGTAGTAGTAGAGTAGTAGAGTAGAGTAACGTAGAGTATAGTAAGTAGAGTAGTAGAGTCCGTAGAGTAAGAGTAGAGTAGTAAGTAGGGTAGAGTATAGTAGAGTAGTAGAGTGGAGTAGAGTAGCGTAGAGTATTAGAGTAGAGTAGAGTAGAGTAGAGTAGAGTAGAGTAGTGTAGTCCAGAGTAGAGTAGAGTAGTAGTAGAGTAGAGTATAGTAGAGGTATAGAGTAGTAGGAAGTAGAGTAGAGTATGTAGAGTATAGTAAGTAGAGTCGCGTAGAAGTAGAGTAGTAGAGTAGAGTAGAGTAGAGTAGTGTAGAGTAGTAGTAGAGTATAGTAGTAGAGTAGCGTAGAGTAGTAGTAGTGTCGAGTAGAGTAGTAAGTAGTAGTCGTAGAGTAGAGTAGTGTAAGTAGAGTAGAGTAGCGTCGAGTAGAGTAGAGTAGTAGAGTAGAGTAGAGTAGTCCGTAGAGTAGAGTAGAGTAGGTAGTGTAGAGTAGAGTAGAGTAGAGTAGAGTAAAGTAGAGTAGAGTAGAGTAGCGTAGAGTAGAGTAGAGTAGAGTAGAGTAGCGTAGAGTAGAGTCGAGTAGCGTAGAGTAGAGTAGTCGAGTAGAGTAGTAGTCGAGTAGAGTAGTAGAGTAGTAGTAGAGTAGAGTCGAGTAGAGTAGCGTAGAGTCGAGTAGAGTAGAGTCGAGTAGCGTTCTGTAGAAGTAGTAGTAGAGTAGCGTCCGAGTCAGTCGAGTAGTCGCGTAGTAGCGTCGTGTATAGCGTAGCGGTAGAGTAGAGTCGTAGTGTAGAGTAGGAGTAGCGTAGAGTAGTAGAGTAGAGTATAGTATAGTATAGAGTAGAGTAGTGTTTCGCGTAGAGTCGCGTCGCGTCGCGTCCCGTCGTAGCGTAGCGTCGCGTCGCGTCGTATAGAGTCGTAGTAGCGTCGTCGCGGTCGCGCGTAGTAGTAGAGTAGAGTCGTCGCGTCGCGTCGCGTGGTAGCGTCGTCGCGTCCGTAGTCGTCGCGTCGAGTCGCGTAGAATAGGTGTCGCGTCGCGTAGATTAGACGTCCGCGTCGTAAGCGTCGCGTAGCGTAGAGTAGCGTCGCGTCGAGTCGCGCGTAGCGTCGCGTAGAGTAGAGTAGTGTAGTCGTAGTGTCGCGTCGTAGCCGTAGTCGTCGTCGTCGCGTCGCGTACGCGTCGCGGTCGCGTAGCAGTCGTCGCGTATAGGTCGCGTCGCGTAGAGTCGAGTCGCGTCGCGTCGTCGCGTCGTCGCGTAGAGTCTCGTCGCGTCGGTAGCGTCGCGTCGCGTCGAGGTCGCGTACGTAGTCGTATCGTCTCGTCGCGTCGTCGAGTCGCGTCGCGTCGTCGCGTCGCGTCGTCGCGAGTCGCGTATCGTCGTCGTAGTGTAGTCGCGTCGAGTAGGGTCGCGTCGTAGAGTAGTGTCGTCGAGTCGAGTAGTCGTCTCGTCGTGCGCGTCCGCGTAGAGTCGCGTCGAGTCGCGTAGAGTCGCGTAGCGTCGTCGTAGCGTCGTCGTGTCGCGTAGAGTCGCGTCGTCGTGGTCCCGTCGCGTAGTAGGTAGACCGCGTCGCGTCGAGTAGCGTCGCGTCGTAGCGTAGCGTAGAGGTAGAGCGTAGTCGCGCGTAGAAAGTAGCGTCGAGTCGCGTCGCGTCGTCGCGTCGCGTCGTCGCGTCGCGTCGAGTCGTCGTAGCGTCGCGTCGCGTCGTAGAGTCGCGTCGAGTAGGTAGTCGTAGTAGGTAGCGTAGTCGTAGTCGCGTATCGTCGTCTAGAGTCGCGTCGTAGAGTCGTCGGTCGTCGTCGTCGCGTCGTGTGTAGTCGCGTCGCGTAGTCGTAAGTCGCGTCGCGTCGTAGTCGTATCGTCTCGTATAGCGTCGTCGCGTCCCGCGTCGCGTCGTAGTAGTCGCGTCTCAGTCGTCGCGTCGAGTCGCGTCGCGTCGTCGCGTCGCGTCCCGCGTCGCGTCGTCGTCGCGTCGCGTCGCGTCGTCGCGTCGCGTCGCGTCGCCGTCGAAGTCGCGTCGCGTCGCGTCGTCGCGTCGTCGTCGTCGCGTACGCGTCGCGTCGTCGCGTCGCGTCGCGTCGCGTCCGCGTCGTCGTCGCGTCGTCGTCTCGCGTCGTCGTCGCGTCGCGTCGTCGCGTCGCGTCGCGTCCGTCGCGTCGCTCGTCGCGTCGCGTCGCGTCGCGTCGCGTATCGTCGCGTCGCGTCGCGTCGTCGTAGTCGTCCGCGTCGCGTCGCGTCGCGTCGCGTCGCGTCGCGTCGTCGCGTCGTCTCTCGTCGCGTCGCGTCGACGTCGCGTCGCGTCGCGTCGTCGCGTCGCGTCGCGGTCGTCGCGTCGTCTCGCGTCGCGTCGCGTCGCGTCGCGTCCGCGTCGCGTCGTCTCGCGTCGCGTCGTCGTCGTGTCGCGTCGCGTCCGCGTCGTCGCGTCGCGTCGCGTCGCGTCGCGTCCGCGTCGCGTCGTCGCGTCGCGTCTCGTCGGTCGCGTCGCGTCGCGTCGCGTCGCGCGTCGCGTCGCGTCGCGTCGCGTCCGCGTCGCGTCGCGTCGCGTCGTCGTCGCGTCGCGTCGTCGCGTCGTCGTCGCGTCGCGTCGTCGCCTCGCGTCGCGTCGCGTCGCGTCGTCGTCGTCTCGCGTCGCGTCGCGTCGTCGCGTCGCGTCGCGTCGCGTCGCGTCGCGTCGCGTCGTCGTCGTCGTCGCGTCGCGTCGTCGCGTCGCGTCCGCGTCGCGTCGTCGTCGTCGCGTCGCGTCGTCGCGTCGTCGCGTCGCGTCGCGTCGCGTCGCGTCGTCGTCGCGTCGTCGTCGCGTCGCGTCGCGTCGTCGCGTCGCGTCGTCGCGTCGCGTCGCGTCGTCGCGGGTCGCGTTCGCGTCGCGTCGTCGCGTCGCGTCGCGTCGCGTCGGGTCGCGTCGTCGCGTCGCGTCGCGTCGTCGTCGCGTCGCGTCGCGTCGCGTCGCGGTCGCGTCGCGTCGCGTCGTCGCGTCGCGTCGTCGTCGCGGTCGCGTCGTCGTCGTCGTCGCGTCGTCGTCGCGTCGTCGTCGCGTCGCGTCGTCGCGTCGCGTCGCGTCGTCGTCGTCGTCGCGTCGTCGCGCGTCGCGTCGCGTCGCGTCGTCGTCGTCGCGTCGCGTCGCGTTCGCGTCGCGTCGCGTCGCGTCGCGTCGTCTCGTCGTCGCGTCGTCGCGTCGTCGTCGTCGTCGTCGCGTCGTCTCGCGTCGTCGCGTCGTCGTCGCGTCGCGTCGTCGCGTCGCGTCGCGTCGCGTCGCGTCGCGCGTCGCGTCGCGTCGCGTCGTCGCGTCGTCGCGTCGCGTCGCGTCGTCGTCGTCGTCGCGTCGCGTCGTCGTCGCGTCGTCGCGTCGCGTCGCGTCGCGTCGTGTCGCGTCGCGTCGCGTCGCGTCGTCGCGTCGTCGCGTCGCGTCGTCGTCGCGTCGCGTCGCGTCGTCGTCGCGTCGCGTCGTGTCGCGTCGCGTCGCGTCGTGTCGCGTCGTCGTCGCGTCGTCGCGTCGCGTCGTCGTCGCGTCGTCGCGTCGTCGTCGTGTCGTCGTCGCGTCGCGTCGCGTCGCGTCGTCGCGTCGTCGCGTCGCGTCGCGTCGTCGCGTCGTCGCGTCGTCGTCGTCGCGTCGCGTCGTCGTCGTCGTCCGCGTCGTCGCGTCGCGTCGTCGTCGCGTCGCGTCGCGTCGCGTCGCGTCGCGTCGTCTCGTCGTCGCGTCGCGTCGCGTCGTCGCGTCGCGTCGCGTCGTCGCGTCGTGTCGCGTCGCGTCGTCGCGTCGCGCGTGTCGCGTCGCGTCGCGTCGCGTCGCGTCGCGTCGCGTCCGTCGCGTCGTCGCGTCGTCGCGTCGCGTCGTCGCGTCGTCGCGTCGTCGTCGCGTCGTCGTCGCGTCGCGTCGCGTCGCGTCGCGTAGTCGTCGCGTGCGTCGCGTCGCGTCGTCGTCGCGTGGTCGTGCGTCGCGGTCGCGTCGCGTCGCGTCGTCGTCTCGTCGCGTCGTCGTCGCGTCGCGTCGCGTCGTCGTCGTCGCGTCGCGTCGCGTCGTCGTCGCGTCGCGTCGCGTCGCGTCGTCGTCGTTCGTCGCGTCGCGTCGTCGTCGTCGTCGTCGTCGTCGCGTCGCGTCGCGTCGCGTCGCGTCGTCGTCGTCGTCGTCGCGGGTCGCGTCGCGTCGCGTCGCGTCGCGTCGCGTCGCGTCGTCGTCGTCGCGTCGTCGCGTCGTCGTCGTCTCGTCGCGTCGTCGCGTCGTCGCGCGTCGTCTCGTCGTCGTCGCGTCGCGTCGTCGTCGTCTCGTCGTCGCGTCGCGTCGTCGTCGTCGTCGTCGTCGTCGCGTCGCGTCGTCTCGTCGCGTCGCGTCGTCGCGTCGCGTCGCGTCGTCGCGCGTTCGCGTCGCGTCGCGTCGCGTCGCGTCGTGTCGTCCGCGTCGCGTCGTCGCGTCGCGTCGTCGTCGTCGTCGTCGCGTCGTCGCGTCGCGCGTCGCGTCGCGTCGCGTCGCGTCGTCGTCGCGTCGTCGCGTCGTCGTCGCGTCGCGTCGCGTCGCGTCGCGTCGCGTCGCGTCGCGTCGCGTCGTGTCGCGTCGCGTCGTCGTCGCGTCGTCGTCGTCGCGTCGCGTCGTCGTCGCGTCGCGTCGTCGTCGCGTCGCGTCGCGTCGTGTCGCGTCGTCGTCGTCGTGTCGCGTCGCGTCGTGTCGCGTCGTCGTCGCGTCGCGTCGTCGCGTCGTCGTCGCGTCGCGTCGTCGCGTCGCGTCGTCGTCGCGCGTCGCGGTCGTGCGTCGCGTCTCGTCGTGTCGCGTCGCGTCGGTCGCGTCGCGTCGTCGCGTCGTCGTCGCGTCGCGTCGCGTCGCGTCGCGTCGCGGTCGTCGCGTCCCGCGTCGCGTCGTCGCGTCGCGGTCGCGTCGTCTCGTCGCGTCGTCGTCGCGTCGCGTCGCGTCGTCGCGTCGTCGTCGCGTCGTCGTCGTCGTCGCGTCGCGTCGTCGCGTCGCGTCGCGTCGCGTCGCGTCGTCGCGTCGCGTCGCGTCGCGTCGTCGCGTCGCGTCGGTCGCGTCGTCGTCGCGTCGCGTCGCGCGTCGCGTCGCGTCGTCGCGTCGCGTCGCGTCGTCGGTCGTCGTCGTGTCGCGTCGTCGTCGCGTCGCGTCGTCGCGTCGTCGCGTCGCGTCGCGTCGCGTCGTGGTCGCGTCGTCGCGTCGTCGCGTCGCGTCGTGTCTCGTCGTCGTCGTCGCGTCGGTCGCGTCGCGTCGCGTCGCGTCGTCGCGTCGCGTCGTCGGCGTCGTCGTCGTCGCGTCGCGTCGCGCGTCGTCGCGTCGTCGTCGCGTCGTCGGTCGCGTCGCGTCGTCGTCGCGTCGTCTCGTGTCGCGTCGTCGTCGTCGCGTCGTCGCGTCGTCGTCGTCGTTCGCGTCGTTCGCGTCGTCGCGTCGTCGCGTCGTCGCGTCGTCGCGTCGTCGCGTCGCGTCGCGTCGCGTCCGTCGCGTCGTCGCGTCGTCGTCGTCGTCGCGTCGTCGTCGTCGCGTCGCGTCGCGTCGTCGCGTCGTCGCGTCGTCGCGTCGTCGTCGCGTCGCGTCGCGTCGCGTCGTCGTCGCGTCGCGCGTCGCGTCGCGTCGCGTCGTCGCGTCGCGTCGCGTCGCGTCGCGGTCGTCGTCGTCGCGTCGTTCGCGCGTCGTCGTCGTCGTCGTCGTCGTCGTCGCGTCGCGTCGTCGCGTCGCGTCGCGTCGCGTCGCGTCGCGTCGCGGTCGTCGTCGCGTCGCGTCGCGTCGCGTCGCGTCGCGTCCGCGTCGTCGCGTCGCGTCGCGTCGCGGGTTCGTCGCGTCGCGTCGTCGCGTCGCGTCGCGTCGTCGTCGTCGTCGCGGCGTCGTCGTCGTCGCGTCGTCGCGTCGCGTCGTCGGTCGTCGCGTCGCGTCGCGTCGCGTCGCGTCGTCGTCGTCGTCGTCGCGTCGTCGTCGTCGTCGCGTCGTCGCGTCGTCGCGTCGTCGCGCGTCGGTCCGTCGTCGCGTCGTCGCGTCGTCGTCGTCGCGTCCGTCGTCGCGTCGCGTCGTCGTCGCGTCGTCGTCGTTCGCGTCGCGTCGCGTCGCGTCGCGTCGCGCGTCGTCGCGCGTCGCGTCGTCGCGTCGCGTCCGCGTCGCGTCGTGTCGCGTCGCGTCGTCGCGTCGTCGCGTCGCGTCGTCGCGTCGCGTCGCGTCGCGTCGCGTCGCGTCGCGTCGCGTCGCGTCGTCGCGTCGTCGCGTCGTCGCGTCGCGTCGCGTCGCGTCGTCGCGTCGTCGCGTCGTGTCGCGTCGTCTCGTCGTCGCGTCGTCGTCGCGTCGTCGCGTCGCGTCGTCGCGTCGTCGCGTCGCGTCGCGTCGCGTCGCGTGTCGCGTCGTCGTCGCGTCGTCGTCGCGCGTCGCGTCGCGTCTCGTCGTCGCGTCGTCGCGTCGCGTCGGTCGCGTCGCGTCGCGTCGCGTCGCGTCGCGTCGCGTCGCGTCGCGTCGCGTCGCGTCGCGTCGCGTCGCGTCGCGTCGCCGTCGCGTCGCGTCGCGCGTCGTCGTCGCGTCGCGTCGCGTCGCGTCGTCCGCGTCGTCGTCGTCGTCGCGTCGCGTCGCGTCGTCTCGTCGCGTCGCGTCGTCGCGTCGCGTCGCGTCGCGTCGTCGCGTCGCGTCGTCGCGTCGCGTCGCGTCGCGTCGCGTCGGTCGCGTCGTCGTCGCGTCGCGTCGCGTCGCGTCGCGTCGCGTCGCGTCGCGTCGCGTCGCGTCGTCGCGTCGTCGCGTCGCGTCGCGTCGCGTCGTCGTCGCGTCGCGTCGCGTCGCGTCGTCGCGTCGCGTCGCGTCGCGTCGCGTCGCGTCGTCGCGTCGCGTCGTCGCGTCGCGTCGCGTCGCGTCGTCGTCGTCGTCGCGTCGCGTCGCGTCGTCGCGTCGCGTCGCGTCGCGTCGCGTCGCGTCGCGTCGCCGTCGCGTCGCGTCGTCGCGTCGCGTCGTCGCGTCGCGTCGCGTCGCGCGTCGCGTCGCGTCGCGTCGCGTCGCGGGTGGTCGATTGCGCACCAACCTTTGTTGACAAAGACTTACAGCTGTAATCGCTGCCAAAGGTGTTTTTATAAAAGTATTGACTGATGGGGTGTGAATACTTATGTAAACAAAGATATTTCTGTATTTTATTTTCAATACATTTGCAAACATTTCTAAAAACATGTTTTCACTTTGTCATTATGGGGTATTGTGTGTAGATGGGTGATTTAAAAAAAATTAAATCAATTTTGAATTCAGTCTGTAACACAACAAAATGTGGAATAAGTCAAGAATACTTCATGAATAGCTTTTGGTACAATGTAAAAAGGACACTGCATGTATTGTATTATACTGTCTTAAATAATGTAATTTAAATCATAATCACTTAGGATCTCACTTGGTGAAGGCCACAGGACTGAACATGTATCAATTCAACAACCATGCCTGTCATTACCAAACACCGTCATGGGTAACAATGGGTACCGGTAACAACAAAAAGTTAAAATCGAAAGGCACCCTGGGAAATATGCAAATGACCTACTGGGGAAAAAACTGGTTGAATCAATGTTGCTTCCATGTCAACCCAAAAAAATCAATGCGATGACGTTGAAACAACGTGGAAAACTAATTGGATTTGCAAAAAGTCATCAACGGGCATTTAGTCTTCTTTTCACTCAGCTTTTAACCTAAATCCAATGACATGGTGCATTTTTTTGTTGATTTCACTTCGAATTCACGTTAGTTGACGACTCAACCAAATGTAAATCAAAACAAGACATTGAACTGTGCCCATTGGGATATTTGCATAAAATAAGGTGTTGAGTGTGTGTGGTTTTTCAAAGAACCATATCATTTAAGGTTCTTCAGAGAACCTAAAATGATTCCCCCATGGGAAGAACCTTATATGGTTCCAACTCAAACTTTTATTTTTAAGAACGTACAGTGAACACAGAACAAGCCTACTCACGGAACAAGATCCCACAACCCACTAGTGCCAACAGGCTGCCTAAGTATGATCCCCAATCAGAGACATCGAGCGACATGCTGCCTCTGATTGGGAACCACCCCGGCCATCCTAGATCTACACCTAATAGATCATTCACGTAGATATACACAACATAGAATATTCACACCCTGACTCAACATATAAGAGTCCCCTGAGTCAGGGCGAGACAAGCAGAGGTAACTCTCGGTCTTCCTTTCCAGTGGCGGTCCTCATGAGAGCCAGTTTCATCATAGTGCTTGATAGTTTTTGCGACTGCACTTGAAGAAACTTTCAAAGTTCTTGACATTTTCCGGATTGACTGACCTTCATGTCTTAAAGTAATGATGGACTGTCGTTTCTCTTTGCTTATTTGAGCTGTTCTTGACATAATATGGACTTGGTCTTTTACCAAATAGGTCTATCTTCTGTATACCCCCTCTACCTTGTCACAACACAACTGATTGGCTCAAACTCATTAAGAAGGAAAGAAATTCCACAAATTAACTTTTAAGAACAGGCACACCTGTTAATTGAAATGCATTCCAGGTGACTACCTCATGAAGCTGGTTAAGAGAATGCCAAGAGTGTGCAAAGCTGTCATCAGGGCAAAGGTTGGCTACCTTGAAGAATCTCAAATCTCAAATATATTTTGATTTGTTTAACACTTTTTTGATTACTGCACGATTCCATATGTGTTATTTCATAGTGTTGATGTCTTCACTATTATTCTACAATGTAGAAAATAGTAAAAATAAAGAAAAATCCTTGAAAGAGTAGGTGTGTCCAAACTTTTGACTGGTACTGTACACATATGGCTAGCTGAGAGACAAGGCAAGAAGGGCCTTCTATGCCATCAAAAAGAACATTAAAGTTGACATACCAATTAGGATCTGGCTAAAAATACTTGAATCAGTTATAGAACCCATTGCCCTTTATGGTTGTGAGGTCTGGGGTCCGCTCACCAACCAAGGATGTACATATATGGCGTGAGTTTGGCTAGCTATATTAGCTATGTTGTGAGCGAGTGTATGTGTTAGCCTCTTTAACATTATCAATACACTGCAACACACAACAATACACTGCAACACACTGCAACACACAACAACACACTGCAACACACTGCAACACACTGCAACACACAACAACACACAGCAACACAACACACACATTAAACACACTAATCTCAGTTACCCAGAAGTAAAAATGTCTCGCGAAAGTTTGTAATTTCCTGTTTTACTTCCGGGGGGAAATGCCGTTAACAATTGTGATTACCTTTGTGCAAAGGAAGCGAAGTCTCCTCCAATGGAAAATCTCGGCCAAACCCTTCCTTTCCGCTAATTTCATCCGTGTTTATCATGGCCAAAAATGACATTTTTGTTTTCATCAAATTTTAAGATATAGCCAATTTTGAGTTTGTAGCTGTGGAAACTAGTGGAAACTGTTTATCATCCGCACAGGGGCTTGAAAATCACTGCACAGGTTTAAGCAATACCTTCACCCAATCCAAATCCGTCCAATCAATACCTTCACCCAATCCAAATCCGTCCAATCAATACCTTCACCCAATCCAAATCCGTCCAATCAACAATGAAAACCCCAAACCAGGAACTACTGCTGCTCGTAATCACATAATTCTACGTGAGCCTTGACAGATTCTCGCCGTTTCTGTCCACGTGAATCTGTCCACAAGAGATTACACACAAGCACACGCACACACACACACACACACACACACACACACACACACACACACACACACGCACACAGGCACACACACGCACACGCACACACGCACACATACACACGCACACGCACGCACAGTGTTGTATAACTAACCTTGTGGGGACACACAATACAACCTAAACCTAACCCTTACCCTAACCCTAACCTTAACCCTAACCCAAAAACCTAAAAACCCTAACCTTAACCCTAACCCTAGCTCCTAACCCTAAAACTAACCTAGGTCCTAAAACCAAACCCTAGGTCCTAACCCTAAACCCTAACCCTAACCCTAACCCTAACCCTAACCCTAACCCTAAACCTAATTCTAACCTTAAATTGGTCAAATTTTTGTTTGTTTACTATTCTTGTGGGGACTTCAAGTATAGTTAAACACATCCACGATACACGCACACACACGCACGGGGGCGCAATGAGAGTTATTTAAGATACTTTTCAAAGAGGTAGGGTTTCAATTGAGCATTAGTATTTTGAGGCATTTTTGATCAATGTTTTTTGGCTAGAACCCAGTCTAAACATGCCCAGGGGTACCAGGGATACTCACGTTGAACCATATGATGTATTTCATAAGATTGAAATACTATGATAGTGCTTCACCAATGATTGATTCAGTCAATATTAGCTGTGTGCTAATCGTTGGGGTGAATGTCACATAGCTGACAGAGAACAGAGGTCAGTCAACTATCCACGTTGACGCCGAACTGACTAGACCTGCACACTATTCGGCTTTTCCGTGCCATTGAAGTTCTAAATGTCAAACCTGAACCCATTTCTGATTTAAATAAATATTGTTCTTGTTTGTTATGATAAATTATTATAGATTATATGCCATTTAGCAGACGCTTTTATCCAAAGCGATTTACAGTCATGCGTGCATACATTTTTTTTTTTTATTTATCGTATGGGGTGGTCCCGGGGATCGAAACCCACTACCCTGGCGTTACAAGCGCCGTGCTCTACCAGCTGAGCTACAGAGGACCACATTTATTATTATATGTTCTTAATATTTCTTATAAACAGTATATTATTATATACATTCTTATAAGGGGAAAGAACAAGAGTGTTTCATTTATTGTTGTTAAAGACAGCTCAGTGGCTGATGATTGGGCGTTTTCTGCCTTTGTCTACGAGGTGCTGAATGCAGAACTGTGTGGGAGACAATTAAGACACAATCACTATAATAATAATAATAATAATAATAATAATAATAATAATATATCTAAATATAGCTACAATAATACACAGCCCACATCTGACTGATCATAACATGGGTATATAAATATATATTATATATAGTATATAAATTCTAGCTTCTGCTTCAGTCTGAATTCTCACTTAGTCATGCATTTATGTCACTGGGAGACTAAGGAAGTTTATTTATTACCCCCATTAGGTTCAGTTTAATATACTCCAGTGTGTATCATATTATATCCCCAATGTCTATATATTCTCAATGTATAAGCCTATACCATAATGAGGACTATAAAGCTTTCTATTGACATTTCATATTATTAACTCTTATCTGTTATTCATATTGTGATTGATTTCTGTTTAAACTATAAAATATAACTTTTTCACACTAACTTTTGACTGATTGTAAACAAGAGACATGAACATAAAGAATAATATAATAATAATAATATAATTATTTTATTATTATTATTATTATTATAATAATTATTATAATATTAAAATACATTTAAACATACAACCCAAACCATGAAGTTGAAGTGAACACATCTTTATTGTTTGA
>CM072256.1:3890218-3930218 GCA_036851935.1 Coregonus suidteri
CCTGATCAGCCTGGGTAGCTGAGAGGAGTAGAGCCTTGATACGGTCCCTGATCAGCCTGGGTAGCTGTGAGGAAGTAGAGCCTTGATACGGTCCCTGATCAGCCTGGGTAGCTGTGAGGAAGTAGAGCCTTGATACGGTCCCCTGATCAGCCTGGGTAGCTGTGAGGAAGTAGAGCCTTGATACGGTCCCCCTGATCAGCCTGGGTAGCTGTGAGGAAGTAGAGCCTTGATACGGCCCCTGATCAGCCTGGGTAGCTGTGAGGAGTAGAGGCTTGATACATACGGTCCCTGATCAGCCTGGGTAGCTGTGAGGAGTAGAGGCTTGATACGGCCCCTGATCAGCCTGGGTAGCTGTGAGGAAGTAGAGCCTTGATACGGCCCCTGATCAGCCTGGGTAGCTGTGAGGAAGTAGAGCCTTGATACGGTCCCTGATCAGCCTGGGTAGCTGTGAGGAAGTAGAGCCTTGATACGGCCCCTGATCAGCCTGGGTAGCTGTGAGGAAGTAGAGCCTTGATACGGTCCCTGATCAGCCTGGGTAGCTGTGAGGAAAGTAGAGCCTTGATACGGCCCCTGATCAGCCTGGGTAGCTGAGAGGAAGTAGAGCCTTGATACGGCCCCTGATCAGCCTGGGTAGCTGTGAGGAGTAGAGCCTTGATACGGTCCCCCTGATCAGCCTGGGTAGTGGGAGGAGGCCTTGATACGGCCCCTGATCAGCCTGGGTAGCTGTGAGAGGAAGTAGAGCCTTGATACGGCCCCTGATCAGCCTGGGTAGCTGTAAGGAAGTAGAGCCTTGATACGGCCCCCTGATCAGCCTGGGTAGCTGTGAGGAAGTAGAGCCTTGATACATACGGTCCCTGATCAGCCTGGGTAGCTGAGAGGAAGTAGAGCCTTGATACGGCCCCTGATCAGCCTGGGTAGCTGTGAGGAAGTAGAGCCTTGATACGGTCCCTGATCAGCCTGGGTAGCTGTGAGGAAGTAGAGCCTTGATACGGTCCCTGATCAGCCTGGGTAGCTGTAAGGAAGTAGAGCCTTGATACGGTCCCTGATCAGCCTGGGTAGCTGTGAGGAAGTAGAGCCTTGATACGGCCCCTGATCAGCCTGGGTAGCTGTGAGGAAGTAGAGCCTTGATACGGTCCCTGATCAGCCTGGGTAGCTGTGAGGAAGTAGAGCCTTGATACGGTCCCTGATCAGCCCGGGTAGCTGTGAGGAAGTAGAACCTTGATACGGCCCCTGATCAGCCTGGGTAGCTGTGAGGAAGTAGAGCCTTGATACATACGGTCCCTGATCAGCCTGGGTAGCTGAGAGGAGTAGAGCCTTGATACGGTCCCCTGATCAGCCTGGGTAGCTGTGAGGAAAGTAGAGCCTTGATACGGCCCCTGATCAGCCTGGGTAGCTGTGAGGAAGTAGAGCCTTGATACGGTCCCTGATCAGCCTGGGTAGCTGTGAGGAAGTAGAGCCTTGATACGGCCCCTGATCAGCCCTGGGTAGCTGTGAGGAAGTAGAGCCTTGATACGGTCCCTGATCAGCCTGGGTAGCTGTGGAGAAGTAGAGCCTTGATACGGTCCCTGATCAGCCTGGGTAGCTGTGAGGAGTAGAGGCTTGATACATACGGTCCCTGATCAGCCTGGGTAGCTGTGAGAGAACGAGAGAAAAAAACTGAGGAGTCATGTTTTTTTTGGAATGAAACAACAGTCTTGAAGTAACAGTGCTGTTGATTTTAGTTTCTGTGTGGTTGTTGTTTTTCACAATCTCTGACCTGGAGTTAAGCTGACTCAGCAGTTGATGTCTGTATTGATTTCTCGAACAGGCTGTCCCTTTTCAGCCTGGTCGCAGATAGGTTCGTACTCTTGCCAACTCCACCGCTCATTGTCAAGCCAAACATGACATTGAGTAATGATAGCATAAACAGCCTGACACTCGGCCTAGTCTTACCGAGGGGAGATTATGTTTTAGCACTGTGTGTTTTAGTCATCTCCCACACAGTCCCCGTACACCCACACAGGACAGCAAATAGGGACAAAAGCCGATGTGTGTGATGTTCCCGTAAAGTGAAGTTCCCGAAAGTGACGGATCTGTGCGCCTCCCTCTACTCAATGACTTGTCAATAATGTGAACGCTATGGGGCTTAGGGGTCAGCGTGTAGCAGGTCAGTAGTCAGGGTTCACGGTCTGGTGACAGGTAGCCCTGGGACTAAATCAGCGTCACCCTCAGCCCAAGAGGGAACTGGGATATACATATTGGGGCTGATGGGTTAAAGGGGCAATCTGCATTTGTTACATCTATTTTTTGGTCTTATAAATGGATGATATGTACCCTTTGATTCTCGAAGAATCTACGTTATAAATGCCTCAAGAGCTTAGGTCAACTGTCGTACCCCACCAGAACCCCAAAATATAAAGCTTGTTTTACTCTGTCGTCCCCCACCAGAACCCCAAATATAAAGCTTGTTTTACTCTGTGGTCCCCCACCAGAACCCAAATATAAAGCTTGTTTTACTCTGTAAACGACACATTTAAACTCACACTGTATAGCCTCAAAACATGGATAAAACTCGACTTTTATTTCACGGATGGTGTTTTTCATCCGTAGCTCTGTCTATACATTTGAGAGTGGTTAAAATTTCTCCAGCCCCAGCCCTCTGCTTTTTACCGAAACAGTGGCAGAGAAACACTTTGTTATTGTTTCAACTGCTGATTGCCCCTTTAAGACGTTGGTTTCTGCTGTGTAGAGAGAGACCGGGGTTCAGATCCCTCTTGTGGCTAGGGCAGGGACAGTCAACTCCAGTATTGTACTGTGGACGTAAGATAGTCAGTAATCCTACGCATTCATCAGTTTGCATTGCAATAGGAGACTGGGCTGACTCAATGTGAAAGTGACTCAGAGACAACAATCACAACATCCTCAATCACTAGCTAGGTTTCCATCCAATTGGCAACAGATTTTCATGAAAATATTCTTAAATCTGCATAAAGAATATATGCAAATGTTTTGTTTCCACCAAACGGACTTGTTTGCAGATAAAAGATCAGTGTGTGACGACGTAGCACACAGAAAATGGACTTTTTCACGTAAGTTTTCATGTTACCATGTAAAAATCAAAAAGTTCAATGTGTTTCCGTGGCATTTTCAACTCTGTCGTGTCTTCTTGTGTTTCAGGGAGGAGCAGTGAAAGTGACTGTGGCCAGAGGCTTCTCTCCGTCCAATGACTACAAGGTAACACAGCATGGACTACACTACCCACAATACACCCTGACTAATCCAATGACTACAAGGTAACACAGCATGGACTACACTACCCACAATACACCCTGACTAATCCAATGACTACAAGGTAACACAGCATGGACTACACTACCCACAATACACAAGACACTTCTACACAGAGTTATCTACACAATAACTCTGTCACACGGTTTTGTCCCGTCACCTTTGGGACCATATACCAGTATTCATGTTTTGTCTATACCTGTGTGTGTGTGTGTGTGTGTCTAGGTGTATGCTACCTACATGGATGGCAAACTGTTGCCACAAAGTTTTAGTAATTTAGCAGACGCTCTTATCCAGAGCGACTTACATGAGCAATTAGGGTTAAGTGCCTTGCTCAAGGGCACATCGACAGATTTTTCACCTAGTCAGCTCAGGGATTAGAACCAGCGACCTTTCGGTTACTGGCAAAACACTCTTAACCACTAAGCTACCTGCCGCCCTGTCTAGAATGTAATTGTATGCTGTAGCGTTAAGATTTCCCTTCACTGGAATTAAGGGGCCTAGCCCGAACCATGAAAAAACAGCCCCAGACCATTATTCCTCCTCCACCAAACTTTACAGTTGGGACTATGCATTTGGGGCAGGTAGAGTTCTCCTGGCATCCGCCAAACCCAGATTTGTCCGTCGGACTGCCAGACGGTGAAGCTAGAGTCATCACTCCTGAGAAAGCATTTCCAATGGCGATGCGTGGTGATCTAAAGTTCCGGACTAACAGTTATATTGCTGACGTTACTTCCAGAGGACCTCGGTAGTGAGTGTTTCAACCGAGGACAGACTATGAGTTGTGTGGCCTACCACTTCGCGGCTGAGCCGTTGTTGCTCCTAGACGTTGTTGCTCCTAGACGTTGTTGCTCCTAGACGTTGTTGCTCCTAGACGTTGTTGCTCCTAGACGTTGTTGCTCCTAGACGTTGTTGCTCCTAGCCGTTGTTGCTCCTAGGACGTTGTTGCTCCTAGACGTTGTTGCTCCTAGACGTGTTGCTCCTAGACGTTGTTGCTCCTAGCCGTTGTTGCTCCTAGCCGTTGTTGCTCCTAGACGTTGTTGCTCCTAGACGTTGTTGCTCCTAGACGTTGTTGCTCCTAGACGTTGTTGCTCCTAGACGTTGTTGCTCCTAGCCGTTGTTGCTCCTAGACGTTGTTGCTCCTAGACGTTGTTGCTCCTAGACGTTGTTGCTCCTAGACGTTGTTGCTCCTAGACGTTGTTGCTCCTAGACGTTGTTGCTCCTAGCCGTTGTTGCTCCTAGACGTTTACACTTCACAATAACAGCACTTACAGTTGACCGGGGGCAGCTCTAGCAGGGCAGAAATTTGACGAACTGACTTGTTGGAAAGGTGGCATCCTGTGACGGTGCCACGTTGAAAGTCACTGAGCTCTTCAGCAAGGCCATTCTACTGCCAATGTTTGTCTATGGAAACTGAATGGCTGTATGCTCGATTTTATACACCTGTCAGCAACGGGTGTGGCTGAAATAATCAAATCCACTATTTTGAAGGGGTGTCCGCATACTTTTGTATACTGTATATATATACACTGCTCAAAAAAATAAAGGGAACACTTAAACAACACAATGTAACTCCAAGTCAATCACACTTCTGTGAAATCAAAACTGTCCACTTAGGAAGCAACACTGATTGACAATACATTTCACATGCTGTTGTGCAAATGGAATAGACAACAGGTGGAAATTATAGGCAATTAGCAAGACACCCCCAATAAAGGACTGGTTTTGCAGATGGTGACCACAGACCACTTCTCAGTTCCTATGCTTCCTGGCTGATGTTTTGGTCACTTTTGAATGCTGGCGGTGCTTTCACTCTAGTGGTAGCATGAGACGGAGTCTACAACCCACACAAGTGGCTCAGGTAGTGCAGCTCATCCAGGATGGCACATCAATGCGAGCTGTGGCAAGAAGGTTTGCTGTGTCTGTCAGCGTAGTGTTTCAGAGCATGGAGGCGCTACCAGGAGACAGGCCAGTACATCAGGAGACGTGGAGGAGGCCGTAGGAGGGCAACAACCCAGCAGCAGGACTGCTACCTCCGCCTTTGTGCAAGGAGGAGCAGGAGGAGCACTGCCAGAGCCCTGCAAAATGACCTCCAGCAGGCCACAAATGTGCATGTGTCTGCTCAAACGGTCAAAAACAGACTCCATGAGGGTGGTATGAGGGCCCGACGTCCACAAGGTGGGGGTTGTGCTTACAGCCAACACCGTGCAGGACGTTTGGCATTTGCCAGAGAACACCAAGATTGGCAAATTCGCCACTGGCGCCCTGTGTCTCTTCACAGATGAAAGCAGGTTCACACTGAACACGTGACAGACGTGACAGAGTCTGGAGACGCCGTGGAGTACGTTCTGCTGCCTGCAACATCCTCCAGCATGACCGGTTTGGCGGTGGGTCAGTCATGGTGTGGGGTGCATTTCTTTGGGGGGCCGCACAGCCCTCCATGTGCTCGCAAGAGGTAGCCTGACTGCCATTAGGTACCGAGATGAGATCCTCAGACCCCTTGTGAGACCATATGCTGGTGCGGTTGGCCCTGGGTTCCTCCTAATGCAAGACAATGCTAGACCTCATGTGGCTGGAGTGTGTCAGCAGTTCCTGCAAGAGGAAGGCATTGATGCTATGGACTGGCCCGCCCGTTTCCCCAGACCTGAATCCATTGAGCACATCTGGGACATCATGTCTCGCTCCATCCACCAACGCCACGTTGCACCAAAGACTGCCCAGGACTTGGCGGATGCTTTAGTCCAGGTCTGGGAGGAGATCCCTCAGGAGACCATCCGCCACCTCATCAGGAGCATGCCCAGGCATTGTAGGGAGGTCATACAGGCACGTGGAGGCCACACACACTACTGAGCCTCATTTTGACTTGTTTTAAGGACATTACATCAAAGTTGGATCAGCCTGTAGTGTGGTTTTCCACTTTAATTTTGAGGGTGACTCCAAATCCAGACCTCCATGGGGTTGATACATTTGATTTCCATTGATAATTTTTGTGTGATTTTGTTGTCAGCACATTCAACTATGTAAAGAAAAAAGTATTTAATAAGATTATTTCATTCATTCAGATCTAGGATGTGTTTATTTTAGTGTTCCCTTTATTTTTTTGAGCAGTGTATATATATATATATATATATATATATATATATATTATTTTGAGATCGTTCTCTCGCTCTTTCTCTCCCTCATTCTCTCTTCGACCCTAACCCCCACACACTCTCTCTCTCTCTCTCTCTCTCTCCCCACCTACCCCTTTATCTCCCCCATCTATCTCCCCCTTTCTCTCCCCCCTCTCTCCCACCCCTCTCTCTCCCCTCTATCTCCCTACTCCCCCCTTTCTATCCCCCCTCTCCCCCTCCCTCTCTCTATCTCCCCCCTCTCTCTATCTCTCCCCC
Organism: Coregonus suidteri; assembly: GCA_036851935.1. NCBI lineage: Eukaryota > Metazoa > Chordata > Actinopteri > Salmoniformes > Salmonidae > Coregonus > Coregonus suidteri. The sequence continues at coordinate 3,896,875 of CM072256.1, forward strand.
CTCTCTCTCTCTTCCTCCCCGCCTCTCCAGACCCCATAGGGAAGCAGTAATATGGATGACTGTTCGTCACGAACTGAAGAATGCTCTGCTGGCAACGGATTCATAGAACATTTCTAAACCCTCTCTCTTCATTGGTTGATTTATTATTTATTGATGACATCACTGCAGGTGGACATGCACATTGGTGGAGAGCATGCTGAGACGCACACGGAGGCGGAGTTAGACTCACCTGAGGTTCCGCCCCCAGCTGAGGAGAAAGCTGTCGCAGGTCATCACCTGGTCTCCACACAACCCCCATCCTCTGCTGTTCAACCACCCCAAATCAACCCCCTTCACACTGCTAACTGCACACTGTTCCCCCCTTGACCTGTAGAGGGCAGTAAAACAATGTAAAGCTCCTCTGAGATTGATTTGCTGTTTCAGGAACTTCACTGTTAGGATTGTTTTCTTGGGCATTCCTGGTCTCCATAAATGAAGAGAAGGCAGAACCAATGGATTACCAACCCTTCCATAGATAAGATGACTAGCTCATTATCCTAATCAGATACGGATGCTGTTCTCTGAACACAGTCTCATCTGAGATGCATCTCTGGTTCCAGATCCCACCATTCTCTCATTTCTGATTATCTCCTCTCTCTCTCTCTCTCTCTCTCTCTCTCTCTCTCTCTCTCACTATGTCTCTCTCTTTCTCTCTCTTTCTCTCTCTCTCTCTCTTTCTCTCTCTCTCTCTCTCTCTCTCTCTCTCTCTCTCTCTCTCTCTCTCTCTCTCTCTCTCTCTCTCTCTCACTATGTCTCTCTCTCTCTCTCTCTCTCTTTCTCTCTCTCTTTCCTCTCTCTCTCTGAATGGGCAAGACTCTACTCTCTCTCTCTCTCTCTCTCTCTCTCTCTCTCTTCTCATCTCTCTCTCTCTCTCTCTCCATCTCTCACTCTGTCTCTCTCTCTCTCTCTCATTTCAATTTAAGGGCTTTATTGACATGGGAAACATATGTTAACGTTGCCAAACAAGTGAAGTAGATAATAAACCAGTGGCGGCTCCTGAAAAAATTCTCAGGAGGGGCAATTTTTCTGATGATTTAGGTGACCTACACACATTTTTAAAAAAGATATGTCCAGCAACAACATGAAGACAGGGGCAGCATATAAGTCAATACCAGAAGCATTTATTGACTGATCTCAAAAGTGTTGGCTTACAAAGCAAAATAAGTTATCACAGTAAAAATAATCAAGGTGTTCTTTCACATTCCTCAACACTGCATAAACAATATGTATGGCTTTGTAAAAATGAACACCATATTCTGGCCAATTGTATAGATTTGTAAATATGAACAACCATATTCTGGCCAATTGTATAGATTTGTAAAAATGAACATGAACAGATTTTTTATTTTTTTTGAATGGCAGTACCTTTCAAACATGTCTGCTTGCAGTAAGGTAGGGTACCTCACAAGGTGGCCAGAGAAAGAGAACCTTTCTTTGTGTGATCCAGGATGGTGTTGCAGACCTCTTCAGACAGCCTCTGCTTCTCCTCTTCTCTCAAAGCTGTTCTGGGTCTTTTGGCTCCTGTTGCTTCTTGCAGCTGCTGTTGAGAGGAGTCCCTGAAGGCAAACAGACCAATGTGTTTGTTGGCTTTGTACAGTATTGTTTGTCTATGTGATGCACAGGTATATGCAATGTATCCATGTATAGTACAAATACTTCAGTTCCACTTAAAATGGGCAGGGATGCATAAAGTCTTTAGTGTTTAAGTTAGCCTTTGTGTCTCACATAGCCTGGATGTTCAGCACAGTATACAGTGGTGCTCATAAGCTTATGATCCCATGCTAAAGTTGACTAAAAAGAGGAATAAAAAAGAAAAGAAAATTGGTGTCCTTAAAGGTTGGATTTTCCAACTTTTTTAATTAAGTCATTAAGATCAATTTCCAAAAGATGATTTTTTTTTATTTTTTTATTCCTCTTTTTAGTCAGCTTTAGAATGTGTTCATACACTTATGAGCACCACTGTACAGTACACATAGTATATAAAATAAGATAGATTACACCACTGGCCATATATAATGACAATAATGTAATTTCAAACACAAATGCAGTCTCCTTTCATGCATACATTTTCAAATAAAGCTCTGCTTTGAGAAAGATCGAATGATATTGTTTAATCTTTATCTTACCTTATGGCCTGCACACTGCTTGCGAAGCTGTCGAGGGCACGTTTGATAAAGACAGCATCGATGTCCTTATTCTGTAGCTTCTGGTACGGTGGGCTGGTCAAATGAACCCAATGAACCCGTCCGGATGGCTTCAAAACATTCTTATGAGGTCGTCTCGATTCTCGTAGACAGTGTTCACGACTCTGCTGTTGCTAACCTCATCGTTGTGGCGGCGGACAGCTAGCCTGTATCCCTCATCCAGTTGAGTGGCAATATTCACTCTCACCAAAGCAGACAATCTCAAACAGCTATCAATGTGGGTCTTTGACAGCTCATTTTTCTTAATCTTTTCTGAAAGATGGTGCATGTCGGTTACACCAGTCGCTGTCCAAGCGTTTGCTGTCTGCCGTTCATGGTTACGTTACGTTACGTATGACGAAAGCGCGTAAGTGCAAGCCCTCAGACACCCATAGAGAATGTATTGAAAGCTCAGAAATTTGAAAAAAAATATTTTACATTAGAGGCTATGAGAGACTTCTGGGCGATTTTCAACCTGACTGAAATCGCCCCAAAACGGGCGGGGACATTTGAAGCACGACTTTAGCCTGATTGGACATTTAGTGGCTGGCAGATCAGACGTGAACACTGAACTACTGTTGCCATGATATAATTGATTAGAAAAAAAATCCCTTCCTTTTCCCGTTTGGCAGTGCGTCGCCCATATCGCCCTATTGAACACACCGCCCATGTAATAAACAATACAAAATGAACAGTAAACATCACACTCAGAAGTTCCAAAGAATAAAGACATTTCAAATGTCATATTATGTATATATACAGTGTTGTAACAATGTGCAAATAGTTAAAGTACAAATGGGAAAATAAAAATAAACATAAATATGGGTTGTATTTACAGTGGCGTTTGTTCTTCACTGGTTGCCCTTTTCTTGTGGCAACAGGTCACAAATCATGCTGCTGTGATGGCACACTGTGGTATTTCACCCAATAGATATGGGAGTTTATCAAAATTGGATTTGTTTTTCGAATTCTTTGAGGGAAATATGTGTCTCTAATATGGTCATACATTTGGCAGGAGGTTAGGAAGTGCAGCTCAGTTTCCACCTCATTTTGTGGGCAGTGTGCACATAGCCTGTCTTCTCTTGAGAGCCAGGTCTGCCTACGGTGGCCTTTCTCAATAGCAAGGCTATGCTCACTGAGTCTGTACATAGTCAAAGCTTTCCTTAAGTTTGGGTCAGTCACAGTGGTCAGGTATTCTGCCACTGTGTACTCTCTGTTTAGGGCTAAATAGCATTCCAGTTTGACCTGTTTTTTGGTTGATTCATTCAAATGTGTCAAGTAATTATCTTTTTGTTTTCTCATGATTTGGTTGGGTCTAATTGTGTTGTTGTTGCTGTCCTGGGGCTCTGTGGGGTCTGTTTGTGTTTGTGAACAGAGCCCCAGGACCAGCTTGCTTAGGGGATTTAGGGGACTCTAGGTTAATCTCTCTCTCTCTCGATCACTCTCTTTGCTCTCTCTCTCTTCTATCTCTCCTCTTTCTCTATCAGGGTATTGATTGCACATTCCCAGACTCGTCACTTCCGTTTTGTCACTTGGGCTCCATGCTCTGCTGTTTGTTGCCAATTGGCTACCTGACAAACTTTACGTTTTTTACTTTTTAAAAACCGTTGAATCAATCTTCATTTAACACATTTACCAATGTCTTAGTTGGAGAAAAAAAATATTGTGCGACTTTTTTCCATTCAACTTTTTCACCCCGGACTCTTTATCTGGACATGGTTCTACAGGACCCTTTATCTGGACATGGTTCTACTGGACCCTTTATCTGGACATGGTTCCACAGGACCCTTTATCTGGACATGGTTCTACAGGACCCTTTATCTGGACATGGTTCTACAGGACCATTTATCTGGACATGGTTCTACAGGACCCTTTATCTGGACACGGTTCTACAGGACCCTTTATCTGGACATGGTTCTACAGGACCCTTTATCTGGACATGGTTCCACAGGACCCTTTATCTGGACATGGTTCTACAGGACCCTTTATCTGGACATGGTTCCACAGGACCCTTTATCTGGACATGGTTCTACAGGACTCTTTATCTGGACATGGTTCTACAGGACCCTTTATCTGGACATGGTTCTACAGGACCTCCACCAGCTGAAGCTAAGTAGTAACATTAACACTATGCCATCTAATTGCAGTCGCTGTACTCATAATATACAGGAGAACTATCGGCTTATGGTTGAGGATAGCCGTGTTGTGTAAGCAACAGCTTCATCTGCAATCGTTAGGCAAGGGCAATGTAAGTGTCAATGGAAATGATGAACAGCGTCCTGTGCCACCAGTAAGTACAGATAGTAGTATAAATCCCCTCGCACAGTCCCCCCCCACCGGACCATTTTCTCAAGGCTTCTGGAAAGAAATGCTGTCAGCATGCCCAACCGGTGTTGCTCATTCAGCCGACAGAAACGTTCAACCGGTTCTCCCCATTAAGGCAACGAGTCGGAGTCAGAGCCGAGCCTTCTCAGGTCTCTCCTCCACCCGTTACGGGTCTGGAGCCGCCGAAGCCTCCCACCATTAGCTCTGACAAATTGAAAACCCTAGTCAGACATGGCGACTCCATTACCTGCAATATTCTAGACTTTAAAAAGGATCATCCAGCGATCATACACTGTTTACCAGGGGGCAGGGGCTACCGACGTAAAGGCTAATCTGAAGATTGTGCTGGCTAAGGCTAAAAACTGGTGAGTGTAGGAGAGTATAGAGATATTGTTATCCACGTCGGCACCAACAATGTTAGGATGAAACAGTCAGAGGTCACCAAGAGCAACATAGCTTCAGCGTGTACAATCAGCTAGAAAGATGTGTCAGATCGAGTAATTGTCTCTGGCCCCCTCCAGTTAGGGGGGGGTGATGAGCTCTACAGCAGTAATTGTCTCTAGTCCCTCCCAGTTTAGGGGGGGTGATGAGCTCTACAGCAGTAATTGTCTCTAGTCCCTCCCAGTTAGGGGGGGTGAGGAGCTCTACAGCAGTAATTGTCTCTGGCCCCTCCCAGTTAGGGGGGGGTGATGAGCTCTACAGCAGTAATTGTCTCTGGCCCCCTCCCAGTTAGGGGGGGTGATGAGCTCTACAGCAGTAATTGTCTCTGGCCCCTCCCAGTTAGGGGGGGTGATGAGCTCTACAGCTGTCACGCCCTGACTCAGGGGACTCTTATATGTTGAGTCAAGGTGTGGTGTTCTATGTTGTGTTTTCTATGTTTCAGTCTAGGTGTTGTAGTTCTGTGTTTGGCCGGGTGTGAAATACGAAATACTAACTACGACTGAAAACAACAATGAAACAGGGAGAACACTTCTCAAGTACCTGTACAAACGTCTCGCGATCAGACGCTGATTCGTACTGCTTGGCATCGAGAAACTAGCAGAGAAAACAGAACAAGGGAACACAGGGAAGTGAGGACATAAATACACAGGTGAAATACAGGTAGACACAGGTGACACCAATAGGATACTGATTAGTCCAGACTGTGAGTGAGGAGGTGCCTAAAGGTTGTCGGAGGAGGACACCTAGTGGATCGCTCCGGAACTGCGACCCCCCTCCTGTAACACCTATATCTCTTGCCACATTGATGAAAATAGTCATGGCCTCTAAACCTTCAAGCTGCATACTGGACCCTATTCCAACTAAACAACTGAAAGATCTACTTCCTGTGCTTGGCCCTCCTATGTTGAACATAATAAATGGCTCCCTATCCACTGGATGTGTACCAAACACAATAAAAGTGGCAGTAATAAAGCCTCTTTTGAAAAAGCCAGACCTTGACCCAGAAAATGTAAAAAAACTATCGTCCAATATATAATCTCCACATTCCCCTCAAACGTTTTAGAAAACGCTGTTGTGCAACAACTTACTGCCTTCCTGAAGACAAATAATTTATAAGAACGCTTCAGTCTGGTTTTTAGACCCCATCATAGCACTGAGACCGCACTCGTGAAGGTGGTAAAATTACTTTTATGGCGTCAGACCAAGGCTCTGCATCTGTCCTCGTGCTCCTAGACCTTAGTGCTGCTTTTGACACCATCGATCACCACATTCTTTTGAAGAGATGGGAAACCCTAATTGGTCTACAACGGGACAAGTTCTTGCTGGTTTATGATCTTATCTGTCTGCAAGATATCAGTTCGTCTCTGTGGATGGTTTGTCCTCTGACAAATCAATTGTACGTTTCGGTGTTCCTCAAGGTTCCGTTTTAGGACACCTATTGTTTTCACTATATATTCTACCTCTTGGTGATGTCATTCGGAAACACTTTTGTTAACTTTCATTGCTATGCGGACGACACACAGCTCTACATTCCAATGAAACATGGTGAAGCCCCAAAATTGCTTACCCTGGAAGCCTGTGTTTCAGACATTAAGGAAGTGGATGGCGCCAAATGTTTTACTTTTAAACTCGGAGAAAACAGAGATCTAGGTTCCAAGAAACAAAGAGATCTTCTGTTGGATCTGACAATTAATCTTTAGGGTTGTACAGTCGTCTAAAAAAAACAGTGATGGACGAACATATCAAGAATATTTCAAGGACAGCTTTTTTCCATCTTTGTAACGTTGCAAAAATCAGAAACTTTTTGTCCAAAAATGATGCAGAAAAGCTAATCCATGCTTTTGTCATTAGACTACTGCAATGTTCTACTCTCCGGCTACCCAGATAAAGCACTAGAAAAACTTCAGTTAGTGCTAAACACGGCTGCTTGAATCTTAACTAGAACCAAAAAAGTAATATTACTCCAGTGCTGCCTTCCTGTTAAGGCTAGGACTGATTTCAAGGTTTTCCCCTGCTAACCTACAAAGTAATTAAATGGACTTTATCTCCTACCTATCTCTCCGATTTGGTATTGCCCGTACATACCTACACCTTACGCTATCGGCACAAGACGCAGGCCTCCTTATTGTCCCTATACTTTCTAAGCAAACACTGGAGGCAGGGCTTTCTCCGATAGAGCTCAATTTTATGGAATGGTCTGCCTATCCATGTTTGAGAGACGCAGAGTCGGTCTCGACCTTTAGTCAACCTTTACTGAAGACCATGCTCTTCAGTAGGTCCTGTGATTGAGGCGTAGTCTGGCCCAGGGGGTGCGAAGGTGAACTGAAAGCCACTGAGCGACAACCGCCCTTGCTGTCTCCTGCCTGGCCGGTCCCCTCTCTCCACTGGGATCTCTGCCCGTGACCCTATTACGGGGGTTTGAGTTACTGGCTTACTGGTGCGTTTCCACGCCGTCCCTAGGAGGGTTGCCGTCCTTGAGTGAGTTGATCACTGACGTGATCTTCCTGAGCCGGTGTTGTCCGCCCCCCTCAGCCTTTGTGCAGCTGGAGTAGATCTTTGTGGCTATAGTCAGCCTTGTCTCAGGGTAGTAGGTTGGTGGTTGTGTTGATATCCCTCTGGTGGTGTGGGGGCTGTGCTTTGGCAAAGTGGGTGGGGTTATATCTGCCTGGTTGGCCACTGTCCGGGGGTGTCGTCAGACGGGGCCACAGTGTCTCCCGACACCCCCCCGTCTCAAGCCTCCAGTAGCTATGCTGCAATAGTCTCATGTGCCGGGAGGCTAGGGTCATTCTGTTATATCTGGTGTTATTCTCCTGTCTTATCTTGTGTCCTGTGTGAATTTAAGTATGCTCCCTCTAATTCTCTCCCTCTCTCCTCCCCATCCGGAGGAGGACCTGAGCCCTAGGACCATGCTCAGGGACTACCTGGCCTGATGACTCCTGGCTGTCCCCAGTCCACCTGGTCGTGCCGCTGCTCCAGCTTCCACTCTTCTTGCCTGCGGCTATGGAACCCTGACCTGTTCACCGGACGTGCTACCTTTGTCCCAGACCTGCTGTTTTCAACTCTCTCTCTCTACCGCACCTGCTATTTCAACCTCTAAATGCCCGGCTATGAAAAGCCAAGTGACATTACTCCTGATGTACTGACCTGTTGCAACCTCTACAACCACTGTGATTATTATTTGACCCTGCTGGTCATCTATGAACGTTTGAACATCTTAGAGAATAATCTGGCCTTAATGGCCATGTACTGTTATAATCTCCCCCGGCACAGCCAGAAGGGGACTGGCCACCCCTCAGAGCCTGGTTCCTCTCTAGGTTTCTTCCTAGGTTTCTGCCTTTCTAGGGAGTTTTCCCTAGCCACCGTGCTTCTACATCTGCATTGCTTGCTCTTTGGGGTTTTAGGCTGGGTTTCTGTATAGCACTTTGTGACATCTGCTGATGTAAAAAGGGCTTTATAAATACATTTGATTGATTGATTGATCTCTATCTCTCTCTGTCTCTTCTCTCTCTCTTCTCTCTCTCTCTCTCTCTCTCTCTCTCTCTCTCTCTCTCTCTCTCTCTCTCTCGTCTCTCACTCTCCCTCTCCTCTCTCTATCTCTCTCTCTCTCTCGTATCCTAGCTCTCTCTCTCTCTCTCTCTCTCTCTCTCTCTCTCTCTCTCTCCAGATCTCCCCAGTGGTCCCCACTCCAACAGACTAGGGGAGTTGGCCTATACCAGGAGTGGAGACAAGGGAGACTCTGGTACCATTGGTAAGACTCACTGTACAGACAAACACTGTTTATTCCAAAACTATAAACAAGCCTAGCAATGCAATAACACCATTTCTACATGTTCTAATACTACATATACAGTTGATTGTCGGAAGTTTACTATGCACTTTAGGTTGGAGTCATTAAAACTCACTCGTTTTTCAACACTCACAAATTTCTTGTTAACAAACTATAATTTGTGGCAAGTCGGTTACTTTGTGCATGACACAAGTAATTTTTCAAACAATGGTTTACAGACAGATTATTTCACTTATAATTCACTGTATCACAATTCAAGTGGGTCAGAAGTTTTACATACACTAAGTTGACGTGGCTTTAAAACACTTGCAAAAAATTCCAGAAAATGATGTCATGGCGTTTAGAAGCTTCTGATAGGCTAATGGACATAATTTTGAGTCAATTGGAGGTGTACCTGTGGATGTATTCCAAGGGCTACTTCAACCCAGTGCCTCTTTGCTTGAGGATCATGGGAAAATCAAAAGAAATCAGCCAAGATCTCAGAAAAACAATTGTAGACCACCACAAGTCTGGTTTCATCATGGGAGCAATTTCCAAATGCCTGAAGGTACCCACGTTCATCTGTACAAACAATACTACGCAAGTATAAACACCATGGGATCACGCAGCCGGAATACCCGATCAGGAAGGAGACGTGTTCTGTCTCCTAGAGATTAACGTACTTTAGTGCGAAAAAGTGCAAATCAATCCCAGAACACAGCAAATGGACCTTGTGAAGATGCTGGAGGAAACAGGTACAAAAGTATCTATATCCACAGTAAAACGAGTCCTCTATATCGACATAACCTGAAAGGCCGCTCACCAAGGAAGAAGCCCACTGCTCCAAAACCGCCATAAAAAAGCCCAGAACTACGGTTTGCAACTGCAACATGGGGACAAAGATCTTACTTTTTGAGAGAAATGTCCTCTGGTCTGATGAAACAAAAATGGAACTGTTTGGCCATAATGACCATCGTTATGTTTGGAGAAAAAAGGGGGTGGCTTTGCAAGCCGAAGGAACACCATCCCAACCGTGAAGGCATGGGGGTGGCAAGCATCATGCTGTGGGGGTGCTTTGCTGCAGGAGGGACTGGTGCACTTCACAAAATAGATGGCAATCATGAGGAAGGAAAATGATGTGGATATTTTGAAGCACTGAATCTCGAGACATCAGTCAGGAGTTAAAGCTTGGTCGCAAATGGGTCTTCCAAATGGACAATGACCCCAAGCATACTTCAAAAGTTGTGGCAAAATGGCTTAAGGACAACAAAGTCAGGTATTGGAGTGGCCATCACAAAGCCCTGACCTCAATCCTATAGAACATTTGTGGGCAGAACTGAAAAAGCGTGTGCGAGCAAGGAGGCTGCAACCTGATTACAGTTACAACCAGCTCTGTCAGGAGGAATGGGCCAAAATTTCACCCAACTTATTGTGAGAAGCTTGTGGAAGGCTACCCGAAACCGTTTGACCCAAGTTAAACAATTTAAAGGCAAAGCTACCAAATACTAATTGAGTGTATGTAAACTTCTGACCCACTGGGAATGTGTGATGAAATAAATATAAGCTGAAATAAATAATCTCGCTCTACTATTATTCTGACATTTCACATTCTTAAAATAAAGTGGTGATCCTAACTGACTGCTAAGACAGGGAAGTTTTACTATGACTAAATGTCAGGAATTGTGGAAAAACTGAGTTTAAATTATTTGGCTAAGGTGTTATGTAAACTTCCCACTTCAAAAACTGTTACCTACTCTGCTTTGGTAGGCCAAAGGAGAGACATGATGTCCGATGTAGCCTCAGCTGGTAAGAAGCCGGCGCTTGTAACGCCTAAGGTAGTGGGTTCAATCCCCGGACCCACCCATACACAAAAAAAAAATGTATTGCACGCATGACTGTTAAGTCGCTTTGGATAAAAGCGTCTGCTAAATGGTCATATTATATATGTTATATATCATATTACGCTGTGTTTAACAGGCAGCAGGGTGTTTTTATGACCCGATAGTCAACACCAGGGGACCAGTGGTTTTTTAAATGACCTGATAGTCAACGCCACCAGGGGACCAGGGTTTTTTAATGACCTGATAGTCAACACCAGGGGACCAGGGGTTTTTAATGACCCTATAGTCCAACACCAGGGGGACCAGGGGTTTTTAATGACCTGATGTCAACGACCAGTGGACCAGGGGTTTTTTTAATGACCTCTATTGTCAACAACCAGGGGACCATGGGTTTTTTAATGACCTGATAGTCAAGCACCAGGGGACAAGGGTTTTTTAATGACCCGATAGTCCAACACCCAGGGGACCAGGGGTTTTTTTAATGACCGATAGTCCAACAGCCAGGGTACCAGGGGTTTTTTAAATGACCCTATCTTATCCAACATACCAGGGGACAAGGGATTTTTTAATGCCTGATAGTCAACACCGATGGGGACCAGGGGTTTTTTAATGAACCCGATAGTCCACAACCAGGGGACCATGGGTTTTTATGATACACTATATGTCAACACCAGGGACCAAGGGTTTTTTTTAATGACCTGATAGTCATACACCAGTGACCAGGGGTTTTTAATGACCCTGATAGTCAACACCAGGGGACCAGGGGTTTGTTAATGAACCTTATATTCAACACCAGGGGACCAGGGGTTTTTAATGACCCTATAGTCAACACCAGGGGACCAGGGGTTTTTAATGACCCGATAGTCAACACCAGGGGACCAGGGGTTTTTAATGACCTGATAGTCAACACCAGGGGACCAGGGGTTTTTAAGACCCGATAGTCAAACACCATGGACCCGGGGGTTTTTAAAATGACCTGATAGTCAACTCCAGGGGACCAGGGGTTTTTATGACCCGATTGTCAACACCAGGGGACCAGGGTTGTTATGACGCGATAGTCAACTACAGGGGACCAGGGGTTTTAATGACCTGATAGTCAACACCAGGGGACCAGGGGTTTTTAATGACTTGATAGTCAACACCAGGGGACCAGGGGTTTTAATGACCTGATAGTCAACCCAGGGGACAGGGTTTTAATGACCTGATAGTCAACAACCAGGGGACCCATGGTTTTATGATGACTATAGTCAACACCTTGGGACAGGGGTTTTTGAATGACACTATAGGCAACACCAGGGGACCATGGGGTTTTAATGACCTGTAGTCAACACTCAGGGACCAGTGGGTTTTAATGACCTGATAGTCCACACCAGGGACCAGGGGTTTTTAATGACCCTATAGTCAACACCAGGGGACCAGGGTTTTTTAATGACCTGATAGTCAACACCAGGGGAACGGGTTTTAATGACTATAGTCAACACAGGGGACAGGGTTTTGATGACCCTATAGTCAACACCAGGGGACCAGGGGTTTTTCATGACCGTGATAGTCAACACCAGGGGACCAGGGTTTTTAATGACCTGATAGTCAACACCAGGGGACCAGGTGGTTTTTAATGACCTGATAGTCAACACCAGGGGACCAGGGGTTTTTAATGACCTGATAGTCCAACACCATGGGACCAGGGGTTTTAATGACCCTATAGTCAACACCAGGAACCAGGGGTTTTTAATGACCTGATAGTCCAACACCAGGGACCAGGGGTTTTATGACCTGATAGTCAACACCAGGGACGCAGGGTTTTTAATGACCTGATTAGTCAACGACCATGGGACCAGGGTTTAATGACCTATAGTCAAACAACCAGTTGGACCAAGGGTTTTAATGACCCTATAAGTCACACCATGGGACTGCAGGGGTTTTAATGGACCTTATAGTCACACCAGGGACCAGGGGTTTAATGACCTGAATCGTCCAACACCAGGTGACCAGGTTTTTAATGACCCTATGTCAACGCCAGGGTACCAGGGGTTTTTTAAATGACCTGATAGTCAACGACCAGGGGACCAGGGGTTTTTTAAATGACCTGATGCACCCAGGGGACCAGGGTTTTTTCATGACCTGATAGTCAACCACCAAGGGGACCAGGGGTTTTTAATGACCTGATAGTCGATTTGGACCAGGCTAGAGTGTGAGGAGAACTGGAAGGTGAAGTTCCAAATGGCAACCGTATTCCCCTTTTCCTAGTGCACTATTTTGACCAGGGTCCTAGGGAACAGGGCGCATTGACCAGGGTCAATAGGGAACAGGGCGCAACCAGGATCTCTACTGCTATAATGTCTTTGTTACTATACACGGAGTGGACAAAACATTAGGAACACCGTCCTAATTTGCCGTATCACCCCCCCTTTTTTCCCTCAGAACAGCCTCAATTCGTCGGGGCATGGGACTCTACAAGGTGTCAAAAGCGTTCCGCAGGGATGCTGGTCCCATGTTCCCAACAGTTGTGTCAAGTTGGCTGGACGTCCTTTGGGTGGTGGACCTTTCTTCATACACACGGGAAACTGTTGAGCGTGAAAAAACCCTGCAGAGGTTCCTGCTGGTGCGTCTAGCACCTACTACCGTTCACCCTCTGAATGCCGCACGTACACAATCCACGTCTCAAGGCTTAAAAATCCTTCTTTAAAACGCCGCTCCCCACCTTCATCTACACTGATTTTGAAGTTGATTTACAAGTGACATCAATATGGATCAATAGCTTTCACCTGGATTCACTGGTCATCTGTGTAATGGAAAGATGTTTCGTATACTCAGTGTAATGTGTTTTACTACTGAAACGTCTTTATTGCTACAACATCTCTGGCCGTGTCCTCAAATGCACCCTATTCCCTATACGGTGCAAACCGTGACTCTATGAGCCCTTGTCAAAGTAGTGCACTAGATATGAATAGGTGCCCATTGCTCTGGTCCTAAAGTAGTGCCTATATAGGGAATAGGTGACATCTCCTGGTCTAAAGTAGTGCCTATATAGGAATAGGGTCCTTCCTCTGGTCTAAGTATTGCACTAATGATAGGAAATGTGTGGCCATTATCTTGTCCTAAAGTATGCACTATATAGGAGTAGGTTGTCATTCTCTGGTCTAATAGTAGTGGACTATATAGGGACTAGGGTCCAATTCTCTGGTCTAAAGTATGCCCTATATAGGGAAGAGGGTGGCCATTCTCTGGTCTAAAGTTGCAACTATATAGGGGAATAGGGTGCCATTCTCTGGTCTAAAGTAGTTCCCTATATAGGGATAGGGTGCCATTCTCTGGTCTAAAGTAGTGGCACTATAGAGGGAATATGGTACGGCATTCTTCTGGTCTAAAGTAGTGCACTATATAGGGAAAGGGTGCCATTCTCTGGTCTAAAGTAGTGCACTATATAGGGAATAGGGTAACATTCTCTGGTCTAAAGTAGTGGACTATATAGGGAATAGGGTGCGATTCTGGTCTGGTGCACTATCTAAAGTAGTGCAACTATTGACTATTGGAATAGGGTGCCTTCTCTGGTCTAAAGTATGTGCACTATATAAGGGAATTCTCTGGTCTCAGGGTAGGGTGCTATTTGGGACGCGCCCTCTGTTTCCTCCAGCAGCTAACCACGGCTCCATGTCTGACACTGATTATGCTAACAAGGAATAATGACTATGCTTGCGTGCCATGCTCTGTGTGTGTGTGTTTTAACCTTCTCCTTTCCTGTACTTATGAGTTACCAGGATTCATGCTCTCAACTTCGGTCCTGCAATGCCGCTAGGGGGGGGGTTGGGGGTGGGGGGGGGGGGGGGGTGGGGGGGGGGGGGGGGGGGGGGGGGGGGGGGGGGGGTTAATAGACCACACTTCCCACACAGAAGTCATCATACACACACACACACCCTCTCCCCCAACCCCCTACTCCTTTCTCTCTGGTGTCCTTTCCCCTAACCCTCTCCCCTGTTTCTCTCCCCCTCTCCCTCTCTCCCCCCTCGTCCCCTGTCTCTCTCCTTCCCCTCTCCCTGGTCTACTCTCCCTCTCCCCTCTCCTCCCCCCCTCTCCCTCTGTCTCTCTCCCTCTCTCCCCCCTCTCCCCTGTTCCTCTACCCTTCTACCCCTCTCCCCTGTCTCTCTCCCCCTCTCCCCTCTCACCTTCTCCCCTCTCCTCCCCCTGTCCCTCTCACCTTCTCGCCCTCCTCCCCGCTTTCCCTGTCCCTCTCACCTTCCTCCCCTCTCCCCTCTCCCCTCCCTGCTCCTCTCACCTTCTCACCCTCTCCCGTTCCTCTCCCCTTCTACCCCTCTCCCCCTGTTCCTCTCACCTCTCCCCCTCTCTCCCCCTGTTCCTCTCCCCCCTTGCCCCCTGTTCCTCTCCCCCTTTCCCCACCCCCTCTCCCCCTGTTCCTCTCACCTTCTCCCCCTCTCCCCCTGTTTTTTCTCCCCCTTTCCCCCTGTTCCTCTCCCCCTTTCCCCCCTCTCCCCCTGTTCCTCTCACCTTCTCCCCCTCTCCCCCTGTTCCTCTCCCCCTTTTCCCCCCCTCTCCCCCTGTTCCTCTCCCCCTTTCCCCCTTCTCCCCTGTTCCTCTCCCCACTTTCCCTCCCTCTCCTGCCCCTGTTCCTCTCACCTTCTCCCCCTCTCCTCCCCTATTCTTCTCTCCCTTTTTTCCGCCCTCTCCCCTGTTCCTCTCCCCCTTTCCCCTTCTCCTCCCCCCCTGTTCCTCTCCCCCTTTCCCCCTTCTCTCCCCCTGTTCCTCTCCCCCTTTCCCCCCTTCTCCCCCTGTTCCTCTCACCTTCTTCTCCCCCTCCTCTCCCCTGTTTCCTCTCCCCCTTTTTTCCCCCCTCTCCCCCTGTTCCTCTCCCCCCTTTCCCCCCTTCTCCCCCTATTCCTCTCCCCCTTTCCCCCCT
The DNA here is from genome assembly GCA_036851935.1 of Coregonus suidteri. NCBI lineage: Eukaryota > Metazoa > Chordata > Actinopteri > Salmoniformes > Salmonidae > Coregonus > Coregonus suidteri. The sequence goes on from CM072256.1 coordinate 3,912,382, forward strand.
CTCCCCCTGTTCCTCTCACCTTCTCCCCCTCCCCCCTCTCCCCCTGTTCCTCTCCCCCCTTTTTCCCCCCTCTCCCCCTGTTCCTCTCCCCCTTTTTTTCCCCCCCTCTCCCCCTGTTCCTCTCCCCCTTTCCCCCTTCTCCCCCTGTTCCTCTCACCTTCTACCCCTCTCCCCCTGTTCCTCTCCCCCTTTTTCCCCCCTCTCCCCTGTTCCTCTCCCCCTTTTTCCCCCCCTTCTCCCCCTGTTCCTCTCCCCTTTTCCCCTTCTCCCCCTGTTCCTCTCCCCCTTTCCCCCCCTCTCTGTCCCTGTTTCCTCTCACCTTCTCCCCCTCTCCCCCTGTTCCTCTCCCCCTTTTTCCCCCTCTCTCCCCTGTTTCCTCTCCCCCTTTTTTCCCCCCTCTCCTCCCCTGTTCCTCTCCCCCTTTCCCCCCTTCTCCCCCTGTTCCTCTCACCTTCTAACCCCTTCACCACTGCACCTCTTAGCTCCCTACTTCCCTACTTCCATCCGTCCCTCCTCACCTCTACTGTAATTCCCCCTTTCCCCTGTCTCTGTCACGAGCGTCGTATTGAACAGACCAAGGCGCAGCGTGATGAACGAACATGTTTGACTTTATTATCTTTAGTGATAATAGAACAACAATAAACAAAACAAGAAACGACTCGTGAAGTCCACGGTAACAATGACCAAACACGGAACAAGAACCCACAAACACAAAGGGAAAACAGACAGTATAAATATGGCTCCCAATCAGAGACAACCAACGACAGCTGACACTCGTTGCCTCTGATTGGGAGTCACTCTGGCCAACATAGAAATAAACACAACAGAAAGAACACACCCTGGCTCAACATATAGAGTTCCAGAGCCAGGGTGTGACAGTCTCTCTCCCCCCTCTCCCCCTCTCCCCTCTCACCTTCTCCCCCTCTCCCCTGCTCCTCTCCCCTTCTCCCCCTCTCCCCTCTCCCCTACTCCTCTCACCTTCTCGCCCTCTCCCCGTTCCTCTCCCCTTCTACCCCTCTCCCCCTGTTCCTCTCACCTTCTCCCCCTCTCCCCCTGTTCCTCTCACCTTCTCCCCCTGTTCCTCTCACCTTCTACCCCTCACCACTGACCTCTTAGCTCCCCACTTCCCTACTTCCATCCGTCCCTCCTCACCTCTACTGTAATTCCCCCTTTCCCCTGTCTCTCTCCCCCTCTCCCCTTCTCCCCTCTCCCCCTTTCCCCTGTTCCTCTCCCCTTCTCCCCCCCCTCCCCTTTCCCCTGTCTCTCTCCCCTTCTCCCCCCTCCCACTTTCCCCTGTTCCTCTCCCCTTCTCCCCCCCTCCCCTTTCCCCTGTCTCTCTCCCCCTTCTCCCCCTGTCTCTCCCCCCTTTCCCCCCTTCTCCCCCTCTCCCCTTCTCCCCCTCTCCCCCTTTCCCCTGTTCCTCTCCCCTTCTCCCCCCCTCCCCTTTCCCCTGTCTCTCTCCCCTTTTCCCCCCTCCCCCCCTTTCCCCTGTTCCTCTCCCCTTCTCCCCCCCCCTCCCCTTTCCCCTGTCTCTCTCCCCTCTCCCCCTTTCCCCCCTTCTCCCCCTCTCCCCTTCTCCCCCCCTCCCCTTTCCCCCTGTCTCTCTCCCCTTCTCCCCCCTCTCCCCCCTCTCCCCCTTTCCCCCCTTCTCCCCCTCTCCCCTTCTCCCCCTCTCTCCCTTTCCCCTGTCCCTCTCTCTTTATACCCTTCACCTTTGAACCCCCTTTCCCTCTCCTCCCTCCCTCCCTCCCTCCCTCCCTCCCTCCCTCCCCCCTCCCCCCTCCCTCCCTCCCTCCCCCTTCTTCCTTCCATTCCCCCTCCTCTCTTTCACACCCAAGGCTATGGCGACAGCAGCCGTATAAAGCGTTTTATTGGCCCACTGGAACACAGAGTTACATCAAAGGGTTACACACACACACACACACACACACACACACACACGTTTTAAACATGTGTTTAGTTTATCAGTAAAATAAGGAATTCTTCTTAGTGAATTCTTTGTGAGATTTCTGCTAACACATCATTAACATAATTTAGCCTAATAAGTCTTACAGTATAAAGTGTATTTAAATATGCTCTAAACTCTCTCACCTCCTTTTCCTCTCTATCTCTCTCTCTCTCCTCTCCCCCTCTCCCCGTCTCTCCTCTGCTCTAGTGTAAACCCTATGGTCAGCTGCTGCTGGACCTGAAGCTGACCCGTTTACCAGACCTCAAGTCTCTGGTAGACTGAGAAGGTGAGAGAGAAGAGAGAGATTAAAGGTCCCGAACCGTCACTCTGATTCCCATGTAAAATAGCCTTTTGAGTGAATAAAATATCACCCAGAACACTGTTTGGGGATAGAAATGCTAAAAGAAAAAAGACTTTTTCTCTCATGGCTGACTACCAGGAAGTCAGGCTGAGCGGGCTCGCCTTGACTGACAGCTCTTTGAAACGCCTATGTCAAGATGCAGTGAGCAGTGTTGCAGTAAAATCATCTCAAGCAAAGTTGGCGATACACAAAGCAACATTGAAATCGCTTCGAGTATGTTTTTGTTCTTTTATCCATCTCCCGTTTGGCGTGTCTCTTGTGATGCGGTTCACAGCAGTACTGACGGATGTGTTGACATGACAACTGCTTCAGTTTTGAATGACCCTTCCCCCCATTTTGTTCCATGCTGGCTGATGAACTAGCTAGCCAGTAACTAGCTAACACCAGACACAGATGAAGACCTAGCTAGCCAGTAACTAGCTAACACCAGGACTGATGAAGACCTAGCTAGCCAGTAACTAGCTAACACCAGACAGATGAAGACCTAGCTAGCCAGTAACTAGCTAACACCAGACAGATGAAGACCTAGCTAGCCAGTAACTAGCTAAACACCAGACAGATGAAGACCTAGCTAGCCAGTAACTAGCTAACACCAGACACAGATGAAGACCTAGCTAGCCAGTAACTAGCTAACACCAGACACAGATGAAGACCTAGCTAGCCAGTAACTAGCTAACACCAGACAGATGAAGACCTAGCTAGCCAGTAACTAGCTAACACCAGACAGATGAAGACCTAGCTAGCCAGTAACTAGCTAACACCAGACAGATGAAGACCTAGCTAGCCAGTAACTAGCTAACACCAGACAGATGAAGACCTAGCTAGCCAGTAACTAGCTAACATCAGACACAGATGAAGACCTAGCTAGCCAGTAACTAGCTAACACCAGACACAGATGAAGACCTAGCTAGCCAGTAACTAGCTAACACCAGACAGAGATGAAGACCCTAGCTAGCCAGTAACTAGCTAACACCAGACAGATGAAGACCTAGCTAGCCAGTAACTAGCTAACACCAGACAGATGAAGACCTAGCTAGCCAGTAACTAGCTAACACCAGACAGATGAAGACCTAGCTAGCCAGTAACTAGCTAACACCAGACAGATGAAGACCTAGCTAGCCAGTAACTAGCTAACACCAGACAGATGAAGACCTAGCTAGCCAGTAACTAGCTAACACCAGACAGATGAAGACCTAGCTAGCCAGTAACTAGCTAACATCAGACACAGATGAAGACCTAGCTAGCCAGTAACTAGCTAACACCAGACACAGATGAAGACCTAGCTAGCCAGTAACTAGCTAACACCAGACAGAGATGAAGACCTAGCTAGCCAGTAACTAGCTAACACCAGACACAGATGAAGACCTAGCTAGCCAGTAACTAGCTAACACCAGACAGATGAAGACCTAGCTAGCCAGTAACTAGCTAACACCAGACACAGATGAAGACCTAGCTAGCCAGTAACTAGCTAACACCAGACAGATGAAGACCTAGCTAGCCAGTAACTAGCTAATGTCGTAGTAAATATAAAATGTTATAGATTGATCTGAGTAAAATGTTGTGTTAGGAGCTTGTTTTCAATAATGCTGTTCCTATGCAAGAACAATGGACAGAGGACCATATCTTGTCACCTGGTGGCCAAGGACAACACCCACGCACAGGCCACAATCACTTGTTGGCTTCCACACGAGTTTCCCTTGAGACATACACACACTCACACACACATGACGCACACTCATTCTCGTGCCTCACGAGTTCTTTGACACACAGACATTTCTCTGTGGACGCACACACAACCTCCACTTCCTTCTACTGGTCGGGTGCCAAGGGCAGAGGACTCTGCCGTGCACCAATGGGGCTTCTACTCTGGACAGAGCAGACCCGCCTCCTACGCCTCGGGAACCAATCAAGGGACTAGAAGAAGGACCCCTTCCTTTATGTTAGATTGTATAAAGTAATGCTAAAAACTCTGTTTTTTATCCTTTCTCAACTGTCTCCATAAGAGGCAATTGAATGGGTCCATGCATGTAGCTTGAAAACAATACCAGCTATCTCTGTTTTAATAAACTGCCTTTTGCTTAAGCTAATTCCACTCTGTCCAGCGTCGTTGGTTTTGTACTTCCTCTCCATTTATGGTTTCACCAACACTAACACCAGACAGATGAATACCTAGCTAGCCAGTAACTAGCTAACACCAGACAGATGAAGTCCTAGCTAGCCAGTAACTAGCTAACACCAGATACAGATGAAGACCTAGCTAGCCAGTAACTAGCTAACACCAGACAGATAAAGACCTAGCTAGCCAGTAACTAGCTAACACCAGACAGATGAAGACCTAGCTAGCCAGTAACTAGCTAACACCAGACAGATGAAGACCTAGCTAGCCAGTAACTAGCTAACACCAGACACAGATGAAGACCTAGCTAGCCAGTAACTAGCTAACACCAGACAGATGAAGACCTAGCTAGCCAGTAACTAGCTAACACCAGACACAGATGAAGACCTAGCTAGCCAGTAACTAGCTAACACCAGACACTGGTGAAGACCAAGCTAGCCAGTTACTAGCTAACACCAGACACTGGTGAAAGGGGAGACATAAGTATCTTTACCATAGATGAATAGTGTAAACATTTAATTATATTTGCTGACACCCTACAGTCAAGTTTTGGCACCAGTAGAGTATCTAGTGGGGAAAAAAAGTATTTAGTCAGCCACCAATTGTGCAAGTTCTCCCACTTAAAAAAGAGATGAGAGGCCTGTATTTCATCATAGGTACACGTCAACTATGACAGACAAAAATGAGGAAAAAAAATCCAGAAAATCACATTGTAGGATTTTCAATGAATTTATTTGCAAATTATGGTGGAAAAATAAGTATTTGTTCAATAACAAAAGTTTCTCAATACTTTGTTATATACCCTTTGTTGGCAATGACACATGTCAAACATTTTCTGTAAGTCTTCACAAGGTTTTCACACACTGTTGCTGGTATTTTGGCCCATTCCTCCATGCAGATCTCCTCTAGAGCAGTGATGTTTTTGGGGCTGTCGCTGGGCAACACAGACTTTCAACTCCCTCCAAAGATTTTCTATGGGGTTGAGATCTGGAGACTGGCTAGGCCACTCCAGGAACCTTGAAATGCTTCTTACGAAGCCACTCCTTCGTTGCCCGGGTGGTGTGTTTGGGATCATTGTCATGCTGAAAGACCCAGCCACGTTTTCATCTTCAATGCCCTTGCTGATGGAAGGAGGTTTTCACTCAAAATATCACGATACATGGCCCCATTCATTCTTTCCTTTACACGGATCAGTCGTCCTGGTCCCTTTTGCAGAAAAACAGCCCCAAAGCATGATGTTTCCACCCCCATGCTTCACAGTAGGTATGGTGTTTTTGGATGCAACTCAGCATTCTTTGTCCTCCAAACACGACAAGTGAGTTTTTACCAAAAAGTTATATTTTGGTTTCATCTGACCATATGACATTCTCCCAATCCTCTTCTGGATCATCCAAATGCACTCTAGCAAACTTCAGACGGCCTGGACATGTACTGGCTTAGCAGGGGGACACGTCTGGCACTGCAGGATTTGAGTCCCTGGCGGCGTAGTGTGTTACTGATGGTAGGCTTTGTTACTTTGGTCCCAGCTCTCTGCAGGTCATTCACTAGGTCCCCCCCGTGTGGTTCTGGGATTTTTGCTCACCATTCTTGTGATCATTTTGACCCCACGGGGTGAGATCTTGCGTGGAGCCCCAGATCGAGGGAGATTATCAGTGGTCTTGTATGTCTTCCATTTCCTAATAATTGCTCCCACAGTTGATTTCTTCAAACCAAGCTGCTTACCTATTGCAGATTCAGTCTTCCCAGCCTGGTGCAGGTCTACAATTGTGTTTTTCTGGTGTCCTTTGACAGCTCTTTGGTCTTGGCCATAGTGGAGTTTGGAGTGTGACTGTTTGAGGTTGTGGACAGGTGTCTTTTATATTGATAACACGTTCAAACAGGTGCCATTAATACAGGTAACGAGTGGAGGACAGAGGAGCCTCTTAAAGAAGAAGTTACAGGTCTGTGAGAGCCAGAAATCTTGCTTGTTTGTAGGTGACCGAATACTTATTTTCCACCATAATTTGCAAATAAATTCATTAAAAATCCTACAATGTGATTTTCTGGATTTTTTTTACTCAAATTGTCTGTCATAGTTGACGTGTACCTATGATGAAAATTACAGGCCTCTCTCATCTTTTTAAGTGGGAGAACTTGTACAATTGGTGGCTGACTAAATACTTTTTTCCCCCACTGTAACTACGTCCCTCTGCAAACATGTGTTCTCCGATGTTGGTTACAAGGCGGTACTCATTTAAATTAGGTAAGAGAATATCATGTTACCATTGGTGTATTAAAATGAGTTAGGGTGATGTCACCCTATCCCCTTAATAATCCCGCCTCCTGAATCCAAGTGTTTGACATGGGGGTGGGGACCAGTAACATTATGATCAAACTTAATCAATGTAGAAGCAACAGTCACTTTGATCTGATTTCATCCAATTTCATGAAAAACATGATTTTGACTGTTAATGACCTTTAATAAATATAGAGAGTACTGTTGGCCAGTCATGAATCCTCATGATATATCCTGCCTACACACATTGTTGACTCATGAGTGTTAGAAAAAGAGGGCATTGTCTGGAACTGCATCTCAAACCCTATTCCCTACATAGTGCACTACTTTTGGACAGGGCCCCAAAGGGAATACAAAAAGGGTGTCATTTGGGACTCAGATCAGTTTGTAAAGACAATGCCCTGTATCATGACACCATGTACCTATCTCACTGCTGGGACTCAGATCAGTTTGTAAAGACAATGCTCTGTATCCTGATACCATGTACGTATTTCACTGTGCACATTTGGACAGAGAAACACTAAACAGACAGTTTAGAAACAGAAGACAGGAAGGAAGATACTGATACTATATACCTTCTGGCCCACTTACCACTTCCTATTAAAGGAAGATACTATACCTTCTGGCCCACTTACCACTTCCTATTAAAGGAAGATACTATACCTTCTGGCCCACTTACCACTTCCTGTTGAAGGAAGACAATATACCTTCTGGCCCACTTACCACTTCCTGTTGAAGGAAGATACTATACCTTCTGGCCCACTTACCACTTCCTGTTGAATTAAGATACTATACCTTCTGGCCCACTTACCACTTCCTATTAAAGGAAAATACCCTACCTTCTGGCCCACTTACCACTTCCTGTTAAAGGAAGATACTATACCTTATGGCCCACTTGCCACTTCCTATTAAAGGAAGATACTATACCTTATGGCCCACTTGCCACTTCCTATTAAAGGAAGAAACTATACCTTCTGGCCCACTTGCCACTTCCTATTAAAGGAAGATACTATACCTTCTGGCCCACTTGCCACTTCCTATTAAAGGAAGATACTATACCTTCTGGCCCACTTACCACTTCCTATTAAAGGAAGATACTATACCTTATGGCCCACTTAAGACTTCCTGTTGAAGGAAGATACTATACCTTCTGGCCCACTTACCACTTCCTGTTGAAGGAAGATACTATACCTTCTGGCCCACTTACCACTTCCTGTTGAAGGAAGATACTATAGATGTGGCCCACTTGCCACTTCCTATTAAAGGAAGAAACTATACCTTATGGCCCACTTACCACTTCCTGTTGAAGGAAGATACTATACCTTCTGGCCCACATACCACTTCCTGTTGAAGGAAGATACTATACCTTCTGGCCCACTTACCACTTCCTATTAAAGGAAGATACTATACCTTCTGGCCCACTTACCACTTCCTGTTGAAGGAAGACAATATACCTTCTGGCCCACGTACCACTTCCTATTAAAGGAAGATACTATACCTTCTGGCCCACTTACCACTTCCTGTTGAAGGAAGACAATATACCTTCTGGCCCACTTACCACTTCCTATTAAAGGAAGATACTATACCTTCTGGCCCACTTCCCACTTCCTGTTGAATTAAGATACTATACCTTCTGGCCCACTTACCACTTCCTATTAAAGGAAAATACCCTACCTTCTGGCCCACTTGCCACTTCCTATTAAAGGAAGATACTATACCTTCTGGCCCACTTACCACTTCCTATTAAAGGAAGATACTATACCTTCTGGCCCACTTACCACTTCCTGTTGAAGGAAGATACTATACCTTCTGGCCCACTTACCACTTCCTGTTGAAGGAAGATACTATACCTTCTGGCCCACTTACCACTTCCTGTTGAAGGAAGATACTATACCTTGTGGCCCACTTGCCACTTCCTATTAAAGGAAGAAACTATACCTTATGGCCCACTTACCACTTCCTGTTGAAGGAAGATACTATACCTTCTGGCCCACTTACCACTTCTTGTTGAAGGAAGATACTATACCTTCTGGCCCACTTACCACTTCCTGTTGAAGGAAGATACTATACCTTCTGGACCACTTACCACTTCCTGTTGAAGGAAGATACTATACCTTCTGGCCCACTTACCACTTCCTGTTGAAGGAAGATACTATACCTTCTGGCCGACTTACCACTTCCTATTAAAGGAAGATACTATACCTTCTGGCCCATTTACCACTTCCTATTAAAGGAAGATACTATACCTTCTGGCCCACTTACCACTTCCTGTTGAATTAAGATACTATACCTTCTGGCCCACTTACAACTTCCTGTTGAAGGAAGATACTATAGCTTCTGGCCCACATACCACTTCCTGTTGAAGGAAGATACTATACCTTCTGGCCAACTTACCACTTCCTATTAAAGGAAGATACTATACCTTCTGGCCCACTTACCACTTCCTGTTGAAGGAAGATACTATACCTTCTGGCCCACTTACCACTTCCTGTTGAAGGAAGATACTATACCTTCTGGCCCACTTACCACTTCCTATTAAAGAAAGATACTATACGTTCTGGCCCACTTACCACTTCCTATTAAAGGAAAATACTATACCTTCTGGCCCACTTACCTCTTCATATTAAAGGAAGATACTATACCTTCTGGCCCACTTACCACTTCCTATTAAAGGAAGATACTATACCTTCTGGCCCACTTACCACTTCCTATTAAAGGAAGATACTATACCTTCTGGCCCACTTACCACTTCCTGTTGAAGGAAGATACTATACCTTCTGGCCCACTTACCACTTCCTATTAAAGGAAGATACTATACCTTCTGGCCCACTTCCCACTTCCTGTTGAATTAAGATACTATACCTTCTGGCCCACTTACCACTTCCTGTTGAAGGAAAATACTATACCTTCTGGCCCACTTACCACTTCCTGTTGAAGGAAAATACTATACCTTCTGGCCCACTTACCACTTCCTGTTGAAGGAAAATACTATACCTTCTGGCCCACTTACCACTTCCTATTGAAGGAAGATACTATACCTTCTGGCCCACTTACCACTTCCTATTGAATTAAGATACTATACCTTCTGGCCCACTTACCACTTGCTTACCAGTGACTGAACAAAGCCTAGAACAAACTATGTCTAACATTGACTGTGTATCTGTCCCAAAGGCACCCTATTCCCTATATAGTGCACTACATTTGACCAGAGCCCTGTGGGTGCTACATAGGGAATAGGGTGCCTTTTGGGACGCAACCTGTGTGTTTATAACCGCGATAACCACTGTATTTAGATAGTAGAATAGGAGTAATAACCGCTGTATTTATATACTATAATAGGAGTAATAACCACTGTATTTATATAGTAGAATAGGAGTAATAACCACTGTATTTATATAGTAGAATAGGAGTAATAACCGCTGTATTTATATACTATAATAGGAGTAATAACCACTGTATTTATATAGTAGAATAGGAGTAATAACCACTGTATTTATATAGTAGAATAGGAGTAATAACCACTGTATTTATATAGTAGAATAGGAGTAATAACCACTGTATTTATATAGTAGAATAGGAGTAATAACCACTGTATTTATATAGTAGAATAGGAGTAATAACCGCTGTATTTATATAGTAGAATAGGAGTAATAACCACTGTATTTATATAGTAGAATAGGAGTAATAACCGCTGTATTTATATACTATAATAGGAGTAATAACCACTGTATTTATATAGTAGAATAGGAGTAATAACCACTGTATTTATATAGTAGAATAGGAGTAATAACCACTGTATTTATATAGTAGAATAGGAGTAATAACCACTGTATTTATATACTATAATAGGAGTAATAACCACTGTATTTATATAGTAGAATAGGAGTAATAACCACTGTATTTATATAGTAGAATAGGAGTAATAACCACTGTATTTATATAGTAGAATAGGAGTAATAACCACTGTATTTATATAGTAGAATAGGAGTAATAACCACTGTATTTATATAGTAGAATAGGAGTAATAACCACTGTATTTATATAGTAGAATAGGAGTAATAACCGCTGTATTTATATAGTAGAATAGGAGTAATAACCACTGTATTTATATAGTAGAATAGGAGTAATAACCACTGTATTTATATAGTAGAATAGGAGTAATAACCACTGTATTTATATAGTAGAATAGGAGTAATAACCGCTGTATTTATATAGTAGAATAGGAGTAATAACCACTGTATTTATATAGTAGAATAGGAGTAATAACCACTGTATTTATATAGTAGAATAGGAATAATAATCACTGTATTTATATAGTAGAATAGGAGTAATAACCACTGTATTTATATAGTAGAATAGGAGTAATAACCACTGTATTTATATAGTAGAATAGGAGTAATAACCACTGTATTTATATAGTAGAATAGGAGTAATAACCGCTGTATTTATATAGTAGAATAGGAGTAATAACCACTGTATTTATATAGTAGAATAGGAGTAATAACCACTGTATTTATATAGTAGAATAGGAGTAATAACCACTGTATTTATATAGTAGAATAGGAGTAATAACCACTGTATTTATATAGTAGAATAGGAGTAATAACCACTGTATTTATATAGTAGAATAGGAGTAATAACCGCTGTATTTATATAGTAGAATAGGAGTAATAACCACTGTATTTATATAGTAGAATAGGAGTAATAACCACTGTATTTAGATACTAGAATAGGAGTAATAACCCACTGTATTTATATAGTAGAATAGGAGTAATAACCACTGTATTTATATAGTAAAATAGGAGTAATAACCACTGTATTTATATAGTAGAATAGGAGTAATAACCACTGTATTTATATAGTAGAATAGGAGTAATAACCACTGTATTTAGATACTAGAATAGGAGTAATAACCACTGTAATTATATAGTAAAATAGGAGTAATAACCACTGTATTTATATAGTAGAATAGGAGTAATAACCACTGTATTTAGATACTAGAATAGGAGTAATAACCACTGTATTTAGATACTAGAATAGGAGTAATAACCACTGTCGTCCTCTGTAGCTCAGCTGGTAGAGCACGGCGCTTGTAACGCCAAGGTAGTGGGTTCGATCCCCGGGACCACCCATACACAAAAATGTATGCACGCATGACTGTAAGTCGCTTTGGATAAAAGCGTCTGCTAAATGGCATATTATTATTATTATTATTTATTATTACTGTATTTATATAGTAGAATAGGAGTAATAACCACTGTATTTATATAGTAAAATAGGAGTAATAACCACTGTATTTATATAGTAAAATAGGAGTAATAACCACTGTATTTATATAGTAGAATAGGAGTAATAACCACTGTATTTAGATACTAGAATAGGAGTAATAACCACTGTATTTATATAGTAGAATAGGAGTAATAACCACTGTATTTATATAGTAAAATAGGAGTAATAACCACTGTATTTATATAGTAGAATAGGAGTAATAACCGCTGTATTTATATAGTAGAATAGGAGTAATAACCACTGTATTTATATAGTAGAATAGGAGTAATAACCACTGTATTTAGATAGCAGAATAGGAGTAATAACCGCTGTATTTATATAGTAAAATAGGAGTAATAACCACTGTATTTATATAGTAGAATAGGAGTAATAACCACTGTATTTATATAGTAGAATAGGAGTAATAACCACTGTATTTATATAGTAGAATAGGAGTAATAACCGCTGTATTTATATAGTAGAATAGGGAGTAATAACCACTGTATTTATATAGTAGAATAGGAGTAATAACCACTGTATTTATATAGTAGAATAGGAGTAATAACCACTGTATTTATATAGTAGAATAGGAGTAATAACCGCTGTATTTATATAGTAGAATAGGAGTAATAACCACTGTATTTATATAGTAGAATAGGAGTAATAACCACTGTATTTATATAGTAGAATAGGAATAATAATCACTGTATTTATATAGTAGAATAGGAGTAATAACCACTGTATTTATATAGTAGAATAGGAGTAATAACCACTGTATTTATATAGTAGAATAGGAGTAATAACCACTGTATTTATATAGTAGAATAGGAGTAATAACCGCTGTATTTATATAGTAGAATAGGAGTAATAACCACTGTATTTATATAGTAGAATAGGAGTAATAACCACTGTATTTATATAGTAGAATAGGAGTAATAACCACTGTATTTATATAGTAGAATAGGAGTAATAACCACTGTATTTATATAGTAGAATAGGAGTAATAACCACTGTATTTATATAGTAGAATAGGAGTAATAACCGCTGTATTTATATAGTAGAATAGGAGTAATAACCACTGTATTTATATAGTAGAATAGGAGTAATAACCACTGTATTTAGATACTAGAATAGGAGTAATAACCACTGTATTTATATAGTAGAATAGGAGTAATAACCACTGTATTTATATAGTAAAATAGGAGTAATAACCACTGTATTTATATAGTAGAATAGGAGTAATAACCACTGTATTTATATAGTAGAATAGGAGTAATAACCACTGTATTTAGATACTAGAATAGGAGTAATAACCACTGTAATTATATAGTAAAATAGGAGTAATAACCACTGTATTTATATAGTAGAATAGGAGTAATAACCACTGTATTTAGATACTAGAATAGGAGTAATAACCACTGTATTTAGATACTAGAATAGGAGTAATAACCACTGTATTTATATAGTAGAATAGGAGTAATAACCACTGTATTTATATAGTAAAATAGGAGTAATAACCACTGTATTTATATAGTAAAATAGGAGTAATAACCACTGTATTTATATAGTAGAATAGGAGTAATAACCACTGTATTTAGATACTAGAATAGGAGTAATAACCACTGTATTTATATAGTAGAATAGGAGTAATAACCACTGTATTTATATAGTAAAATATGAGTAATAACCACTGTATTTATATAGTAGAATAGGAGTAATAACCGCTGTATTTATATAGTAGAATAGGAGTAATAACCGCTGTATTTATATAGTAGAATAGGAGTAATAACCACTGTATTTTATATAGTAGAATAGGAGTAATAACCACTGTATTTATATAGTAGAATAGGAGTAATAACCACTGTATTTATATAGTAGAATAGGAGTAATAACCACTGTATTTATATAGTAGAATAGGAGTAATAACCACTGTATTTATATAGTAGAATAGGAGTAATAACCACTGTATTTATATAGTAGAATAGGAGTAATAACCACTGTATTTATATAGTAGAATAGGAGTAATAACCACTGTATTTATATAGTAGAATAGGAGTAATAACCACTGTATTTATATAGTAGAATAGGAGTAATAACCACTGTATTTATATAGTAGAATAGGAGTAATAACCACTGTATTTATATAGTAGAATAGGAGTAATAACCACTGTATTTATATAGTAGAATAGGAGTAATAACCACTGTATTTATATAGTAGAATAGGAGTAATAACCACTGTATTTATATAGTAGAATAGGAGTAATAACCACTGTATTTATATAGTAGAATAGGAGTAATAACCACTGTATTTATATAGTAGAATTGGAGTAATAACCACTGTATTTATATAGTAGAATAGGAGTAATAACCACTGTATTTAGACTGTCTCACAAGTCTCTATGCTTTGTGTGTGTACGTGCCTGATCTGAAACAACTTGATAGGTGTAAGCCAGTGGTTCCCAAACTAGCGGTCACGAACCCATGTGGGGTCGCCTGATATGAAAATGGGGTCGCGGGAACATTTCCAAAAATCCTACAAAATAAATAACAATAATTGTAATGTGTTTAACCTTAAAAATCTAAGTGAAAATAATTTAAATATCAAATATCAAATTTAACCAGACTGCCTTTAGATCGTAGGAAATGGTCACACTTGACTGTTGAGCTTGAATCTGAATAATTAAAGTGCAACAGTCAAGTGCAGACTTTCGAGCTGTCATGTGACCAAATGCTGCAGACAAAGCATTCACAGGTCACTACTGAGAGTTTTGTTTCCTGACTCATAGGGAATAGCCTGCCATCTCCCACAGAACATTAAGACTCATAGTACCCTTCGACAGCTCATATCGAAGCTGGATTCAGCAGTGCTCTTGTCTGCATTAAAACCAAATATCGATCTAGGTTGGATGTGACAGCAGAGATGAGGTGCGCACTGTTGACCACGCCCCCTGACTTTGAGAAGCTCCGATGCGACATGCATCAAGCCACACCCGTCTCATTAGTGGTAGCGAGATAATTAAAAGTGTGTGATCGTGAGTTGAGAAGACAATCAGAAATACTGTTAGAATGTTTTTCAATTGACTGCCATAGCCCCAAATAAAAAAGTTAACATTGACGATTAATTACATCATTTTTTTTCAAATGGTTGAGGTCTCGAGAATTTTCAAATATCAAAATGGGGTCGTGGGTGAAAAAAGTTAGGGAACCCCTGGAGTAAGCAATAGGGTGAATGCACTTTGAAGTACAATTGAAGTCGAAAGTTTACATACACTTAGGTTGGAGTCATTAAAACTCGTTTTTCAACCACTCGAACTATAGTTTTGGCAAGTCGGTTAGGACATCTACTTTGTGCATGACATAAGTAATTTTTCCAACAATTGTTTACAGACAGATTATTTCACTTATAATTCACTGTATCACAATTCCAGTGGGTCAGAAGTTTACATACACTAAGTTGACTGTGCCTTTAAACAGCTTGGAAAATTCCAGAAAATGAATTCATTGCTTTAGAACCTTCTGATAGGCTAATTGACATAATTTGAGTCAATTGGAGGTGTACCTGTGGATGTATTTCAAGGCCTACCTTCAAACTCAGTGCCTCTTTGTTTGACATCATGGGAAAATCAAAAGAAATCAGCCAAAAATTGAAGACCTCCACAAGTCTGGTTCATCCTTGGGAGCAATTTCCAAACACCTGAAGGTACCACGTTCATCTGTACAAACAATAGTACACAAGTATAAACACCATGGGATCACGCAGCCGTCATACCGCTCAGGAAGGAGACGCGTTATGTCTCCTAGAGATGAACGTACTTTGGTGCGACAAGTGCAAATCAATCCCAGAACAACAGCAAAGGACCTTGTGAAGATGCTGGAGGAAACAGGTACAAAAGTATCTATAGCCACAGTAAAACGAGACCTATATCGACATAACCTGAAAGGCCACTCAGCAAGGAAGAAACCACTGCTCCAAAACCGCCATAAAAAAGCCAGACTACGGTTTGCAACTGCACATGGGAACAAAGATCGTACTTTTTGGAGAAATGTCCTCTGGTCTGATGAAACAAAAATAGAACTGTTTGGCCATAATGACCATCGTTATGTTTGGAGGAAAAAGGGGGATTGGCTTGCAAGCCGAAGAACAC
Source organism: Coregonus suidteri (assembly GCA_036851935.1). Taxonomy (NCBI): domain Eukaryota; kingdom Metazoa; phylum Chordata; class Actinopteri; order Salmoniformes; family Salmonidae; genus Coregonus; species Coregonus suidteri. The sequence goes on from CM072256.1 coordinate 3,928,495, forward strand.
CATCCCAACCGTGAATCACGGGGGTGGCAGCATCATGCTGTGGGGGTGCTTTGCTGCAGGAGGGACTGGTGCACTTCACAAAATAGATGGCATCATGAGGAAGGATATATTGAAGCAACATCTCAAGACATCAGTCAGGAAGTTAAAGCCTGGTCGCAAATGGGTCTTCCAAATGGACAATGACCCCAAGCATACTTCCAAAGTTGTGGCAAAATGGCTTAAGGACAACAAAGTCAAGGTATTGGAGTGGCCATCACAAAGCCCTGACCTCAATCTTATAGAACATTTGTGGGCAGAACTGAAAAAGCGTGTGCGAGCAAGGAGGCCTACAAACCTGACTCAGTTACACCAGCTCTGTCAGGAGAAATGGGCCAAAATTCACCCAACTTATTGTGAGAAGCTTGTGGAAGGCTACCCAAAACGTTTGACCCAAGTTAAACAATTTAAGGGCAATGCTACCAAATACTAATTGAGTGTATGTAAAGTTCTGACCCACTGGGAATGTGATGAAAGAAATAAAAGCTTAAATAAATAATTCTCTCTACTATTATTCTGACATTTCACATTCTTAAAATAAAGTGGTGATCCTAACTGACCTAAGACAGGGAATTTTTACTAGGATTAATTGTCAGGAATTGTGAAAAACTGAGTTTAAATGTATTTGGCTAAGGTGTATGTAAACTTCCGACTTCAACTGTAAATTTCGGCTCTGTTAAAAGTACAACACTTTTATTGATCGTAGTGAATCAGGAGTATCATTAAAACAGGTTAATATGCCCCACCAACATTAGACAGCTACACAGAAACCGGCAGGTAGCTTAGTGGTTAAGAGCGTTGTGCCAGTAACCGAAAGGTCGGTGGTTCTAATCCTGGAGCCGACTAGGTGAAAAATCTGTCGATGTTCCCTTGAGCAAGGCACTTAACCCTAATTTCTCCTGTAAGTCACTCTGGATAAGAGCATCTGCTAAATTTTTTTTTTGAAAAACAATCTAAACAAATCAATGATGAGAGAATGACTTGATGATTGAAGCAGCCCTGGTGGCGTAGCAGGAAGATTAGAACGCTGTGAATCAAGAGGTCGTGAGTTCAAATCCCAGGTGAGGACATGTTGAATATGAACTACTGTATAAATGAACATGAAAGTTAAAACACTGCGTATTAAAACAGTAAGCACCGCGTGTATCCCGAATCTTAACAGTAGACAGAAAGAGCTGTGACTAGATCAGTGGTTCACCAATCAGGGCCTTGATGGGGGAATAATAACAAGCTGTTTTATGAAATTGGAGGTTTTTGTTTCTTTGGGACCGTTAGGTGATGTCCCGACACACAGAAATGTTCTCGCAACGTTCCCATGAAACATGTTCTAGAACGTTAATATCTTACACTCTGAGAACAACCTTGTTTGGTCTGACGTTGGTGGAATATTTACGTTAGGCATTTAGCAGACGCTGTTATCCAGAGTGACTTACTGGAGTAATTAGGCACAAGTGCCTTGCTCAAGGGAACATCGACAGATTTATCACCTAGTCGCCTCGGGGATTCGAACCAGTGACCATCCGGCTACTGGCCCAACGCTTTTAAGCGCTAGGCTAGCTATCCTAAGAAAAGCAGAAACCTTCTCATGGAACGTTCTGAGAATATGGCGACCATGTTTGGTGGAATGTCGATGGAATGTTCTCCTAACCCTTAGAAAACTGGACACAGGAAGGTTCTTGCAACATTCC
>CM072256.1:3935218-3950218 GCA_036851935.1 Coregonus suidteri
GAGGAGAGGGGGAGTAGGGGAGAGGTGATACAGAGGATGTGTGTAAGGGTTCATTCCTTAATAATTGGGCTTCCTGTGGAAACGCAACCTATGTAGATCATGTGTTCATAGTCTTTTATTAAAGAATGTGAAACAATTTGTCTGTTTGCTGCTTTTCATTAAGTCATGTATAGCTGTTTTTGGCCTAAAATAAATTCATACATACAGTTGAAGTCGGAAGTTTACATACACTTAGGTTGGAGTCATTAAAACTTGTTTTTCAACCAACTCCACAAATTTCTTGTTAACAAACTATAGTTTTGGCAAGTCGGTTAGGACATCTACTTTGTGCATGACACAAATAATTTTTCCAACAATTGTTTACAGACAGATTCTTTAACTTATAATTAACTGTATCACAATTCCAGTGGGTCAGAAGTTTACATACACTAAGTTGACTGTGCTTTTAAACAGCTTGGAAAATTCCAGAAAATGATGTCATGGTTTTAGAAGCTTCTGATAGGCTAATTGACATAATTTGAGTCAATTGGAGGTGTACCTGTGGATGTATTTCAAGGCCTACCTTCAAACTCAGTGCCTCTTTCCTTGACATCATGGGAAAATCAAAAGAAATCAGCCAAGACCTCAGAAAAACAATTGTAGACCTCCACAAGTCTGGTTCATCCTTGGGAGCAATTTCGAAACGCCTGACGGTACCACGTTCATCTGTACAAACAATAGTACGCAAGTATAAACACCATGGGACCACGCAGCCGTCATACCGCTCAGGAAGGAGACGCGTTATGTCTCCTAGAGATGAACGTACTTTGGTGCAAAAAGTGCAAATCAATCCCAGAACAACAGCAAAGGACCTTGTGAAGATGCTGGAGGAAACAGATACAAAAGTATCTATATCCACAGTAAAACGAGTCCTATATCGACATAACCTGAAAGGCCGCTCAGCAAGGAAGAAGCCACTGCTCCAAAACGGCCATAGAAAAGCCAGACTACGGTTTGCAACTGCAAATGGGGACAAAGATCGTCGTTTTTGGATAAATGTCCTCTGGTCTGATCAAACAAAAATAGAACTGTTTGGCCATAATGACCATCGTTATGTTTGGAGGAAAAAGGGGGTTGCTTGCAAGCCGAAGAACACCATCCCAACCGTGAAGCACGGGGGTGGCAGCATCATGCTGTGGGGGTGCTTTGCTGCAGGAGGGACTGGTGCACTTCACAAAATAGATGGCATCATGAGGAAGGAAAATTATGTGAATATATTGAAGCAACATCTCAAGCCATCAGTCAGGATGGGCTCCCGAGTGGCGCAGTGGTCTAAGGCACTGCATCTCAGTGCTTGAGGCGTCACTACAGACCCCCTGGTTCGATTCCAGGCTGGATCACAACCGGCCGTGATTGGCAGTCCCATAGGGCGGCGCACAATTGGCCCAGCGTCGTCCGGGTTTGGCCGGTGTAGGCCGTCATTGTAAATAAGAATTTGTTCTTAACTGACTTGTCTAGTTAAATAAAGGTTAAATAAAAAGGAAGTTAAAGCTTGGTCGCAAATGGGTCTTCCAAATGGACAATGACCCCAAGCATACTTCCAAAGTTGTGGCAAAATGGCTTAAGGACAACAAAGTCAAGGTATTGGAGTGGCCATCACAAAGCCAAATTCATACTTATTGCTCTCTCTCTTCTCTTACGTAACACACACAGGATGTTTGAAGTTAAACAATTGAAAGGCAATGCTACCAAATACTAATTGAGTGTATGTAAACTTCTGACCCACTGGGAATGTGATGAAAGAAATAAAAGCTTAAATAAATCATTCTCTCTACTATTATTCTGACATTTCACATTCTTAAAATAAAGTGGTGATCCTAACTGACCTAAAACAGGGAAGTTTTACTAGGATTAAATGTCAGGAATTGTGAAAAACTGAGTTTAAATGTATTTGGCTAAGGTGTATGTAAACTTCCGACTTCAACTGTAGATATATGTATAGTGTAATTGATCTGTATATAGATATACAGTGTGTATTGTGTAATTGATGTGTATATAGATATATGTATTGTGTAATTGATGTGTATATAGATATATGTATAGTGTAATTGTTGTTTATTGATGTGTTCATGCAGGGCTCATCTGCAAAAGAGACAGTGGTCTCAGCAATAAAATGTAAATTAATTACTTAAAAATCATACAATGTGATTTTCTGGATTTTTGTTTTAGATTCTGTCTCTCACAGTTGAAGTGTACCTATGATAAAAATGACAGACCTCTACATGCTTTGTAAGTAGGAAAACCTGCAAAATCGGCAGTGTATCAAATACTTGTTCTCCCCACTGTACGTACTATGTTACCCAGCGGTTGGCCAATCCTAACCACAGCCAATCAAGACAAGAATCACAGACTAATGCCAACTGAAACAGTCAACTGTCAATCATTTCATCTAACTCAACTGTACTGTGATTCAATGCATCTGAACAACCTTCCATGTCCTGTACCATCATCTGAATATAAAGCTTCAGGTCAGAGACATTAGGGTACTGGATGACCGGTGGATCGCATTGAGCCCTGGGCTGAAGTTGTGTTTAAGCACTACTGCTAACATTAGCAGTCATTGCCAGTATGTTTTTTCAATGAATGTGAAATGTAATGCCATATTTCCATTGATATTTTCTCTCTCAACCTCCTTTCTCTCTCTCTCTCTCTCTCTCTCTCAACCTCCTCTCTCTCTCTCTCTCTCTCTCTCTCTCTCTCTCTCTCTCTCTCTCTCTCTCTCTCTCTCTCTCTCTCTCTCTCTCTCTCTCTCTCTCTCTCTCTCTCTCTCTCTCTCTAAGTAAGTATGGACACTAATAATCCAATGGTGATATCTCAATCCCATTTGAGTTGGTTGATCAATGGTTACTCTACATGTGTGTGTGTGTGTGTGTGTGTGTGTGTGTGTGTGTGTGTGTGTGTGTGTGTGTGTGTGTGTGTGTGTGTGTGTGTGTGTGTGTGTGTGTGTGTGTGTGTGTGTGTGTGTGTGTGTGAGTGAATGGGCTGGTTGTCCCAGTTCTCCAGGGATCTAATGATTGCCATATGGTCACAGCCCCGGCTTCCTCTTTTCTACAGGCTCTTTAGCCAAACTGCAAACACACACTCCCGTTCCATTCTGTAGCCAAGCAGCAAACACACACTCCCGTTCCATTCTGTAGCCAAACACACACTCCCGTTCCATTCTGTAGCCAAAACGAGCTCAAACCTTTCCATGTCTAACGTTACTGACACACACACAATCTCAAACACACACACAATCTCAAACACACACACAATCTCAAACACACACACAATCTCAAACACACACACAATCTCAAACACACACACACATCTCTCACACACACACACAATCTCAAACACACACACAATCTCAAACACACACACAATCTCAAACACACACAATCTCAAACACACACAATCTCAAACACACACACAATCTCAAACACACACACACACAATCTCAAAACACACACACAATCTCTCACACACACACAATCTCACACACACACACAATCTCAAACACACACACACAATCTCTCACACACACACAATCTCAAACACACACACAATCTCAAACACACACACAATCTCTCACACACACACAATCTCAAACACACACACAATCTCAAACACACACACACAATCTCAAACACACACCCAATCTCAAACACACACACACACACATCTCTCACACACACACACAATACTCAAACACACACACACACACAATCTCAAACACACACACAATCTCAAACACACACACACAATCTCAAACACACACACACAATCTCTCTCACACACACAATCTCTCTCACACACACAATATCAAACACACACACAATCTCAAACACACACACAATCTCAAACACACACACAATCTCAAACACACACACAATCTCAAACACACACACAATCTCTCACACGCACACAATCTGAAACACACACACAATCTCTCACACACACACACAATCTCAAACACACACACAATCTCAAACACACACACAATCTCAAACACACACACAATCTCAAAACACACACACAATCTCAAACACACACACAATCTCAAACACACACACACAATCTCAAACACACACACACACAATCTCAAACACACACACAATCTCAAACACACACACAATCTCTCACACACACACAAACACTCAAACACACACACAATCTCTCACACACACACAATCTCAAACACACACACAATCTCAAACACACACACAATCTCAAACACACACAATCTCAAACACACACACAATCTCAAACACACACACAATCTCAAACACACACACAATCTCAAACACACACACAATCTCAAACACACACACAATCTCTCACACACACAATCTCAAACACACACACAATCTCTCACACACACACAATCTCAAACACACACACAATCTCAAACACACACACACATCTCTCACACACACACAATCTCAAACACACACACAATCTCTCTCTCACACACACAATCTCAAACACACACACAATCTCTCACACACACACAATCTCAAACACACACACAATCTCAAACACACACACAATCTCTCACACACACACAATCTCAAACACACACAATCTCATCTCAAACACACAACAAACACATCCCTCTCACACACACAATCTCAAACACACACACAATCTCAAACACACACACAATCTCTCAAACACACAATCACACAATCTCAAACACACACACAATCTCAAACACACACACACACAATCTCTCACACACACACAATCTCAAACACACACACAATCTCTCACACGCACACAATCTGAAACACACACACAATCTCTCTCACACACACAATCTCAAACACACACACAATCTCAAACACACACACACAATCTCAAACACACACACACAATCTCTCTCACACACACAATATCAAACACACACACAATCTCAAACACACACACACAATCTCAAACACACACACACAATCTCAAACACACACACACAATCTCAAACACACACACACACAATCTCAAACACACACACAATATCAAACACACACTTACACACACCAGACGTAAACACTCATATACATTACATTCTCGTGCACCAATTCAGCACAAAGTGTGCAGTAAACTAACTATGCCTCTGGGTCAACAGTATAACGTTGTGAAAGGCACAGCATTAACCCCACACGATGCAATAGGCTTGTTAGGTTAATTGACACTCATACAACTCATCGCCAGAACATATTGTGGTAGGCTAACTGTCTGTAACTAACTGCGATCTGCATGTCCGCTGTAGCTCAGCTGGTAGAGCACGGCGCTTGTAACGCCAAGGGTAGTGGGTTCGAACCCCGGGACCACCCCATACGTAAAAATGTATGCGCACATGACTGTAAGTCACTTCGGATAAAAGCGTCTGCTTAATGGCATATTATTATATGAATATATATCTGTGATCTGCATGTTATTACTTCTCAGAACGAGGGCTACCTACCAGTAAGAAGTCAACAAGCTGTTAGCTGTCCATCTTCTCAGAACGAGGGCTACCTACCAGACTACTCTGCTCTCAAACAGCAGCCAATCGGTTCCTCGAATCCCTCACGACGTCAACGACGTCCCCCCCCCCCCCCCCCCCCCCCCCCCCCAGGGTTGAAACTGACCGCGAGCTAAAGATGATAGAGGAGCGCGAGGCGAGGAGGAAAAACATCTCGAAAAACAAGGAGAAGGAATTTCCTCCAATAAAACATGTTGGATTCGCTCACATTACTCCTGGAAAAAGTATTCTTCCTCACTCACCTCAATGTCTTCAATCACTTCAGGACCAGTCTGTTCTTTTCAGACACACAAAGAGAGCGGGAGAAGAAGAGAGTTACAAATCACTGCGAGAAAGAGGGGGAGAGAGAGGAGGTCCCCGATCCCACCGCCGGCGCCGCACTCCCAGACTCCCTATACCAGCGGGGAGACTTGCTAGAAGTCCCCCGGACTCTATTCACTCATTTTGGCATCTATTTAGGGGACAACCGGGTGGCACATCTGATTCCGGATATCTTGCCACTCTTTACAACCGACGAGCGTTCCGTTCAGGTGATGGTCACGAACAAACGGTTAGTTCTCGGCGTCCTATCCAAGAGCGCCAGCGTCCGGGTGGATACGGTTGAGGACTTTGCCTACGGCGCGTCCAATTCTACTGAACGTTATGGACACTGCGGTGCAGAAACGACCGTTGGATGGCGAAGAGATCGCGAGGAGAGCGGAGAAACTGGTCGGGAAGATACCTTACAGCTTGCTGTGGAATAACTGTGAACATTTCGTTACTTACTGCCGGTACGGCAGCGCAGTCAGCATTCAGACAGACAAGGTAACGTAGGGATGTTGGCCTAGAAATTGGCCTTTTTTTCTTTCTTTTTTTACGCACTGCGCGGACCTTTTGAAGACGCCGTCTCTCTAAAAAGCTATATATCCCAAAGTTCCGCTAACTGCAAAATGATAACAGTGTTTTACTATATAGGCCTACATTTAATAGGTCCATATATGTGTTGATTATACTATGGGGTGTGGGTCCTAAATATAATATATAATAATATAATAATATAATAATATAATAATAATAATATAAATGGGTCCTGTGTGCGCACTTGGAACTGTTGCGCGCTGGCGAGATGTTTTCACAGAGTGATGCTGCAGGACTTTTCCGTTTCTATAACTAGTTGCAGAATTTGAATACTTAAACATTAGCATATTAATTTATAGATTAAGTTAATGCTGTGAACTAGTAATTGCTGGTTTAGGTGATAGGCCTATATGCCTTGATAAAAAATAAAATAAAATAAAAGTTAGTCTATAACTCCATTCAAAGTAGGCTATCATAAAGCAGGATCATTTGATTAATCTCAAGTAAAATCGGCTAAAAAATAGTCATTAGCCTACTTTACTCTATGAGCAATGTTAATGATGTGTATCAATATGGACCCATGTTTATAGAGCAATTGTGATCATGACGCAAAAGGCAGACAAAGAATACGTCCCAAATGACACCCTATTCCCTCTATAGGCCTATTATGGTGCACTAATTGTGTCCAGAGTCAAAAGTAGTGCCCTGCTCTGGTCAAAAGTAGTGCCCTGCTCTGGTCTAAAGTAGTGCACTATGGGGAATAGGGTTCCATTTGGAACTCAGGCAATTATTTGTCCAAGTATGCTGGGCCACAAAACTGGGTCAACCAATCCCGTACCCCAAGCCCTAAAAAAAGACAGACCCGACATGAAAATGTGAAGGACCGGCTCGATTCGGTCTTATGTAGCAACATTATTTTATTTTTATTTTTTATTTTTACATTGGATAAATGTAGAGAGTCAGAGCTAGAAAATGGTATATGATACACTACAGTTGAGGAACAATGGGAAAGTAATTATGCTTTGAAAGTTGATAAACTTCTAACCCCACTTTTGAGAAAATGGCCCTTGAATGTTTAGGTACACCTACTGGAGAGCTCTTCTTTGTCTACACCCATTCAGCATCGTTCACACCCTCTTAAGCCTTAGCCCCACCCATCTCTGTTAAGGATTCACATGCTAAACAGTCTTGAAACCAAAGATTTCAAGACTGAAGGCTGGTTTGACATTACGTCTATTGACATGTCTATATACAGTTATCGCAGTGACATCATGAACCTTCTATTGTCTACTGACATCAAACTTGTCGTTGTCGTTATGAAAAAGTTTAAACACAAAAACGACAGGCTGCATGACATCAGCAGGCTGGTGGTCCAAAATAGCATAACTGGTGTATTTTAACACCAATAAACCCATCCGTTTAAAAATGAATGTAGTATATGTCAATCTAGCCAACCAGGCAACTAAAAGCAACTTTCTAAAGAATGTTTTGGTTAGATTCTAGCTTGTTAGCTAGCTAGCTAAAGTTAAGTTAGCTGTCTAGCCAGTTAAAATAAAGACCATATCATATAGCTGACAACATCTTAACTTTAGCTAATTTGTATTCATTATTACAGGAAAATAAACTCACAACAAGATCCTTATTAACAAGTTAATGGTGAGCTAATTACAGAAGATAGCTTACGGTTGTGAGTGTGACGAAATAAAAGCAGAGCATTCTACCTGAGAATTCTAGAACTTGGACACCGTCTCGTTGGCCTAACGTTACATCCTAATTTGACTTTGGTGCAGGTCATGTTGTTCTTCACATTACCGTCTCTGGTAAACACACACTATATCAAATAAAATCAACGTATATTTCTCACATGCACAGGATACTGAAGGTGTAAACGGTACAGTGAAATGGTTACTTGCATAGTGAAGTCTTGTTTAAACATCTAGCTAGCTAGCTAAACAATGAACCATAATCCCAACTCATAACATTACTACCCTGCATGAATCTACAGGTAGCTAAAGCTAACCAACTAGGTTAAATGTTAGCTAGCTAGCTAACAATAGGCTATAACTATCAATGCAAATGGCTCTGAGATACTAATAATATTACTACACAGATCATACACGTAACGTTAGCTAGCGAGGCAACCAGTCAGCTAACGTTAGCTAGCTAGCTAACAGTATGCTTTAACTTGCAATGAAAACGACTTTTTGACTAGATTAGAAACGTATAATATCTGAACATGTAGCTAGCTAAACTCTCTTACCCATATACATGGATGGACGTTTCTCCCTCTCTGTCACGGATGCCATGGTTGCCCTTAGTTTGAAGATGTAATCCGAAGACAGTTGTTTTATACAACAGCCTGTATTCTCTTTTGTCCTCCGCATATTTGCAATCAAATGCCTGAATTTTCTCCATCTCCTTAGCTATCATACTCTGCTTCCATCGGGCATTCCACTGATTTCAAAACTCGGTCCTCCAGAAAGTGGAGAGCATTATCAACACTTTTGCAATTCTTCATGATATCTTTCAAAAAAAAGCCACATTAGGAAGGATTACCTACACATACTGACCAGCTCATGTTATAGACAGAAGTGTGCTACAATGCAGACCAATCCAAACTCATCTCTCTGCATTTTCAGCCCATCCATTATCTCAGCCAATCATGGCTAGCGGGAAGGTTCCTATCTTTTTCCTTGGCTAAACCAACTAGGCTCGTAATTTAAAAATGTTATTCGTATTTACAGATGGTATACACGTTTGTTATTAAGGTACATGAAAGTTCACATGTTCCAAAAGGCATTTCTTCCCAAAAACGCATTTTGATAAAAAAAAAAAAAAATAAACTTCAAATGCCTCTCCTGTGAAGTAGCGAAGCGCGACTAGTTTCCTGAAACGAGTCACAAATGTGGACCAGTCTGAGACAGTGTATCATCATATCAACACAGTATTTAAATCAGGCCATTTGCACCACTTTGAGTTGATAGGCTGACTAGGCTTCTTAGTCTGCTGGTCTGGTGAGAGTCTGAGTTTCCGTTTTAAATGAGCCCATTGAGTAAGCTAAGCTAGACTAGTGTAGCCAATTTTAATGTGCCTGTGTGCTGCTTTTAACGGTTGTTCATTGAGCGCCAGGCAGAAAGAACTCGTTTAGAAAATAACTCTGTTCTTAGCGCTCTCTCTCTTGTAGAGAACCCGTCGGCGCGTTCTGTTCGTTCTATTCCATTGGCTCTACCTAAAAGAGCAAATTGAGGCTATACGTCACAAATGGCACCCTATTTCCTTATGTAGTAGTGCACTTCTTTTGACCAGGGCCCATTCAATGAGCAATGGATTTGGCAAGAGTACAACCAGATCTGGGACCAGGCTAAAATACAACCTCTTTTCAAGTTCAAGTTTGTTTATTCAAGTTTTGTTTATTTGTCATATACAAAGTGAATAAATATATACAATAAGTGAATAAAAAGGGTAATATTAAATTAAAAACTAGGATTAACATTGAGCAAAAAAAAATCTAACAGAAGAAGGCACACAAAGGTATTGAAGTGGGAAAGTTAACCTAGACACGTACCTTCTATAGAAGGTGCATGCCATGCGGTTGATCCACTTGCACGTCACTGGCTATAATATTAGCCTTTTGCCGAGTCCCCAACAACCAGATGTTCCGGTTTTCAGGGGAAAAGGAAAGAGAGCCTGTGATGCTTTTGGACGTTAACAAGGTTGACACTCCATCTTAACTCTTCCTCCACATTTACTGGATTGGTTGAACAGTGCAGAAGTGAACCTCCCCCGACATATTAAAAAAAAAAAATTCTCGTCAAGACCATAATGCAGGGGATATAGTTTCAGGCGTTTCTTTTAAGCCTGCCACGTTAGGTTACTGGCTTAATGTTCTTAGTAGGAAATTTGGGTCGTTGGTCGTTTCTCAAGACAAAATACTGAAAAACGGTCCTATTGAAGCCGTGTAGACAGGCCAAATCACTGCGGTATTTGGAGAGGTGATTTTAACCAGAGTTGAGGCCTGGCAGCACCGTGGCAGGGAGGGGTAGCTAAGGTTTTCTCGACCTTTATAGACTAACCATGATTGCCCCCAAAAATGAGTCCCAAAACGGCACCCTATTCCCTATATAGTGCACTACATTTGACCAGGGCCTATAACTGTTCTATAAAGCCTAGAAAATAAATAGGGTGACATTTGGGACGGACGATAGCAGCCCAGTCTGGATGGAAACTTATTCAACGACTTTAGACATCGAATATTTGAGTGTAACTTTGATATATGGGCTTCGCAGACCAGCTACTGCAGAGCAGAAGCAGAGACAGAATAGCTTTACTGTAGCATGAGTTCACTGCAGAATAGCTTTACTGTAGCACGTGTTCACTGCAGAATAGCTTTACTGTAGCACGTGTTCACTGCAGAATAGCTTTACTGTAGCACGTGTTCACTGCAGAATAGCTTTACTGTAGCACGTGTTCACTGCAGATACCAGTGAGAGAGAGAGACTGAGACATACTTGTAGATATCCTCATTACCACAAAAAAAAAAAAAACGTGTTTTTGTTCTAATGGAATGTTTTATCAAAGGACAGAGGCAAAACGAACTGTACTTTAACTGACATTGAACTGACTAAATGTTACATGTTGTGTGTGTATCATGACATATTCTACTACAGGGCATAACATTTAACACGGATGATATTCTCCTCCCTGTAAGATATTCTACTACAGGGCATAACATTTAACACGGATGATATTCTCCTCCCTGTACGATATTCTACTACAGGGCATAACATTTAACACGGATGATATTCTCCTCCCTGTACGATATTCTACTACAGGGCACAGGCATAACATTTAACACGGATGATATTCTCCTCCCTGTAAAATATTCTACTACAGGGCACAGGCATAACATTTAACACGGATGATATTCTCCTCCCTGTACGATATTCTACTACAGGGCACAACATTTAACACTGATGATATTCTCCTCCCTGTACGATATTCTACTACAGGGCATAACATTTAACACTGATGATATTCTCCTCCCTGTAAGATATTCTACTACAGGGCATAACATTTAACACGGATGATATTCTCCTCCCTGTAAGCCGGGCCGGCCTCTGTTCTACCAAGAGGTCTGCACCTTTATGGCACAGGAGGTAGTGTAAATTGTATCCTGTAAATGGTTCAAGACTTGCACATTCAGACCCCCCCACCCCCTTACACACACACAAACACATTTGCCCTCTAAAAGTCCTCATCTTCCCCTCTATCACTATAATATAAACCATGAGGTGGACTAAAGTCCTCATCTTCCCCTCTATCACTATAATATAAACCATGAGGTGGACTAAAGTCCTCATCTTCCTCTCTATCACTATAATATAAACCATGAGGTGTACTAAAGTCCTCATCTTCCTCTCTATCACTATAATATAAACCATGAGGTGGACTGAAGTCCTCATCTTTTCCATCTTTTTTCCTTGTAGTTCTGTGATTGGCTGAAATCTGTCATCCGGGACCACAGGAGTGTTCCGCTGACGGCGTTCCTGGGAATTCTGTCTGTTATCTATCTGGGAATGTCCCCCTACACCACGCTTCCCACCCTCTTCATCCCCTTCACCCTCTGGATGGCTGGCTGATACCGGAAATTCTGGAAAATCCATAATGAAATTGGATAATATGTATATAGGTGTATATTGTTAGAAATAGAAATGTTCACATGTTAATAAAAATGTATTTTCTTTTTAAAACATAATAATTTTGGGAGTGTCTTATATTTGTCCTTGAACTGGAAATGTTGTTTCTTGCATATCCCAACTCCCCCCCTGAGACACACACAGGGAGTGGGTTCACCATTGTACTGCACCCCCTGGAGCAATTAGGGTGAAGTGAAAGGTCGCTGGTTCTAATCCCCGAGCCGACTAGGTGAAAAATCTGTCGATGTGCCCTTGAGCAAGGCACTTAACCCTAATTGCTCCTGTAAGTCGCTCTGGATAAGAGCGTCTGCTAAATGACTAAAAATAAATAAAAAATAAAAAATAATAATAATAATAATAAGTGCCTTGCTCGTGGGCACAGCAACAGATTTTTCACCTAGTCTTCTCCGGTATTCAAAACAGCGGCCTTTCGGTTATTGGCTCAGCACTCTAACCGTTAGGCTACCTGCCACCCCTAAACAGCAGCGTTATGACAGTGTTCAGACCGTATGTCACGAATTCTGCCGAGGCTGCTCCTCCACCTTGCTCGGGCAGGCTTCGGCGTTCGTCGTCCCCGGAGTACTAGCTGCCACCGTTGAATGTTATCGATGTTTGTTTGGTTTTGTCTTCTTTGTACACCTGTTTCCATTTAGTGTTCATTATGTCCCCTATAAGTTTCTCGTTTTGTTTGTAGTTAGTTGTGTGTAATTGTCCACTTGTCCGTTCGGTGTATCTTGTATGTTTAGTGTTTACGCGTGTGTGCGTAATCGTTCGCCTCCTTTGTTTTGAGGCCTTTTGTTTCCCTGTGCTTTATTAGTAAAGACTACTTTGGATTACACCTCCTTGTCCTGCGCTTGACTCCACCACTGCCTCCACATCCGAACGCTGACACCGTAGCTCATATCATGCTCTAAATATGTTTTATACCACAAGACAACAGTACAGTCACATTGGCCTTCGAGTTTGGACCCATCTCTAACCATGAACGTTTGCACAGAATGTATTTTTTATTTTATTTTTTACATTGTAAAATGTTAATAATGTATTTGTGATGTAAATAAACACCTGAACGTTAAACACACACGGTAGTGTACTGAGACTGACCTGTGTGTGTGTGTGTGTGTGTGTGTGTGTGTGTGTGTGTGTGTGTGTGTGTGTGTGTGTGTGTGTGTGTGTGTGTGTGTGTGTGTGTGTGTGTGTGTGTGTGTGTGTGTGTGTGTGTGTGTGTGTGTGTGTGTGTGTGTGTGTGTGTGTGTGTGTGGAGCGATATCTGCATATTGCACCTTTAATTATATAACCTACCATTGTTGTGGTAGGAGAGGAGGGGACAAGCCTTTGATTCATTCATTCCTTTATTCTCCCAGCATCCCTGAGTCTGGCCAGAGAGACTAATGATCAGGGCTGCAAAATTCCAGTCACCTTCCCAGAATTCCCTGGCGTTCCAGATATCCTGCTTGGAATATTCCTGGTATTATAAAGGAGTGAGGAGAACATCCAGGAATCCTCCAGCCAGGCTTTCTGGAAAACCAGGGAGTTTTGGGGAAGTTGCAGTCAATTTGCAGCCCTACGCTAATGACGCATTATCCTTTGGTATGGGGAAATAAAATGTATATGTCGTTCCAGATCTGTTTGTGCTGTCTTGCCAACTCCTACGGTCAAAGTTGACTAAACAGCACAAACAGATCTTGGAACCAGGCTAGATCTTTCTCATCCACTACTTTTGACCAGGTCTCGCACCCTATTCCCTATGTAGTGCACTACTTTAGACCAGAGAATGGCACCCTATTCCCTATATAGTGCACTACTTTAGACCAGAGAATGGCACCCTATTCCCTATATAGTCCACTACTTTAGACCAGAGAGTGGCACCCTATTCCCTATATAGTGCACTACTTTAGACCAGAGAATGGCACCCTATTCCCTATATAGTGCACTACTTTAGACCAGAGAATGGCACCCTATTCCCTATATAGTGCACTACTTTAGACCAGAGAATGGCACCCTATTCCCTATATAGTGCACTACTTTAGACCAGAGAATGGCACCCTATTCCCTATATAGTGCACTACTTTTGACCAGGTCTCGCACCCTATTCCCTATATAGTGCACTACTTTTGGCCAGAGCCATGGGTCTTGGTCAAACATAGTGCACTATACAGGGAATAGGGTGCAGATTCAGACTTTAGACCTAACATTGGGAAATAATAGCATTGTTCTGTTAAGCTTATGTACTTGCTGCTCCAAAAATCCAAATCTCTTTACGTTCCGAATGGCACCCTATTCCCTATATAGTGCACTACTTTAGACCAGGACCTATAGGGACTAGGCTGCCATTTGTGATGCAGACTTTCTTTGTTATTGATGAAATACTCAGCAAAAGTGTCCACATCACTCTAATCCACAGCTCTGAGTAGGAGTTGTCCTTAGGCACAGATCTAGGATCAACTTAGCCTCAGTCAAATCCTAGCCTTAATCATTTTGGGGAAGCACAAAACTGACCTTAGATCAGTGGTAAGTACTAATTCCTTCAGCTCCACCTACCTAGTGGCTGGGCTAATAAAAACATCCAGGTAGCGAACTCTCCCTCTCTCTCTCTTTCAGAACTCTGTCTCTCCGTTTCTCCGTCAACACTCCACCTCAACTCCTACACATTCTGTCCATCTCTCCCTCTCTCTCTTTCAACACTTCCTCTATCTCTCCTTATTTTTTTCCCTCACTCTCCATCTCTCCAGTCCTCTTTTCCATCTCTCACTCTCTCTCTCTCTCTGTCTCTCTCCTCTCTCTCTCTCTCTCTCTCTCTCTCTCTCTCTCTCTCTCTCTCTCTCTCTCTCTCTCTCTCTCTCTCTCTCTCTCTCTCTCTCTCTCTCTCTCTCTCTCTCTCTCTCTCTCTCTCCCTCCATCTCCCCTTCTCCTCCTCCGTGT
>CM072256.1:3957718-3965218 GCA_036851935.1 Coregonus suidteri
AACAAGTAAAGTAGTGTAAAGTAACTAGTAAAGTAGTGTATAGTAACAAGTAGTGTATAGTAACAAGTAAAGTAGTGTATAGTAACAAGTAAAGTAGTGTATAGTAACAAGTAAAGTGTATAGTAACAAGTAAAGTAGTGTATAGTAACAAGTAGTGTATAGTAACAAGTAAAGTAGTGTATAGTAACAAGTAAAGTAGTGTATAGTAACAAGTAAAGTAGTGTATAATAACAAGTAAAGTAGTGTTTAGTAACAAGTAAAGTAGTGTATAGTAACAAATAAAGTAGTGTAAAGTAACTAGTAAAGTAGTGTATAGTAACAAGTAAAGTAGTGTGTAGTAACAAGTAAAGTAGTGTATAGTAACAAGTAAAGTAGTGTATAGTAACAAGTAAAGTAGTGTATAGTAACAAGTAAAGTAGTGTGTAGTAACAAGTAAAGTAGTGTATAGTAACAAGTAGTGTATAGTAACAAGTAAAGTAGTGTTTAGTAACAAGTAAATTAGTGTATAGTAACAAGTAGTGTATAGTAACAAGTAAAGTAGTGTTTAGTAACAAGTAAAGTAGTGTATGGTAACAAGTAAAGTAGTGTAAAGTAACTAGTAAAGTAGTGTATAGTAACAAGTAAAGTAGTGTATAGTAACAAGTAGTGTATAGTAACTAGTAAAGTAGTGTGTAGTAACAAGTAAAGTAGTGTTTAGTAACAAGTAAAGTAGTGTATAGTAACAAGTAAAGTAGTGTAAAGTAACTAGTAAAGTAGTGTATAGTGACAAGTAAAGTAGTGTAAAGTAACTAGTAAAGTAGTGTGTAGTAACAAGTAAAGTAGTGTATAGTAACAAGTAAAGTAGTGTATAGTAACAAGTAAAGTAGTGTATAGTAACAAGTAAAGTAGTGTAAAGTAACTAGTAAAGTAGTGTGTAGTAACAAGTAAAGTAGTGTATAGTAACAAGTAAAGTAGTGTATAATAACAAGTAAAGTAGTGTATAGTAACTAGTAAAGTAGTGTGTAGTAACAAGTAAAGTAGTGTAAAGTAACTAGTAAAGTAGTGTGTAGTAACAAGTAAATAGTAGTGTAAAGTAGTGTAGTAACAAGTAGTGTATAGTAACAAGTAAAGTAGTGTTTATTAACAAGTAAATTAGTGTATAGTAACAAGTAGTGTATATAGTAACAAGTAAAGTAGTGTATAGTAACAAGTAAAGTAGTGTAAAGTAACTAGTAAAGTCGTGTATAGTAACAAGTAAAGTAGTGTGTAGTAACAAGTAAAGTAGTGTGTAGTAACAAGTAAAGTAGTCATTGGGAACATCATTCAATCAATTCAATTGATCAATCCACAGGGTTTACCTATAATACATATATTTACGACTGAGGTAAATATATGTATTATAGGTAAAGTCTTCAGGTCTCATGCAATGTGGTCCTCTGTAGCTCAATTGGTAGAGCATGGCGCTTGTAACGCCAGGGTAGTGGGTTCGATCCCCGGGACCACCCATAGGTAAAAATGTATGCACACATGACTGTAAGTCGCTTTGGATAAAAGCAACTGCTAAATGGCATATTATTATTATTATTATGTTAGGTTCCTCTTGGAAGGGACTAGAGAGAGACTAGGGTTGCATCCGAAATGGATGGTCCTATGGGCCTGGTCAATAGTAGTCCAGTTAGGCCTGAATGATGTTCCCAATGACCTGTAGTCTTCAGGTCTCAGACAAGGTTACTCATCATGCCTTATTTACACCTCAGAACAGAGACCAGGTAGGTCATCTGTTCACCTGTAGCCTTGTAGCAGGGACCTACAGGTAGTTAACTAGCTAGTAGACCTACAATGACTTATATTTCATCACACGATGCAAGCACCTTTTGTAATCTCTCGTGGACAGACTACGTAAATCTGACCAAATTACGCTGAATTTGAGTTCTGGGTTAACTGAGATTAGAAACTGTCTCTTTGAGAGACGCTAATATGGGCTGAACCTGTACTATGTTTATAGCCTACCTGACCTGTCCCTTGTAGGTTGACCTACAGTGTGCGCTTGCATGTGTATGTGTATTTGTGACCTGATGGGCCCATTGACCAACAGTTAGTCTGATGGGATCTACAAACGAGATTCTGGAACCTTCCTTCACCTGGTTACTAAAATGGAGGCTAGTTGGCCTGCCTGAACCTACTCACCTTAACACATACCAAGCAAGAGGTGAAGGGATGAAGAGATGGATGGATGGATGAATGAATTTAAATGAATGAATGAAGTTATATACACACACACAGTCACAGGGAAGATCATACTAAAGCTCTCACTGGAACAGTAGAACTCTAGAATACAGAATACTCCGTAGAATACTAGAACAGTAGAACTCTAGAATACAGAACACTCCGTAGAATAATAGAACAGTAGAACTCTAGAATACAGAACACTCCGTAGAATACTAGAACAGTAGAACTCTAGAATACAGAACACTCCGTAGAATACTAGAACAGTAGAACTCTAGAATACAGAATACTCCGTAGAATACTAGAACAGTAGAACTCTAGAATACAGAACACTCCGTAGAATACTAGAACAGTAGAACTCTAGAATACAGATTACTCCGTAGAATACTACTAGAACAGTAGAACTCTAGAATACAGAACACTCCGTAGAATACTAGAACAGTAGAACTCTAGAATACAGAACACTCCGTAGAATACTAGAACAGTAGAACTCTAGAATACAGAACACTCCGTAGAATACTAGAACAGTAGAACTCTAGAATACAGAATACTCCGTAGAATTCAACTGATTGACAAACTAATTATGTTAAGTGATACTATGGCACCCCCTAGCGGGCATATCTTATAAATGACAGGCAGGGTCCTGTTTTATCAACAGCCCGAGGGCACACAGCTGGAGAAAATAAATAATGTATACATTTCATCTCTCTCTCCACCCCCTCTCTATCTCCCCACTAACTCTATCTCTCTCCCCTTCTCCCCCCTCTATCTCTCTCCCCCTTCTATCTCTCTCAGTTCTGTAAGACAGTGAAGAAGTTCATTCTGAGCCGGAGGAGTGCCAAGTTGACAGCGGTGTTAGGCCCAGTACTAGTGCTCTATGTGGGGGTAGTGTCTCTCTGCTCAGCCCTGGTCATGATCCTGGTTCCCTTTATTATCTGGATGGCCTCCTAGACTCCTGGAGTGAAGAAAAGAAAGAAAGAAAGAAAGAAAGAAGAAAGAGAAAGAAAGAAAGAAAAAGAAAGAAAGAAAGAAAGAAAGAAAGAAAGAAAGAAAGAAAGAAAGAAAGAAAGAAAGAAAGAAAGAAAGAAAGAAAGAAAGAAAGAAAGAAAGAAAGAAAGGTTTGAAGTAATGGAATATAAAACGACTGAAAAATACACATTATTTTACTAAAATTCCTTGCAGTCCGTTAAAGAAAATGGACTTGAACTGGATACTATACAAAGATGCAGTGAGTGGGGGGAATGTAGGGGGGCTACAGGACGGGGGGGGGGGGGGGGGGGGGGGGGGGGGGGGGGGGGGGGGGGGGGGGGGGGGGGGGGGGGGGGGGGGGGGGGGGGGGAGGGGGGGGGGGGGGGGATAGGTAGGCTAGGAGGGGACGGGGGGGGGGTGTAGGTAGGCTACAGGACGGGGGGGGTGTAGGTAGGCTACAGGACGGGGGGGGGGGGGGTAGGCTACAGGAGGGGGGGGGGGGCTACAGGACGGGGGGGATGATGTAGGTAGGCTACAGGACGGGGGGGATGTAGGTAGGCTACAGGACGGGGGGGATGTAGGTAGGCTACAGGACGGGGGGTGTAGGACGACCAGACAGACATAGGGTTTCTTCAATAACTATTAATAATAATTCGCCACTACTAATAAGGCCTAGTAATGATGCCAATACATGTGTTTCAGCCCTATGTTTTATTTTCATTGATTAATTACATAGTTGTGAATTGTATACTATTTTCACATGTATAACTGTGAATTATGTTACTGTAAATTAAAAATTAAAAATGAATTGTCACCGTTTTGTTCGTGTGATTATTTATTTTCAGTGGGACAAAATTAAGCATTAATTTATAGGAAAATGTATGGATTTGGGTCCCTTCATAAATCACTCTGGCTATCGACTCCGATTTCCAGAGCGCTCTCGTTTGAGGGTGCCAGAGCGCAGAATAACTGATGAATTTACGAACTGAAACACCAGTCGAATATGACCGGCGTCAGTAAACGTGCGCATAAAAAACGTTATGAAATTGTTTCCAGCAGCACAGTTACAGTCACCAACGCTCTGGATCAGTGGTTCTCGACTGGTTTTGCCTGGGGACCCACATTTGACAAGGACAATTGAGCCGCCACCCAATATTATGGACTGTTGATGATTACATGTTGTAACGTTGTATTATTGCAGCTGCCTTCTTGGGCAGGCTTCACTTGCAAAATAGACTCCGTCTCAATGGGCTACTATTATGGTTTTAAAGTAAGTCATTACACAGACGTATTAACTGAGAAAACATTTATTATCAATTCAAGAGAATAAGCCATTTAATTAGGCGACCAGTTCCGGGGTGGGGTGTAATAAATGATCAGACTCAGAACATGACATCAAAACCAGTCCAATAATGTTAATGAACAGTAACACATACCAGTGTTTAAAATAGAAGAAAAAATTAGAATTTGTTAATCATGAATTACCATGTAAATAGTTTCACAACCTTGAAAAGTTTTTTTTTTTTAATGGTGTACGTTTTTAACGAGTACAATAACATGTAATATGAATGTCAGAATTCATTAACAATAATAATGAACATAGTGAACAATAACTCATTAACCTGTTTATTTATTGTGTGTGTGTGTGTGTGTGTGTGTGTGTGCGTGCGTGCGTGCGTGTGCCCCCTCCCTTGCATTGGACACATTGAGCGAATTCAGATGATAAAAAATATCCGCTAGGGAACCTGTGAGCCATTCCTCACAATCGAAATGTTCCGCCAGATGGTGACTTGTTTTCCGAAAGAAACGCGGCAATCTCTGCTCGAAGCTCATAAAAGCAACCAACACTTTACCCCTCTCCGGCGGACCTCTCCATGATAAAGCACCTGCTGGTGCTCGCTCCCCATATCCCTGCAGAAGGCCTGGAAACACCTGCTTTTCGTGGAACTCTTTCTGATATAGTTGACACACTTGATCACATCCTGGAGAGTGGCGTGGAGCTCAGGCACCATGTCCTTAGCTGCCTCCCTGTGTAGGAAGCAGTGGTTCCACGTCGCACTCGGTGCTCTCTCCGGGATCCGCTTTACTACTCCGGGGTGCTTTCCCGTCATGGAAGTTGCCCCATCAGTGGTCACTCCGACGCACCCATCCCAGGCCAGTCCCACGGAGCCCAGGTACATATTGTAACGACCCTGGGTTTATAAACGCGGATATCGACTCTGCCACGCGAGCATGCTTTCGGGGCACAGTCGATGGCGCGCTGGACTTCGGGCTAGAAGGTTGAGGGTTCGAGACCTGCTCCCTGCCTGTTTCATTACAATGTCCATTGTGTTAAAGACAGCCTCTGCAGTGGTGGGTAAATCTGCTCCTCGAAGTTAATATCCCAGACGTGTCTGACATAGACCTTTAGAATCGCATGGTTAGCCACATCTGTGGATTCATCAAGCTGCAATGCGTAATGGCCATTTGCACTGATGCGCTCTGATGTCTGGCGCGTTATGGCCTCAGACATGTCCTGGATTCTCCTCCTCCTGGTGTCATTGGATAGGGATATGGGTTTAAGTTTCCTAAGATTTCAGGTCACATAACAATCGCAGCAAGGAGTATGAGATACTCTGCGCTGGTGTGGGCTTTTTTGCACTTAGCAATGCGAAGTGCCTTTTCTTGTACCGTGCATACATTATTCAATGAATCTTGTGAGGCAACTGTCGTAGTAAATATATAATGTTATAGCTTGGTCTGACTAAAATCTTGTGCATGACCCATCTTGTGTTGGGCCTTTGGATTTAATACAATGCACAAAGACTTCTATCTTGTCGGCCTTATCAGCAGGTGGCTATGGACAACACCCACGCCATAGGTCTCTCAGTTCTCCCAACTCACGACTTCTTGCTCTGACAGACATACACACACACCCCCCCCCACACACACACACATACACACACACACACACATCATCATTGTTTAAACATACACACACATACACACACACACACACACACATACACACACGCACACACACACACACATCATCATTGTTAAGCACACACACACACAAAAACCCCCTTCTCTTAGGCTGAACATCTGAAGACAGAGAACCCGACTCAGAGCCAATGCAATGGAGGTGACCTCGACCAAACTCATCAGGACCAATCAGAAGATCAGAACTACTAGAATCAACCTACTTTATTATATTGTATAAAATGTCAGCACACAATGTTTAGGGGCTCGCTCTCAGATATCTCCCTACGAGGTTGACGAACGGGTCCGTGCACGCTATTTACAGATATCTTTACCTCTGAATAAACTGCCTTATATTATACAATTATCCACCTTGTCCGAAAGTCTCTACTTGGTCTCCGTTCTCCAGTAAACTTGTGATCATCAACAAAATCAGATATTGAATGTATTTTTTTTTTTTTTAAGTCAGCTGTCTCATCTTTGTGGCTTGGATGCTTGGTGTCCAGATGCCTTTTCATTTAGGAGGGTTT
The DNA here is from genome assembly GCA_036851935.1 of Coregonus suidteri. NCBI lineage: Eukaryota > Metazoa > Chordata > Actinopteri > Salmoniformes > Salmonidae > Coregonus > Coregonus suidteri. The sequence continues at coordinate 3,964,384 of CM072256.1, forward strand.
CATGCTCTCATTAGCTAACATCTCGTTGCATAGGACGCACCGCGGTCTACACTCCCCCTGCCTGTACTCTATAAATGTAAAACCATATTTGATGAAGTCGGGGTCGTATTTTCCCTTCTGCCTTGTTGTTGACATCGGAAGCAGCAGTAGATGAAGAGGGGAGCTGCACGTTTTAAAAACGTGTCTCATGATTTTACTCTGACAGCTAGCCTACATGACTTAAATGACAGCTAACTATCCACATGTGCAATGCCTGCAGAACACGTCTGCATAGTTAGCTATCGATCAAGCTAGCTGTCAGAAATAATGATCTGTATTATCTGATTGGACGTGTCACATTTAAAACGAAACAATGTTGCAGTGTGACATTTTTATTGGATCAAAGTGTGCGTACCGTGTCGAGAAATCTGTCATTTCATTGGATCAATGTGTGTGTGGGGGGGCCGTGAACGTTATTGTGTTAGTTATTGAGTGCGTAAAAGCGAAAACCCTCGGAGTCCGAAGTTAGATCGCCATTTCACCACCATGTAAAGACAGCAGCAATAAGCGGTGAGGCGGTATCCTTTCAAAATAAAAGTCTCAGTACCGCCGTTACCTTTCAAAATATATATTTTTTTTATAGTCCCGCGACCCCTTAAAATCCACCCCCCAGTTGAGAATCACTGCTCTAGATAACATGAACACAGCCTAATCAGCTCTGCTAGGTTCGAGTAAAATGGTCACAGAGTGCGCTGTTCTCTCATTTATGTCTGGAAGTAGCTAGCTAGCGAGCTAGCCAACTTTAGCCAGTTAGCTTGGTGTGCTTGACTGCCGTTGTGAGGTTCAGGACGCTCGG
>CM072256.1:3970218-3997718 GCA_036851935.1 Coregonus suidteri
AGGGTTTGCCTTCGTTGAGTACGACTCTCACAAAGCAGCTGCCATGGCACGGAGGAAACTAATACCAGGTATACACACACACCAATAAACTTTGATTTGATTTTACACACACACACATTAGAGGTGTCTGTTTCTCAAACTAGACACTCTAATGTATTTGTCCTCTTGCTCAGTTGTGCACCGGGGCCTCCCACTTTTTCTATTTCTGGTTAGAGCCAGTTTGCACTGTTCTGTGAAGGGAGTAGTACACAGCGTTGTACGAGATCTTCAGTTTCTTGGCAATTTCTCGCATTGGAATAGCCTTCATTTCTCAGAACAAGAATAGACTGACGAGTTTCAGAAGAAACTGGCCATTTTGAGCCTGTAATCGAACCCACAATTGCCAATGCTCCAGATACTCAACTAGTCTCAAGAAGGCCAGTTTTATTGCTTCTTTAATCAGCACAACAGTTTTCAGCTGTGCTAACATAATTGCAAAAGGGTTTTCTAATGATCAATTAGTCTTTTAAAATGATAAACTTGGATTAGCAAACACAACGTGCCATTGGAACACAGGACTGATGGTTGCTGATAATGGGCCTCTGTACGCCTATGTAGATATTCCATAAAAAATCAGCCGTTTCATGCTACAATAGCCATTTACAACATTAACAATGTCTACACTGTATTTCTGATCAATTTGATGTTATTTTAATGGACAAAAAAATTGCTTTTCTTCCGAAAACAAGGACATTTCTAAGTGACCCCAAACCTTTGAACGGTAGTGTAAATGTGTGCTGTTGGGGTACTGGAGGACTGGAGTTGGGCTGTTGGGGGACTAGAAGACTGGAGTTGGGCTGTTGGGGGACTAGAAGACTGGAGTTGAGCTGTTGGGGGACTAGAAGACTGGAGTTGGGCTGTTGGGGGACTAGAAGACTGGAGTTGGGCTGTTGGGGGACTAGAAGACTGGAGTTGAGCTGTTGGGGGACTAGAAGACTGGAGTTGGGCTGTGTGGGGGGACTAGAAGACTGGAGTTGTGCTGTTGGGGGACTAGAAGACTGGAGTTGGGCTGTTGGGGGACTAGAAGACTGGAGTTGGGCTGTTGGGGGGGACTAGAAGACTGGAGTTGGGCTGTTGGGAGACTAGAGGACTGGAGTTGGGCTGTTGGGAGACTAGAAGACTGGAGTTGGGCTGTTGGGGGACTAGAAGACTGGAGTTGAGCTGTTGGGGGACTAGAAGACTGGAGTTGGGCTGTTGGGGGACTAGAAGACTGGAGTTGTGCTGTTGGGGGACTAGAGGACTGGAGTTGTGCTGTTGGGGGACTAGAAGACTGGAGTTGGGCTGTTGGGGGACTAGAAGACTGGAGTTGAGCTGTTGGGGGACTAGAAGACTGGAGTTGGGCTGTTGGGGGACTAGAAGACTGGAGTTGGGCTGTTGGGGGACTAGAAGACTGGAGTTGGGCTGTTGGGGGGACTAGAAGACTGGAGTTGGGCTGTTGGGGGACTAGAAGACTGGAGTTGGGCTGTTGGGGGACTAGAAGACTGGAGTTGGGCTGTTGGGGGACTAGAAGACTGGAGTTGGCTGTTGGGGGACTAGAAGACTGGAGTTGGGCTGTTGGGGGGACTAGAAGACTGGAGTTGAGCTGTTGGGGGACTAGAGGACTGGAGTTGTGCTGTTGGGGGACTAGAAGACTGGAGTTGGGCTGTTGGGGGACTAGAAGACTGGAGTTGAGCTGTTGGGGGGACTAGAAGACTGGAGTTGGGCTGTTGGGGGACTAGAAGACTGGAGTTGGGCTGTTGGGGGGACTAGAAGACTGGAGTTGGGCTGTTGGGGAACTAGAAGACTGGAGTTGGGCTGTTGGGGGACTAGAAGACTGGAGTTGAGCTGTTGGGGGGGACTAGAAGACTGGAGTTGGGCTGTTGGGGGGGACTAGAAGACTGGAGTTGGGCTGTTGGGGGGGACTAGAAGACTGGAGTTGGGCTGTTGGGGGACTAGAAGACTGGAGTTGGGCTGTTGGGGGACTAGAAGACTGGAGTTGGGCTGTTGGGGGACTAGAAGACTGGAGTTGGGCTGTTGGGGGGGACTAGAAGACTGGAGTTGAGCTGTTGGGGGACTAGAAGACTGGAGTTGGGCTGTTGGGGGACTTGGGGACTGGAGTTGGGCTGTTGGGGGACTAGAAGACTGGAGTTGGGCTGTTGGGGGACTAGAAGACTGGAGTTGGGCTGTTGGGGGACTTGGGGACTGGAGTTGGGCTGTTGGGGGACTAGAAGACTGGAGTTGAGCTGTTGGGGGACTAGAAGACTGGAGTTGAGCTGTTGGGGGACTAGAAGACTGGAGTTGGGCTGTTGGGGGGACTTGGGGACTGGAGTTGGGCTGTTGGGGGACTAGAAGACTGGAGTTGGGCTGTTGGGGGACTAGAAGACTGGAGTTGGGCTGTTGGGGGACTTGGGGACTGGAGTTGGGCTGTTGGGGGACTAGAAGACTGGAGTTGGGCTGTTGGGGGACTAGAAGACTGGAGTTGGGCTGTTGGGGGACTAGAAGACTGGAGTTGAGCTGTTGGGGGACTAGAGGACTGGAGTTGTGCTGTTGGGGGGGACTAGAGGACTGGAGTTGGGCTGTTGGGGGACTAGAGGACTGGAGTTGGGCTGTTGGGGGACTTGGGGACTGGAGTTGGGCTGTTGGGGGACTAGAAGACTGGAGTTGGGCTGTTGGGGGACTAGAAGACTGGAGTTGGGCTGTTGGGGGACTAGAAGACTGGAGTTGGGCTGTTGGGGGACTAGAAGACTGGAGTTGGGCTGTTGGGGGACTAGAAGACTGGAGTTGGGCTGTTGGGGGACTAGAAGACTGGAGTTGGGCTGTTGGGGGACTAGAAGACTGGAGTTGGGCTGTTGGGGGGACTAGAAGACTGGAGTTGGGCTGTTGGGGGACTAGAAGACTGGAGTTGGGCTGTTGGGGGGACTAGAAGACTGGAGTTGGGCTGTTGGGGGGACTAGAAGACTGGAGTTGGGCTGTTGGGGGACTAGAAGACTGGAGTTGGGCTGTTGGGGGACTAGAAGACTGGAGTTGGGCTGTTGGGGGACTAGAAGACTGGAGTTGTGCTGTTGGGGGACTAGAGGACTGGAGTTGGTACTGATTGGGGGACTGAAGGGAGTTGGGCTGTGGGGGGACTAGAAGACTGAGTTGGGCTGTTGAGGAGGACGGGAGTTGGACTAAATTGTTGGCTGTGGGGGACTGGAGAATGAGTTGGGCTGTGGGGACTAGAAGACTGGAGTTGGGCTGTTGGGGGACTAGAAGGACTGGAGTTGGGCTGTTGGGGGACTAGAGACTGGAGTTGAGCTGTAAGGGGACCTGGAAGACTGGATTTGCTGTGGGGGGACTAGAGGACTGGAGTTGGGCTGTTGGGGGACTAGAATGGAGTGATGTTGGGGGACTAGAAGACTGGAGTTGGGCTGTTGGGGGACTAGAAGACTGGAGTTGGGCTGTTGGGGGACTAGAAGACTGGAGTTGAAATGTTGGGAGTTTAGTCAGTAGCAGTACCTCTGATTTACTGTAGAGGGGGCTAAAGCTAAATGATTGATATGGTGCCATAGCTAGGGCCCTATAAATCTTTGTTGCTGGGAACGCAGACTGAATCACGGAATCCAGACATTAAAACAGAATTCAGCAATATTCAACAATCTATTAAACTTAGTAGGAAATCAACTAAATGTATTGAACTTAGTAGGAGATCAACTAAATGTATTGAACTTAGTAGGAAATCAACTAAATGTATTGAACTTAGTAGGAAATCAACTAAATGTATTGAACTTAGTAGGAAATCGACTAAATGTATTGAACTTAGTAGGAAATTCATTAATTTGCCCAAGTTTATCATAAGACATGAACAAAAGGCATCAGTGATTTGTATTGTCCTTTTAACTTTCTGAAGAGGCAACGTCACAGGAAAGCCCCTGTGTGTGCGAGCGCCTTGGTCTGACACTTTGTCTAGACGTTAGCGATGATGCGAATGACGCCAGTCATCTGGTAGGTTCCCAAAAAACCTTCTTAATTAAATGTTAACTACAAAGTAGCCTATGCCTACCTGGCAGAATGATATCATGATTGTTTTGTATTAGTCCAGTGACCATTTGTTATACAAACTCTTCAATCACATGAAACATCGCTAACCAATACAACGGTCTCTGGCTGGTGAGCAGTTTAAGTAAAGGGTACACCCAAAAATCCTTTAGATTTTTCCCCAAACCTCAAAAGTGGTGTTCTGATGTGGTTTGTAATGGACTTAGAACATCCAAATGTGGTGTTTTTTTCTATTTAGTTTTTTTTATTTTGAGAGTGAAAACCTGAAAACGTAGGAAAAATTGTAACCTGAAAAAACTAAATGGAGAAAAATGGAATTTGGTGGAAAAAATGTCCAGGTACGTTCCAGCTGTGGGGATACACTATCCAGGTGGACTGGGCCGAACCGGAGAAGGATGTTGACGAGGAGACCATGCTACGTGTCAGAGTGCTCTACGTCAGGTGTGTGCGTGTGTTTCTCTCTCTGTGTGTGTGTGTGTGTGTGTGTGGTCCTATGTGTGTGAATACCGCTAAGGCTGGGCAAAAGCCTGCGGTGTAGTGTTGGGCTAAGTGTTGGGTCAAAAGCCTGGGTCAGAGCGTCGGGTCAGAGCGTCGGGTCAGAGCGTCGGGTCAGAGCGTTGGGTCAGTAACCGAAAGGTGGATCTAATCCCCGTGCTGACAAGGCAAACATCGGTCGTTCTGCCCGTGAGCAAGGCAGTTAACCCACTGTTCCCCGGGCGCCGATGACGTGGATGTCGATTAAGGCAGCCCCTCCCCCCGCACCTCTCTGATTCAGAGGGGTTGGGTTAAATGCGGAAGACACATTTCAGTTGAATGCATTCAGTTGTGCAACTGACTAGGTATCCCCTTTCCCTTATATCTACCCACCCAGTCATAAATCCCTTTGAAAGTGCCTCGGCTACGGCATGTTTGTTTGTCTGTGAGGATACACCGCAGCGTTTTTTAAATGCAGACACAAAACCTTCTCTGGAGATAGTTTCGAAGCACCACTGGACGGACATTTTACTACCTGTAAAAGGAATGCCCCTTCTGAAGCGGGACTAACGTCCATCACTAGGCGACCAGAACTGTCAATCAAATAATCTCGAGCTGCCTGCGCGCAGGCAGACCACTGTCTCCTGAAAAAGTACTTTAATAAAGTTTGACATACGAAGACATTTAGTAGAAAGAAAACATCTTCTGCTGGGAATCGACTCCTTAAGATTCAGAGAAGACTGATTAGTTGCCGTACTTCAGAGAACACGAACACTCGCATCTTTAATAGCGAGCTAGCGAGGGACGGACAGAGAGGGGAGGGGCACAGGATAGGCAGGTGAGCCACCAGACAGACAATCTATCAGTATAGGCAGATCAGCCACCAGACAGTCAGAACCATGCACTAGCCACCAGACAGACTATCAGTATAGGCAGATCAGCCACCAGACAGACAGAACCGTGCACTAGGCCTATCTATCAGTATAGGCAGGTCAGCCACCAGACAGTCAGAACCGTGCACTAGGCCTATCTATCAGTATAGGCAGGTCAGCCACCAGACAGACAGAACCGTGCACTAGGCCTATCTATCAGTATAGGCAGATCAGCCACCAGACAGACAGAACCGTGCACTAGGCCTATCTATCAGTATAGGCAGGTCAGCCACCAGACAGACAGAACCGTGCACTAGGCCTATCTATCAGTATAGGCAGGTCAGTCACCAGACAGACAGAACCGTGCACTAGGCCTATCTATCAATATAGGCAGGTCAGCCACCAGACAGACAGAACCGTGCACTAGGCCTATCTATCAGTATAGGCAGGTCAGCCACCAGACAGACAGAACCGTGCACTAGGCCTATCTATCAGTATAGGCAGATCAGCCACCAGACAGACAGAACCGTGCACTAGGCCTATCTATCAGTATAGGCAGGTCAGTCACCAGACAGACAGAACCGTGCACTAGGCCTATATAGGCGATCAGCCACCAGACAGTCAGATCCGTGCACTAGGCCTATCTATCAGTATAGGCAGATCAGCCACCAGACAGTCAGATCCAGTATAGGCAGATCAGCCACCAGACAGTCAGAACCGTGCACTAGGTCTATCTATCAGTATAGGCAGGTCAGCCACCAGACAGTCAGAACCGTGCACTAGGCATATCTATCAGCATAGGCAGGTCAGCCACCAGACAGACAGAACCGTGCACTAGGCCTATCTATCAGTATAGGCAGGTCAGCCACCAGACAGACAGAACCAGTGCACTAGGCCTATCAGTATAGGCAGATCAGCCACCAGACAGAACCGTGCACTAGGTCTATCTATCAGTATAGGCAGGTCAGCCACCAGACAGACAGAACCGTGCACTAGGCCTATCTATCAGTATAGGCAGATCAGCCACCAGACAGACAGAACCGTGCACTAGGCCTATCTATCAGTATAGGCAGGTCAGCCACCAGACAGACAGAACCGTGCACTAGGCCTATCTATCAGTATAGGCAGGTCAGCCACCAGACAGACAGAACCGTGCACTAGGCCTATCTATCAGTATAGGCAGATCAGCCACCAGACAGACAGAACCGTGCACTAGGCCCTATCTATCAGTATAGGCAGGTCAGCCACCCACCAGACAGTCAGAACCGTGCACTAGCCCTATCTATCAGTATAGGCAGGTCAGCCACCAGACAGTCAGAACCGTGCACTAGGCCTATCGATCAGCCACCAGACAGTCAGACCAGACCGCACTAGGCCTATCTATCAGTATAGGCAGGTCAGCCACCAGACAGACAGAACCGTGCACTAGGCCTATCTATCAGTATAGGCAGGTCAGCCACCAGACAGTCAGAACCGTGCACTAGGCCTATCGATCAGCCACCAGACAGTCAGATCCGTGCACTAGGCCTATCTATCAGTATAGGCAGATCAGCCACCAGACAGTCACTAGATCCAGTATAGGCAGATCAGCCACCAGACAGACAGTCAGAACCGTGCACTAGGTCTATCTATCAGTATAGGCAGGTCAGCCACCAGACAGTCAGAACCGTGCACTAGGCATATCTATCAGCATAGGCAGGTCAGCCACCAGACAGTCAGAACCGTGCACTAGGCATATCTATCAGCATAGGCAGGTCAGCCACCAGACAGTCAGAACCGTGCACTAGGCCATATCTATCAGTATAGGCAGATCAGCCACCAGACAGACAGTCAGAACCGTGCACTAGGCCTATCTATCAGCAATCAAAAGCTGCATCTCACAATTTCTTGCAACTTCAGTAAAACAGGGCTTATCATCAATGAATAGACTAGGATATTCTACAGGCAACAGACCAACGACTGAACACACACTGGCATCTTTAGCAAAGTGAAAGAGCAGGCGAGCCAGCTGCATTATGATGAGAATTTCGTTGTGGGGGGGGGGGGGGGAACAAAAAAAAAAACGTTGTTTCTCCGTCAGGGATTTTTTTAAACGTTAAGGATCCTAATTTCGTTTTTTTAACGTTCAAACTTTTCACACCCTAGCACGTGTAATGTGTGTGTGTGTTGGGCATGGGGGGGGGGGGGTGGGGGTCAAGCAAAAAGACGACTACTCTCTATGTCCCCGTTGACAATTGACTACGTCAACTTCTTCTTTAGAAACCTGATGATGACGACTACTGAAGAAACACTGCGACAGGAGTTCTCTAGATTCAAACCTGGCACTGTGGAGAGAGTCAAGGTATTGGGGTCTGCCTGTGTCATTCTTGAAATCAATTTTATTCATCAATATTTGGGGCCTTATTTTGTCTCAAAACTGCCTCAAATTGACCTGTTGAATTGGGTAAACAAAGTGTTTTATCAGCAGAGTAAAGCCAGATACCGAGTTATCTGTGAAAGGCCAATAACATCTGTCAGGCTCTACTTCAAACTCTTTTGAGGGTGGATGTCTTGGGATTGGGTTGAAAGGAAAAAATAAATGTATGTGGACTCCTAAATAAAGTAGTCTTCTCCTCTCTCTTCCTCCTCTCTATTCTCTTTTGAAAGGCCAAAATCGGCTGACAAAATCAGTCAACCAATACATTTCTCTGTCAACGTCTTGAGGGGGTGTGTGACGTGTCTCCGGTGGTTGGGTTGAAAGCAAGAAGACACTTTTCTTTCTGTTTTCAACAGTATGTTTCTTTCTGTTTCCAACAGTATGTTTCTTTCTGTTTTCAACCGTATGTTTCTTTCTGTTTTCAACCGTATGTTGTTTCTTTCTGTTTTCAACCGTATGTTTCTTTCTGTTTTCCAACCGTATGTTTCTTTCTGTTTTCAACAGTATGTTTCTTTCTGTTTTCAACAGTATGTTTCTTTCTGTTTTCAACCGTATGTTTCTTTCTGTTTTCAACCGTATGTTTCTTTCTGTTTTCAACCGTATGTTTCTTTCTGTTTTCAACCGTATGTTTCTTTCTGTTTCCAACAGTATGTTTCTTTCTGTTTTCAACAGTATGTTTCTTTCTGTTTTCAACAGTATGTTTCTTTCTGTTTTCAACAGTATGTTTCTTTCTGTTTCAACAGTATGTTTCTTTCTGTTTTCAACCGTATGTTTCTTTCTGGTTTCCAACAGTATGTTTCTTTCTGGTTTCAACAGTATGTTTCTTTCTGGTTTCAACCGTATGTTTCTTTCTGGTTTCAACAGTATGTTTCTTTCTGGTTTCAACAGTATGTTTCTTTCTGGTTTCAACCGTATGTTTCTTTCTGGTTTCAACAGTATGTTTCTGTTTCTATGTTATCCTGTTCTCCTGTAGAAACTGACAGACTATGCGTTTGTCCACTACCACTCCCGTGAGGACGCAGTGACGGCGTTACACCTGATGAACGGAGCGCTGATCGACGGGGCCACCGTCGAGGTCACCCTCGCCAAGCCTGTCAGGTAAATCAAATCAAACTTTATTTAAAATGCAACACACTTTACAGTTAAACAGTAAACTGATAAAACACAAACGGATGAAAGGTATGGTAGTTAGAGGTGAGTCAGCTACCGAAGGGTTGCCGGTTCGACTCCCAGCACCGATGGGATGTGCCCTTGAGCAAGGCGGCACTTAACCCCTAGAATTGCTCGGCTCCAACCTTTTTGTGTGTTTGGCCTTGTGAAAATGGATAAAGTAATCTTCCTCTTCTTCCTCCTTCAGTAAAGAGGGCGGGCGACGGTTCAGTAACCGTGGTTATGTCGGTAACGGTAACCTTGTGGGTCCCTACGGCGACGCGTCCTCCACCGGGGGTTTTCTCTTCCAGGGCCGTGAGGATGGAGGCATGATGGGAGGAGGTAAAGAGACCTCAGATGATTGACAATGAATGAACGGACCACTTATAGAGGACATTCTACTGATATATTAGTAGCCTTTACTAGAGAAATGTGAAGTTTGAACTTAAATAAGTGTGCTAATATGGGCAATCGCTAACAGGACAATTGATAGCTACGACAATCAAAGTAGTAGCAGTAGTAGTAGTAGCAGTAGTAGTAGTAGTAGTAGTAGTAGTAGTAGTAGTAGTAGTAGTAGTAGTAGCAGTAGTAGCAGTAGTAGTAGCAGCAGTAGCAGTAGCAGTAGCAGTAGTAGTAGTTAGTAGTAGTAGTAGCAGTAGTAGTAGTAGTAGTAGTAGTAGTAGTTTTAAGGGTAATATCAAGAAGTAACTGTGGTGAACATTAATGTTATAAATGTATTGGTGTATGTAGGAGGAGGAGGGATGGATGGAGGGACTCCTCTTCGACCTCTCAGCCTGCCACCCCGCCTGGGGAGTCTGTACGTTGGAACAGGTCAGTGTGTCTGTGGGAAGGGACTGTGTGTGTGTGTGGTGAGTGGTGTGTGTGGTGCGGTGGGAGTGTGTTGGAGTGTGTGTGGTGCGGTGGGAGTGTGTTGGAGTGTGTGTGGTGGGTTGGGATAATGATGATGATCTCTGTGTAGGAACAGGGGATGTGGAGAGGTGTGTGTGGTGGGGTGGGATAATGATGATGATCTCTGTGTAGGAACAGGGGATGTGGAGAGGTGTGTGTGGTGGGGTGGGATAATGATGATGATCTCTGAGTAGGAACAGGGGATGTGGAGAGGTGTGTGTGTGTGGTGGTGGGATAATGATGATGATCTCTGTGTAGGAACAGGGGATGTGGAGAGGTGTGTGTGTGTGTGGTGGGGTGGGATAATGATGATGATCTCTGTGTAGGAATAGGGGATGTGGAGAGGTGTGTGTGGTGGGGTGGGATAATGATGATGATCTCTGTGTAGGAACAGGGGATGTGGAGAGGTGTGTGTGGTGGGGTGGGATAATGATGATGATCTCTGTGTAGGAACAGGGGATGTGGAGAGGTGTGTGTGTGGTGGGGTGGGATAATGATGATGATCTCTGTGTAGGAACAGGGGATGTGGAGAGGTGTGTGTGTGGTGGGTTGGGATAATGAAGATGATCTCTGAGTAGGGAACAGGGGATGTGGAGAGGTGTGTGTGGTGGGGTGGGATAATGATGATGATCTCTGTGTAGGAACAGGGGATGTGGAGAGGTGTGTGTGGTGGGGTGGGATAATGATGATGATCTCTGTGTAGGAACAGGGGATGTGGAGAGGTGTGTGTGGTGTGGGATAATGAAGATGATCTCTGTGTAGGAACGGGGGATGTGGAGAGGTGTGTGTGGTGGGGTGGGATAATGAAGATGATCTCTGTGTAGGAACAGGGGATGTGGAGAGGTGTGTGTGGTGGTGGGATAATGAAGATGATCTCTGTGTAGGAACGGGGGATGTGGAGAGGTGTGTGTGGGTGGGGTGGGATAATGATGATGATCTCTGTGTAGGAACAGGGGATGTGGAGAGGTGTGTGTGGTGGGGTGGGATAATGATGATGATCTCTGTAGGAACGGGATGTGGAGAGGTGTGTGTGGTGGGTGTGGGATAATGATGATGATCTCTGTGTAGGAACAGGGGATGTGGAGAGGTGTGTGTGTTGGGGTGGGATAATGATGATGATCTCTGTGTAGGAACAGGGGATGTGGAGAGGTGTGTGGTGGTGTGTGGTGGGATAATGATGATGATCTCTGTGTAGGAACAGGGGATGTGGAGAGGGTGTGTGGGGTGGGGGATAATGATGATGATCTCTGTGTAGGAACAGGGGATGTGGAGAGGTGTGGTGGTTAGGGATAATGATGATGATCTCTGTGTAGGAACAGGGGATGTGGAGAGGTGTGGTGGTTAGGGATAATGATGATGATCTCTGTGTAGGAACAGGGGATGTGGAGAGGTGTGTGTGGTGTGGGTGGGATAATGCTGGATCCTGTGTAGGAACAGGGGATGTGGAGAGGTGTGTGTGGTGGTTAGGGATAATGATGATGATCTCTGTGTAGGAACAGGGGATGTGGAGAGGTGTGTGTGGTGGGGTGGGATAATGATGATGATCTCTGTGTAGGAACAGGGGATGTGGGAGAGGTGTGTGTGGTGGTTAGGGATAATGATGATGATCTCTGTGTAGGAACAGGGGATGTGGAGAATGTGGATGGGATAATGATGATGATCTCTGTGTAGGAACAGGGGATGTGGAGAGGTGTGTGTGGTGGGGTGGGTATAACCTGATGATCTCTGTGTAGGAACAGGGGATGTGGAGAGGTGTGTGTTTCCCTTCTTCGCTGGCTCCAGTCTCTCCCCCGCTAGCCTGCTGTCACTCAAACCAGGTACGTTCAATACTGATGATGATGAAGATTAGGTTTGCAAAATTCTGGTTTAAAAATCCCACAATTTCCAGATATCCTGTTTGGAAGATTCCCAGAATCAGGATGGGAAAAAAACGCAGGAAATCTATAGTCTTCCAACTGGGAAGTTTTTTTTTAGAAAACCTGATGATATACAAAATGTACAGTGCATTCGGAAAGTATTTAGACCACTTTCCCTTTTTCCTATTTTTTTACTTTTACAGCCTTATTCTTATTTTTATTTTTTAATACACACAATACCCCATCATGACAAAGCAAAAACAGTAAAAAAAAAAAGAAAAGTTTGCTAATAAAAAACAAAAATAAAAAACAGAAATACCTTATTTACATCAGTATTCAGATCCTTTGCTATGAGACTCGAAATTGAGCTCAGCTGCATCCTGTTTCCATTGATCATCCTTGAGATGTTTCTACAACTTGATTGGTGTCCACCGGTGGTAAATTCAATTGATTGGACATGATTTGGAAAGGCACACACCTGTCTATATAAGGTCCCACAGTTGACAGTACATGTCAGAGCAGAAACTAAGCCATGAGGTCGAAGAAATTGGCCGTAGAGCTCTGAGACAGGATTGTGTCGAGGCACAGATCTGGGCAGCATTGAAGGTTCACAAGAACAAAGTGGCCTGCATCATTCTTAAATTGAAGAACTTTGGAACCACCAAGACTCTTCCTAGAGCTGAGCAATCGAGGGAGAAGGGCCTTGGTCAGGGAGGTGACCAAGAACCTGATGGTCACTCAGACAGAGCTCCAGAGTTCCTCTGTGGAGATGGGAGAACCTTCCAGAAGGACAACCATCTCTGCAGCACTCCACCAATCAGGCCTTTATGGTAGTGGCCAGACGGAAGCCACTCCTCAGTAAAAGGCACATGACAGCCCGCTTGGAGTTTGCCAAAAGGCACCTAAAGAACTCTCAGACCATGAGAAACAAGATTCTCTGGTCTGATGAAACCAAGATTGAACTCTTTGGCCTGAATGCCAAGCGTCACTTCTGGAGGAAACCTGGCACCATCCCTACGGTGAAGCATGGTGGCAGCATCATGCTCTGGGGATTTTTTTCAGCGGCAGGAACTGGGAGACTAGTTGGGATCGAGGGAAAAATGAACGGAGCAAAGTACAGAAAGATCCTTGATGAAAACCTGCTCCAGAGTGAAAGTTCACCTTCCAACAAGACAACGACCCTAAGCACACAGCTAAGACAATGCAGGAGTGGCTTCGGAACAAGTCTCTGAATGTCCTTGAGTGGCCCTGCCAGAGCCCGGACTTGAACCCGATCTAACATTTCTGGAGAGACCTGAAAATAGCTGTGCAGCAACACTCCCCATCCAACCTGTCACCACTTGAGAGGATCTGCAGAGAAGAATGGGAGAAACTCCCCAAATACAAGTGTGCCAAGCTTGTCGCGTCATACCCAAGAAGACTTGAGGCTGTAATCGCTGCCAAAGGTGCTTCAACAAAGTACTGAGTAAAGGGTCTGAATACTTATGTAAATTTGATATTTAGTTTATCTAAAAACCTGTTTTTGCTTTGTCATTATGGGGTATTGTGTGTAGATTGATGAGGGGGAAAAAAACAATTTATTACATTTTTGAATAAGGCTGTAACGTCACAAAATGTGGAAAAAGTAAATGGGTCTGAATACTTTCCAAATGCACTATGTTGTTACTAAATCAAATACGTTTGTATTTGTCACGTGCTACAACAGGTGTAGACCTTACAGTGAAATGCTTACTTACAAGCCCTTAACCAACAATGCAGTTTTAGGAAAATAGCAGTTTTAGGAAATATTTACCAAATATACTAAAGTAAAAAAAAAAGTAACACTAAAATAACAATAATGAGGCTATATACAGGGGGTACCGGTACCGAGTGGGTGGGGGGGGGGGGGGGGGTGTCAATGCAAATAGTCCGGGCGGTCATTTGAATAAATGTTCAGGAGTCTTATAGCTTGGGGGTAGAAACTGTTAAGGAGCCTTTTGGACCTAGACTTGGCGCTCCGGTACCGCTTGCCGTGCAGTATCAGAGAGAACAGTCTATGACTTTGGTGACTAGAGTCTTTGACAATTTTGAGGGCCTTCCTCTGACACCGCCTAGTATAGAGGTCCTGGATGGCAGGAAGCTTGGCCCCAGTGATGTACTGGGATTTACGCACTACCCTCTGTAGTGCCTTATGGTCAGATGCAGAGCTGGTGCCATAACAGGCGGTGATGCAACCGGTCAGGATGCTCTCGATGGTGCAGTGGTAGACGTCCAGGATCTGTTTGCAGAGGGAGATGTTCAGTCCAAGGGTCCTTAGCTTAGTGATGAGCTTAGTGATTAAGCAGGTTACTCATGATGTGATTTAATGATGAACGCTGAGCTGTAGTCAATGAACAGCATTCTCACATAGGTGTTCCTTTTGTCCAGTTGTGAAAGGGCAGTGTGGAGTGCAATTGAGATTGCGTCATCTGTGAATCTGTTGGGGTGGTATGCGAATTGGAGTGGGTCTAGGGTTTCGGGGATGATGGTGTTGTGAGCCATGACCAGCCTTTCAAAGCACTTCATGCCTACCGACGTGAGTGCTACAGGGCGGTAGTCATTTAGGCAGGTTACCTTGGTGTTCTTGGGCACAGGGACTATGGTGGTCTGCTTGAAACATGTAGGTCTACAGACTCGGTCAGGGAGAGGTTGAAAATGTCAGTGAAGACACAAAATGTCAGTGAAGGCACATGCTCTGAGTACACGTCCTGGTAATCCGTCTGGCCCCGCGGCCTTGTGAATGTTGACCTGTTTAAAGGTCTTGCTCACATCAGCTACGGAGAGCGTGATCACGCATTCGTCCGGAACAGCTGGTGCTCTCATGCATGCTTGAGTGTTGCTTGTCTCAAAGCAAGCATAAAAGGCATTTAGCCCTTCTGGTAGGCTCGCGTCACTGGGCAGCTCGCGGCTGGGTTTCCTTTTGTAGTCCGTAATAGTTTGCAAGCCCTGCCACATCCGACAAGCGTCATAGCTTGTGTAGTAGGATTCAGTCTTAGTCCCGTATTGACACTTTGCCTGTTTGATGGTTTGTCTGAGGGCATAGCAGGATTTCTTATAAGCGTCCGGATTAGTGTCCCGCTCCTTGAAAGCAGCAGCTCTAGCCTTTAGCTCGGTGCGGATGTTGCCTGTAATCCATGGCTTCTGGTTGGGAAATGTATGTACGGTCACTGTAGGGACGACGTCGTCGATGCACTTACTGATGAAGCCAGTGGTATACTCCTCCAATAAATTACATTGGTCATATACACATATTTAGCAGATGTTATTGCGGGTGTAGCGAAATGCTTGTGTTCCCAACTCCAACAGTGCAGTAGTATCTAACAATTCACAACAAAACACACAAATCTAAAAGTAAAAGAATGGAATTAAGAAATATATAAATATTAGGATGAACAATGTCGGAATGGCATTGACTAAAATACAGTAGAATACAGTATATACATATGAAATGAGTAAAGCAGTATGTAAAGATTATTAAAGTGACCAGTGATTCCATGTCAATTTACATAGGAGAACAGCCTATAAGGTGCAGGGTTGAGTAACCGTGTGGTAACCGGCTAGTGATGGCTTTTTAACAGTCTTGAGATAAAGCTGTTTTTCAGTCTCTCGGTCCCAGCTTTGATGCACCTGTACTGACCTCGCCTTCTGATGTCCTTGATGATCTGTTTTGGCTTTCCTGTGTCATTGGATGCTGTAGATGTCCTGGAGGGCAGGTAGTTTGCCCCCGGTGATGTGTTGGGCAGACCGCACCACCCTCTGGAGAGCCCTGCAGTTGTGGGCGGTGTGGTTGCCGTACCGGGCGGTGATACAGCCCGACAGGATGCTCTCAATTGTGCATCTGTAAAAGTTTGTGAGGGTCTTAGGGGCCAAGCCAAATGTCTTCATCCTCCTGAGGTTGAAGAGGCTCTGTTGCGCCTTCTTCCATTTCAGATTGTCAGTGATATTTACTCAGAGGAACTTAACTTTACACCTTCTCCACTGCGGTCCCGTCGATGTGGATAGGGGCGTGCTCCCTCTGCTGTTTCCTGAAGTCCACGATCAGCTCCTTCGTTTTGTTGACGTTGAGGGAGAGGTTATTTTCCTGGCACCCACTCCGCCAGGGCCCTAACCTCCCTGTAGGAAGGTCTCACCTCATTATTGGTAATCAGGCCTGCTACTGTTGTGTCGTCTGCAAACTGATGATTGAGTTGGAGGTGTGCTTGGCCACGCAGTCATGGGTGAACAGGGAGTAAAGGTGGGGTGCTGAGCACACACCCTGTAACACCCCTGTGTTGAGGATCAGTGAAGTGGAGATGTTGTTTCCTACCTTCACCACCTGGGGGGCGGCACGTCAGGAAAATAAGGACCCAGTTGTACAGGGCGGGGTTCAGACCCAGGGCCTCGAGCTTAATGATGAGCTTGGAGGGTACTATGGTGTTGAATGCTGAGCTATAGTCAATGAACAGCATTCTTACATAGGTATTCCTCTTGTCCAGATGGGATAGGGCAGTGTGCAGTGTGATGGCGATTGCATCGTCTCTGGATCTATTGGGGCGGTATGCAAATTGAAGTGGGTCCAGGTGTGTCAGGTAAGGTGGAGGTGATATGATCCTTAACTAGCCTCTCAAAGCACTTCATGATGACAGACGTATCGTGCTACGGGGGCGATAGTCATTTAGTTCCGTTCTACCTTTGCTTTCTTGGGTACAGACAGTGAACAATGCTGGACGTCTCTGAAGCAAAATAGCCACCTTTGCATTAAGAAGGATAGAAATTCCACAAATTAACTTTTAAGAAGGCCACACCTGCTAATTGAAATTACCTCATGAAGCTGGTTGAACCAGAATGCCAAGAGTGTGCAAATCTGTCATCAAGGCGAAGGGTGGCTATTTGAAGAATCTCAAATATCAAATATATTTTGATTTGTTTAACACTTTTTGGTTACTACATGATTCCATGTGTTATTTCATAGTTTGATGTCTTCACTATTATTCTACAATGTAGAAAATAGTAAAAAATAAAGAAAAAACCTTTGAATGAGTAGGTGTGTCCAAACTTTTGTTGACTGGTACTGTTGTTGGCTGCTTTTCCTTCACTCTGCCTATGCTCATCCCAAACCATCTCAACTGGGTTGAGGTCGGGGGATTGTGGAGGCCAGGTCATCTGATGCAGCAATCCATCACTCTCCTTCTTGGTAAAATAGCCCTTTCACAGCCTGGAGGTGTGTTGGGTCATTGTCCAGTTGAAAAAAAAAATGATAGTCCCACTAAGCGCAAACCAGATGGGATGGCCGTATCGCTGCAGAATGCTGTGGTAGCCACGCTGGTTAAGTGTGCCTTGAATTCTAAATAAATCACAGACAGTGTCACCAGCAAAGCACCCCACACCATAACACCTCCTCCTCCATGCTTCACAGTGGGAACTACACATGCGGAGATCATCCGTTCACCCACACCGCATCTCACAAAGACAGGGCGGTTGGAACCAGAAATCTCCAATTTGGACTCCAGACAAAAGGACAGATTTCCACCCGGTCTAATGTCCATTGCTCGTGTTTCTTGGCCCAAGCAAGTCTCTTCTTCCTATTGGTGTCCTTTAGTAGTGGTTTCTTTGCAGCAATTTAGACCATGAAGGCCTGATTCACACAGTCCCATCTGAACAGTTGATGTTGAGATGTTAATAATATAATGATATGCCATTTAGCAGACGCTTTTATCCAAAGCGACTTACAGTCATGCGTGCATACATTTTTGTGTATGGGTGGTCCCGGGGATCGAACCCACTACCTTGGCGTTACAAGCGCCGTGCTCTACCAGCTGAGCTACAGAGGACCACATGTTCTGGATGAGCATTTTCTTGTTTGCTTATGGCCTTATACAGCTCGTTGAGTTTATTCTCCAGTGATTTCACTCGGGCCAATAGAACGGATGGTAGTGGCGGGTTACCCACTCGCCGACATATTCTCACAAGGCACCCGGATCTCCGCCCCCTGTATCTCCGTCTTTTCTTCATGTGAATGACGGGGATTTGGGCCTGGTCCAGGAGCAACAGTATATCCTTCGCGTATTTAAAATCTTCGTCCTGTTCGAGGTAAGTAATCGCTGTTCTGATATCCAGAAGCTCTTTTCAGTCACAAGAGACGGTGGCAGACACATTATGTACAAAATACGTTTAAAAAACAAAACATAGAATATCACAATTGGTTAGGAGCCCGTAAAACGGCAGCCATCCCCTCCGGCACCATTATCAATCTAGGTCAGTTTAGTTTAGCGGTAACTACTAGAGTACTACTGCTATAAGAACAGCTGGGCTCTACCTGAATACTACCTCTACTACTAATAATACTATATAATATACTGTAATAATACTATATATTATATATGTTGTTACTAGGTCAGTTTAGCTCAGCGGTGACTCTGCTAGAGTACTACTGCTATAAGAACAGCTGGGCTCTACCTGAGTACTACCTCTACTCTACGCCGGGACAAGAGGGGAAGCTACTGCTCATATACAAGGTGGGTATCTTGTCTCATTCATTAATTCATTGTTAATTAGTACTTTTTGTTCATTCATTATTTTCACCACCTTTACTACTACATACTATTTAACATACAAACATTAATTCAAAAACCTAGCCTGGCTGACGTGCGACCCCATGTGACTACACAGCAAGCTGTGAAAGACTTTTAAGAGCTGGTGTCAGCCAGACTAAGAAAGACTGCCTCCCATACTTTTTAAATTGATGTACCTCATCATACGGAGACCTTTGGAAGTAGTCTGGAAAGAGCAGCAACCCAAGTTACAGCCAAGCATTGGGATCATACTCTTATCTCTGAACCATGCTTAGTGGTTAAGAGCGTTGTGCCAGTAACCGAAAGGTCGCTGGTTCTAATCCCCGAGCCGACTAGGTGAAAAATCTGTCGTTGTGCCCTTGAGCAAGGCACTTAACCCTAATTGCTCCTGTAAGTCGCTCTGGATAAGAGCGTCTGCTAAATGACTAAAATGTAAATTTCTTAGATGAGGTACATTTTATAATTTGGGGAAAACATCCTTTTAATTCTCTGTCTGTGCGTGTGTTTTTTTGTCTGTTAGGTGGTGATCTCGTCTACGAGGAGTAGCTTCATGCCAGACAAGGTGTGTACGGTGTTGGAGGACGCTAAGGAGCTGGCAGCACAGAACGCACTCTGGAACCTGGGTTAGTTAACACACACGTACACTTGACACTTGTTAGAGCAGTGACTCACAACTGGTGGGTGGCCCCGATTTAATGTGGCCCGCGGTGGACTTTAGGGGAAATTATTATTTTGGATAAAAAAATTTAAAAAAACGACTTCAGGCTCCACTTGAACGTCTATACCTGGTTAAAAGTATGTCGAAATTATAATGGGCCTATGTCATTTAAAATAACTGCCCATGGAATTCCCGATTTTGTCTCTCGAGCCTGGATGTTACCCACCCTTGTGTTAGAGCATACCAATCAATTGACCATTTCCCCCCCCCCTTCTCTACTCCCTCCCTCCATCCCTCCCTCTCTCAGACTGTTCCTACCTCAACGGTAGTTCCCCCGGATCACTCTCTCCTCCTCTTCCTCCTCTCTCCTACGGTTCTCTCTCGCCTCCTGTCTCCAACGGTCCCGGTCTCCTCTCATACGGCTGTACCAGATCCTTCCCCTTTTCTCCTTACCCCCTCTCCCCTCTCTCCCCCACCCTCCCACCGCCCCACAGAGACTCTATATTCCCCCTAACCAGAACCCCGCCTTCTTCTGATCATCCACTGTGGGAGAGGAGCAGACAGAGGGAGAGAGAGGAGGGAGGTAGAGGTGAACAACCTCTCCTATGTGCCCTAGTTAGTTTACTGAGCCGTTTTACGTTTGTGTTGATGTTTTGGTTGGTTTAGTTTTTTGGGTTGTTTGGTTTTCAAGAGATGACCATTTTGTAATTCATATGTTAAGTTCAGGGAAGTCCTGAATGTTTTAAACTCAGGAAGGGCTGCATTTATTCTGCTCACAGTGTTACTCTATGCAGCATAGATAAATGCTAAGTGGGATCCTTTGGACGTCTAAACTCTGACGTCACCCCCATTGAAGTTGACATTTAAAACTGTTAAGGTAAGGGTTAAGAAGAGAGTTACGTTTAGGGTTAAGGTAAGTGTAGGGGTTAAGGTTAGGGTTTAGGGTAGGGTCATCCCAAGGATCCCACTTAGCATCTACTCAAACCCCCATAGGTAAGGTAAACAAGGGAATTATAGATCAAATGCACAACTGAAGAATTTACTTTAGCACTTATTTCATGTCTTGGCAATAATGATACTTGAATAGTATTGACTTTTGACCAGATTTATTTATAAACATGATTTAAATATTTTATTGACCTTTTCTGACATAAATGTACTGTATTTGACTGTAATCCACATATTATGCTTTATTGCAGTATATTTAGGTTGTATTGTATCGTATAATGCTCTCAATGAAGCCTATAGATTCAAATATCGAACAAGTCAAAATTCTGTCCGAAAATATACTTCTATTTTGTAATTCAATTAATAATTTACTTATTTATTTATCTGCTATTAGCAGTTGGTGATTTTGAACAACAAAGTGAAATCAAGTAAGCAGATCGTATCTAAATCGGTAAGCGATGTATAAAGACATTCCAAAATGGCTCAACCACATATATATTTATTGAGATTGAAATATTGAATATTATTAATAACATTGAAACATGGTGATCATCAATAAGACAGCATTGCCTCTCCTCTTAAAGATTTTTTTTTTTTTTTTGTCAAAGCCCTTTACCTACTTCCCCATAGTCAGATGAACTTGTGTTTGTGTCCAGTATGAAGGAAGTTAAGAGGTCGTTTCGCAAGCCAACGCTAACTAGCATGCTAAGCAGATACCCATAGACTTCCAGTCATTGCGCTAACGCTAGTAAGCGATTGATCTAGCGCTAGTTAGCAACTTTCTCCAAACTGAACGCAGAGACATAAAAATGGTGTCCACGAGTTCATCTGACTCTGGGGAAGTAGATAAAGGGCCTCGTTGCAAAAATTCCGAAGTATCCCTTTTAAGTTAAATCTTATACAACAACAAAACTGACATGTACTGTACCGGTGATGCTGGTCCATATTGTCTCCCTTCGGTTGGTTTAGTTGACCGCAGGTAGCACACACAAACAACACACACACACCCACACGGTAAATCAATTTAAGAAGTTCTATATTTTTCTCCAGCAGTTGTGGTTTTGTTTGTATCTATGTTGTTACACTGGGTTGTTACGGTAACCCTATTTAAATTTCCTCCCATGTTGTTCTCATTGGGGTACTCAAGTTTTGTGATGCGTCCCAAATGGAACCCTGTTCCCTACATAGTGCCCGATGGGCCCTGATCAAAAGTAGTGCACTATAAAGGGACCAGGGTGCCATTTGGGAGGAATGTTTTTACTCTCATATACACACTGTTCACTTGGAACATTTTAACTGGTTATTGAGATCATGTTGAATTTAATAAACAAATTTAAATACAGTTTGTGTAGTGTGTGCGTGCGGTGTGCGTGTGTGTGTGTGTTAGATAAAATCAAATGTTATTTGTCACATGCTTTGTAAACAACAGGTATAGACTAACAGTGAAATGCTTACTTGTGGGTCCTTTTCCAACAATGCAGAGTTAAAGATAACCAATATTAATAGTGACAGGAGGAATAAATGCACAGTGACTAACGAATAACAACGAGTAAAAATAACATGGCTATATACAGGGAGTTCAGGAGGCGAAAGAAACGCACACCTGTTTAGGAGAGGTGCTGGCTAGCGGAGTAGAACACCTGTTTAGGAGAGGTGCTGGCTAGCAGAGTAGAACACCTGTTTAGGAGAGGTGCTGGCTAGCAGAGTAGAACACCTGTTTAGGAGAGGTGCTGGCTAACAGAGTAGAACACCTGTTTAGGAGAGGTGCTGGCTAGCAGAGTAGAACACCTGTTTAGGAGAGGTGCTGGCTAGCAGAGTAGAACACCTGTTTAGGAGAGGTGCTGGCTAGCAGAGTAGAACACCTGTTTAGGAGAGGTGCTGGCTAGCAGAGTAGAACACCTGTTTAGGAGAGGTGCTGGGTAGCAGAGTAGAACACCTGTTTAGGAGAGGTGCTGGCTAGCAGAGTAGAACACCTGTTTAGGAGAGGTGCTGGCTAGCACCTGTTTAGAGAGTAGCGGAGCACCTGTTTAGGAGAGGTGCTGGCTAGCGGAGTAGAACACCTGTTTAGGAGAGGTGCTGGCTAGCAGAGTAGAACACCTGTTTAGGAAAGGTGCTGGCTAGCAGAGTAGAACACCTGTTTAGGAGAGGTGCTGGCTAGCGGAGTAGAACACCTGTTTAGGAAAGGTGCTGGCTAGCAGAGTAGAACACCTGTTTAGGAGAGGTGCTGGCTAGCAGAGTAGAACATTTGAAAAAGAAAAAGAGAGCCTAACACTCTAGGAGCTCAGATGCAATAATTTAATAACCAACGCTTCGACGGAGTATCAGTACTGAGTCGATGTGCGGGGGAATTAGGTAATTGAGGTAGCTATGTACTTATAGGTCCAGGGTAGAGTAACTAGGCAACAGGATAGATGATAGACAGTAGCAGCAGCGTATGTGATGAGTCAAGAGAGAGTTAGTGCAAAGGGGGATCATAGCAGATAGTTCGGGTACCTATTTGGTTAACTATTTAACAAATTTATTTAGCAGTCTATTGGCTTGGGGGTAGAAGCTGTTCAGGGTCCTGTTGGTTCCGGACTTGGTGCATCAGTACCGCTTGCCATGTGGTAGCAGAGACAACAGTCTATGACTTAGGTGGCTGGAGTCTGACAATTTTTAGGGCCTTCCTTTGACACGACGGTAAGAGACTCAGGAGAGTGATGCTCTATGGATTACTGAGGAGACAGTAAGAGACTCAGGAGAGTGATGCTCTATGGATTACTGAGGAGACAGTAAGAGACTCAGGAGAGTGATGCTCTATGGATTACTGAGGAGACGGTAAGAGACTCAGGAGAATGATGCTCTGTGGATTACTGAGGAGACGGTAAGAGACTCAGGAGAGTGATGCTCTATGGATTACTGAGGAGACGGTAATAGACTCAGGAGAATGATGCTCTGTGGATTACTGAGGAGACGGTAAGAGACTCAGGAGAATGATGCTCTGTGGATTACTGAGGAGACGGTAAGAGACTCAGGAGAGTGATGCTCTATGGATTACTGAGGAGACGGTAATAGACTCAGGAGAATGATGCTCTGGGATTACTGAGGAGACGGTAAGAGACTCAGGAGAGTGATGCTCTGTGGATTACTGAAGCTCTTCTGGAAGGCTCGCGTCACTGGGCAGCTCGCGGCTGGGTTTCCCTTTGTAGTCCGTAATAGTTTGCAAGCCCTGCCACATCCGACGAGCGTCAGAGCCGGTGTAGTAGGATTCAATCTTAGTCCTGTATTGACACTTTGCCTGTTTGATGATTCGTCTAAAGGCATAGCGAGATTTGTTATAATCGTCCGGGTTAGTGTCCCGCTCCTTGAAAGCTGCAGCTCTAGCCTTTAGCTCGGTGCGGATGTTGCCTGTAATCCAGTCTACCCTTTATAAATAGACCATAGATGTACTATGATACTAGATAAGTCTACCCTTTTATACAGTACATTTTGTTACGTTCCAGCCTTATTCCAAAATTGATTAAATTGTTTTTTTTCCCCTCATCAATCTACACCAGAGAATCTCAGCTCCTCGCTCACGCAGATTGCATCGCTCACAACTCAAATCGCCCCCCCCCACCCCCCCCCCCCACCCCGCTCGCTCCCAAAAAGGAAAAAAAATCTGCATGTTTTTTCACTTTTAGCTTAAACCACAGCCTTACTTTATCTCCCCGAGTTTGTTGCATACAGACTCATCTCGGATTATCCATTCTGTCTTGAAATGGGGAACTAACACTGATGCTAAAATGAGATGTTAATCAGTATAGTATATTCCATAGCGAATTGACACGTTGTTTGCCAATGTTTCTGCAAAAGCAGCGATGCCCATTGGAAGTGCAGCGTGAGTGTCATCGGTGAGCAGGGATTTGATTTCTGTGACAACAGGGAGGATCATCCCCAGGTTCCCCAGCTCCTTCTGCATTTTGTCTGTGAGGTCTGCCAGTGGTGTCAGCACACTGACAAGGTGCGTCAGCTGCCGTACTTTGATTCAGGGTGATGTTAGCAACATTAGACTTGAGTTTGTTTTGCCATAACGGGTCTTTTTGGAACAACCGGGTGAACGACTGAATCATTAATTGGTCGGTTTCCTCTGTGTTCAGGGTGCACTTGCGTACACTTTTCACCAGGTGCCCGGCTTTCACTAACAGCCTATTAATGTTGTCGCGCTCGTTAACGGCGTCTTTGATCGCCAGCATGTGAATGGGGCATCTCAGATGTAAATTTGACACAGTAAAGTACTGATTTATCAGAGTTTCTACATTAGTGGTTATCACTTCCACATGGACTTGCGAGGGTGCAGGTGGTCCCTCATCCTCCTCTTCATGTTCTGCGCTGCTGCTGGCATCATTTTACATTTACATTTTAGTCATTTAGCAGACGCTCTTATCCAGAGCGACTTACAGTTTGTGAGTGCATACATTATTTTTTTATTTTTCATACTGGCCCCCGTTTGGAATCGAACCCACAACCCTGGCGTTGCAAACGCCATGCTCTACCAACTGAGCTACATCCCTGCCGGCCATTCCCTCCCCTACCCTGGACGACGCTGGGCCAATTGTGCGCCGCCCCATGGATCTCCCGATCGCGGCCGGCTACGACAGAGCCGCATCCGCGGTCACTTCACCCTCCGCCTCCTCTTCAGTGCCAGGGAGGATGTTAAACGCTCCACTCCAAACGCTAAAATCCCGCTCCACTCCGCTCACATGCTCTGATCTACACACAATATCCAATAATGACAAAGCAAAAACAGGTGTTTAGAAATGTTTGCACATTCATGAAAAAAGAAACTGAAATATCACATTTACATAAGTATTCAGACCCTTTACTCAGTACTTTGTTGAAGCACCTTTGGCAGCGATTAAAGCCTTGAGTCTTCTTGGGTATGACGCTACAAGCTTGACGCTACAAGCTTGGCACACCTGTATTTGGGGAGTTTCTCCCATTCTTCTCTGCAGATCCTCCCAAGCTCAGTCCGGTTGGATGGGGAGCGTTGCTGCACAGCTATTTTCAGGTTTCTTCAGAGATGTTAGATCGGGTTCTTGTCCGGGCTCAGGCTGGGCCACTCAAGGACATTGAGACTTGTCCCGAAGCCACTCCTGCATTGTCTTGGCTGTGTGCTTAGGGTCGTTGTCCTGTTGGAAGGTGAACTATGGCCCCAGTCTGAGGTCCTGAGCGCTCTGGAGCAGGTTTTCATCAAGGAACTCTCTGTACTATGCTCCGTTCATCTTTCCCTCGATCCTGACTAGTCTCCCAGTCCCTGCCGCTGAAAAACATCCCCACAGCATGATGCTGCCACCACCATGCTTCACCGTAGGGATGGTGCTAGGTTTCCTCCAGACGTGACGTTTGGCATTCAGGCCCAAGTGTTCAATCTTGGTTTCATCAGATCAGAGAATCTTGTTTCTCATGGTCTGAGAGTTCTTTAGGTGCCTTTTGGCAAACTCCAAGCGGGCTGTCATGTGCCTTTTACTGAGGAGTGGCTTCCATCTGGACAATCTACCATAAAGGACTGATTGGTGGAGTGCTGCAGAGATGGTTGTCCTTCTGGAAGGTTCTCCCATCACCACAGAGGAACTCTGGAGCTCTGTCAGAGTGACCATCGGTTTCTTGGTCACCTCCCTTCTCCCCCTATTGCTCAGTTTGGCTGGGTGGCCAGCTCTAGGAAGATTCTTGGTGGTTCCAAACTTCTTTCATTTATGAATGATGGAGGCCACTGTGTTCTTGGGGACCTTCAATGCTGCAGAAATGTTTTGGTACCTTTCCCCAGATATGTTTCTCGACATAATCCTGTCTCGGAGCTCTATGAACAATTAATTCGACCTCATGGCTTGGTTTTTGCTCTGACATGCACTGTCCACTGTGGGACCTTATATAGACAGGTGTGTGCCTTTCCAAATCATGTCCAATCATTTGAATTTACCACAGGTGGACTCCAATCAAGTTGTAGAAACATCTCAAGGATGATCAATGGAAACAGGATGCACCGGAGCTCAATTTCGAGTCTCATAGTAAAGGGTCAGTTTTTTTTATATTTAATAAATTAGCAAACATTTCTGAAAACCTGTTTTCGCTTTGTCATTATGGGGTATTGTGTGTAGATTGATGAGGAAAAACATTAATTTAATCAATTTTAGAATAAGGCTGTAACTTAACAAAATGTGGGAAAAGGGAAGGGGTCTGAATATTTTCCCAATGCACTGTATGCTGAGTTTAATACACTGAAAACAAACTTAAAGATACCAAAAACTATTTAGTCCAATCAATGTAGCTAAATATCATGTGGCTGGCCACGGTACTGATTTCTTTGTGTGTGTGCACGCGAAAGTAAAGCAACAATTTCTGACTCACCCTACACAATGCCATCCTCCTCCCTTTCATGTTGGCAAAACGGTCTATTGTTCTGTCATACAGTACACTTTTAGTTTTTGTTGTCATAGACCTAGCTAAAATGCTTGCTAGCCTGACTTCCTGGCATGGGCAACAATGAACCAGCTAAGTTAGCTAGCTAGTTAACGTGGGCAACAATTTATCAGCTACGTTAGCTAGCTAGTTAACGTGGGCAACAATGAACCAGCTAAGTTAGCTAGCTAGTTAACGTGGGCAACAATGAATCAGCTATGTTAGCTAGCTAGTTAACGTGGGCAACAATGAACCAGCTAAGTTAGCTAGCTAGTTAATGTGGGCAACAATGAACCAGCTACGTTAGCTAGCTAGTTAACGTGGGCAACAATGAACCAGCTAAGTTAGCTAGCTAGTTAATGTGGGCAACAATGAACCAGCTAAGTTAGCTAGCTAGTTAACGTGGGCAACAATGAATCAGCTACGTTAGCTAGCTAGTTAACGTGGGCAACAATGAACCAGCTAAGTTAGCTAGCTAGTTAACGTGGGCAACAATGAACCAGCTAAGTTAGCTAGCTAGTTAACGTGGGCAACAATGAACCAGCTAAGCTAGCTAGCTAGTTAACGTGAGCAACAATGAACCAGCTAAGTTAGCTAGCTAGTTAACGTGGGCAACAATGAACCAGCTAAGTTAGCTAGCTAGTTAACGTGGGCAACAATGAACCAGCTAAGTTAGCTAGCTAGTTAACGTGGGCAACAATGAACCAGCTAAGCTAGCTAGCTAGTTAACGTGGGCAACAATGAACCAGCTAAGCTAGCTAGCTAGTTAACGTGAGCCTACTAGGCTACATCTAGGATACATATTGAACTTCAATCGTCTCAGGCCAGTGGCACAATATATGAATTTATGGTTAGCTCAGAATCGCCTTCATGATCATTGGCCTGTACAGAGAAGCCAAAACCACAAGTCCAAATCCCCATCTCCTTAGGAAAGAGCTGATTTAGCAAGCTAGCTACTGCAGGACATCAACACATGCAGACCAGAAACAGACAAATTTTTCTGAAAATGCCATTTTGCAAAGGAAGGGATTTGATTGGTCTGAAGCCAAATACAAACTGGCCTCCCTTGGGCGACATTTCGTTACACCAGGACAACCCACAGGTGAACTCAGCTCAACACTTATTGGCTATTTTGTATTTTTTTAATTGCTCGCATTAATCAATCAAATGCTTTTA
>CM072256.1:4002718-4073065 GCA_036851935.1 Coregonus suidteri
ATAGTGCACTACTTTAGACCAGAGAATGGCACCCTATCCCCTATATAGTGCACTACTTTTGACCAGGGCTCTGTGGGAATAGGGTGACATTTGGGACATAACCTACGATAAGAATCACTGCAGCAGTTGTGTCCTAATGACCGACTGCTCACTCCAACGGTAAATCATCTTTCCTCTCCTCCCGTTTCCATGGAGACGTCTTTGTGACACGCGCCCGCTGCCCTGAGAGAGAGAGAGAGAGAGAGAGAGAGAGAGAGAGAGAGAGAGAGAGAGAGAGAGAGAGAGAGAGAGAGAGAGAGAGAGAGAGAGAGAGAGAGAGAGAGAGAGACAGAGAGAGAGAGAGAGAGAGAGAGAGAGAGAGAGAGAGAGAGAGAGAGAGAGAGAGAGAGAGAGAGAGAGAGAGAGAGAGAGAGAGAGAGAGAGAGAGAGAGAGAGAGAGAGAGAGAGAGAGAGAGAGAGAGAGAGAGAGAGAGAGAGGTCTCCATAATGG
This sequence comes from Coregonus suidteri, assembly GCA_036851935.1. Classification (NCBI taxonomy): domain Eukaryota; kingdom Metazoa; phylum Chordata; class Actinopteri; order Salmoniformes; family Salmonidae; genus Coregonus; species Coregonus suidteri. Next base: position 4,003,209 of record CM072256.1, read on the forward strand.
CCTGTGTTCTGTCTCTCTCTGAGACTTCTAGAATGAAGAGCACCCATTGGGTTCAGGGTAGCAAGCCAGGTTGGATGGGGGAACAGAGAGTATAGAGGAAAATGCATTAGGGGATAAAAGGGTTTCTAGCTGTGTCTAGATGATGTGAGGGCTGACGGGTGTGTGTGTGCCGAGGTGTGGGCTGAAGTATCTGAGTGCTGGTGGAAGATAATGGTTATTTTCCACTGGTGCCGTGTTTTGTTAATTGCTGTGGATGGCTGCCAAGATACTGAAGAATACCCTTAGTTTGAATTAGAGCATATTAGAGCTTTCACAAAAGAGTAAACAGTGGAAAATGCTTAGTTTTCCCATTTTTCTTTGTAAACGTAGAGAGATCGGAAAATAGTCACTTTTACCTGACAGGGTGCAAAACTTGTACTTGTCAGGAGTCACACACCACCGCCACCGGTCTCCTTGGGAGCTGAATCTGAAGCCACCTATGCCATTGCACGGCTGGACGAAGACAATGACTTGGACATATGACAGAAGAGCTCCACATCTATCATGTTGCAGCTAAATCTCCAGTCAAAACCTACCGTCTGAGTGCTCTAGTCGTAGGACTAGTTTTTAAAAAATCAGAAATTTGAATATAAATGAAAGCAGTCACCACGTATCAAGATGCTATGCTACAAGTACAGGTAGATTGAAGAATTACTTCGACGTATGAGAACTCCATTGTTGCATCCCAAATGGCACCCTATTCCCTATGTGGTACACTACTTTTGATCAGAGCTCTAAGGCACACTATTCCCTATGTGGTACACTACTTTTGATCAGAGCTCTATGGCACACTATTCCCTATGTAGTACACTACTTTTGATCAGAGCTCTATTGCACACTATTCCCTATGTGGTACACTACTTTTGACCAGAGCTCTAGGGCACCCTATTCAAAAGTAGGATGTCATTTGGTATGGAGACCCTATCAATTCCCTGACTTTTCACATCGTTGCTAAACTTTTCAGTCAGAAACGACCTTGGTCAGAGTTGTAGGACATTGCTTTTCTTCAACTTGATATCTGATTATGAATGTCAGTAGTTACATCAACTTGATATCTGATTATGAATGTCGGTAGTTTCATCAACTTGATATCTGATTATGAATGTCAGTAGTTTCATCAACTTGATATCTGATTATGAATGTCAGTAGTTTCATCTGATTATGAATGTCAGTAGCTTCATCACCACTCGCTGACTGCTGTCACGATCGTCGTTAAGAGAGGAGGACCAAGGCGCAGCGTGATGAACGAACATGTTTATTTATCATTAGCGATAAACACGGACAGTAAACAAAAACAACAAACGACTCGTAACGTCCTAGGTAACATAGACCAACACGGAACAAAAACCCACAAACACAAAGGGAAAAACAGACAGTTTAAATATGGCTCCCAATCAGAGACAACCAGCCACAGCTGACACTCGTTGCCTCTGATTGGGAGTCACTCAGGCCAACATAGAAATAAACAACCTAGAACTCCCAACATCGAAATACACCACATAGAAAGAACACACCCTGGCTCAACATATAGAGTCCCAGAGCCAGGGTGTTACAGTACCCCCCCCCCCCTAAAGGCGCGGACTGCGACCGCGTCTCAACTAGAGCAAAACAGGGGAGGGCTGGGTGGGCATACCTCCTCGGCGGCGGTTCCGGCTCCGGCCTTGCCCACCACCCTCCAATAAACCCCCCATAGCACCCCTGGTCCGGTCTGGCCCCGCTGGCTGGAGCTGAACTGGACATAGCAGGAGCAGTTAGCTTCAGCTCCGTAGTGGAGCAGTTGACCGGTACCTTACCAGGCACCGGTGACCCAGGCACGGGTTGTGCTGGACTGACGACGCGCACCCCTGGCTTGGTGCGTGGAGCAGGGACAGGCCGGACCGGGCTGGCGACGCACCGTAGGCTTGGTCCGAGGAGCAGGGACAGGCTGGACCGGGCTGGCGACGCACACCGTAGGCTTGGTGCGAGGAGCAGGGATAGGCCGGATCGGGCTGGCGACGCACACCGTAGGCTTGGTGCGTGGAGCAGGGACAGGCCGGACCGGGCTGGCGACGCACACCGTAGGCTTGGTGCGAGGGGCAGGAACAGGCCGGGCCGGGCTGGCGACGCGCACCGTACACTTGGTGCGAGGGGCCGTAACAGGCCGGACCGTGCTGGGGACACACACCACTGGCTCTACCATGATGGTGATAGAGGTCAGTGTGATAGAGGTCAGTGTGATAGAGGTCAGTGTGATAGAGGTCAGTGTGATAGTGACAGAGGTCAGTGTGATAGTGATAGAGGTCAGTGTGATAGTGATAGAGGTCAGTGTGATAGTGATAGAGGTCAGTGTGATAGAGGTCAGTGTGATAGAGGTCAGTGTGATGGTTATAGAGGTCAGTGTGATAGAGTTCAGTGTTATAGAGGTCAGTGTGATAGCGACAGAGGTCAGTGTGATAGCGACAGAGGTCAGTGTGATAGCGACAGAGGTCAGTGTGATAGCGACAGAGGTCAGTGTGATAGCGACAGAGGTCAGTGTGATAGCGACAGAGGTCAGTGTGATAGTGACAGAGGTCAGTGTGATAGTGACAGAGGTCGGTGTAATAGTGATAGAGGTCGGTGTGATAGTGATAGAGGTCGGTGTGATAGTGATAGAGGTCGGTGTGATAGTGATAGAGGTCGGTGTGATAGTGATAGAGGTCAGTGTGTTAGTGATAGAGGTCAGAGTGTTAGTGATAGAGGTCAGTGTGATAGTGATAGAGGTCAGTGTGATAGAGGTCTGTGTGATAGAGGTCTGTGTGATAGAAGTCAGTGTGATAGAGGTCAGTGTGATAGTGATAGAGGTCAGTGTGATAGTGATAGAGGTCAGTGTGATAGCGACAGAGGTCAGTGTGATAGCGACAGAGGTCAGTGTGATAGCGACAGAGGTCAGTGTGATAGCGACAGAGGTCAGTGTGATAGTGACAGAGGTCAGTGTGATAGTGACAGAGGTCAGTGTGATAGTGACAGAGGTCAGTGTGATAGTGACAGAGGTCATTGTGATAGTGACAGAGGTCAGTGTGATAGTGACAGAGGTCAGTGTGATAGTGACAGAGGTCAGTGTGATAGTGACAGAGGTCAGTGTGATAGCGACAGAGGTTTACATAGTTAGAGTGAGAAGACTTCTGACAGTTTACATAGTTGTGATAGAGGTCAGAGTGTTTGTGATAGAGGTCGGTGTGATAGTGATAGAGGTCAGTGTGATAGTGCTAGAGGTCAGTGTGATAGTGACAGAGGTCATTGTGATAGTGACAGAGGTCAGTGTGATAGTGACAGAGGTCAGTGTGATAGTGACAGAGGTCAGTGTGATAGTGATAGAGGTCAGTGTGATAGTGATAGAGATCAGTGTGATAGAGGTCAGTGTGATAGAGGTCAGTGTGATAGAGGTCAGTGTGATAGAGGTCAGTGTGATAGTGATAGAGGTCAGTGTGATAGAGGTCAGTGTGATAGTGATAGAGGTCAGTGTGATAGTGATAGAGGTCAGTGTGATAGTGATAGAGGTCAGTGTGATAGTGATAGAGGTCAGTGTGATAGAGGTCAGTGTGATAGTAATAGAGGTCAGTGTGATAGTGCTAGAGGTCAGTGTGATAGTGCTAGAGGTCAGTGTGATAGAGGTCAGTGTGATAGTGACAGAGTTCAGTGTGATAGTGATAGAAGGTCAGTGTGATAGTGATAGAGGTCAGTGTGATAGAGGTCAGTGTGAAAGAGGTCAGTGTGATAGAGGTCAGTGTGATAGAGGTCAGTGTGATAGAGGTCAGTGTGATAGAGGTCAGTGTGATAGAGGTCAGTGTGATAGAGGTCAGTGTGATAGAGGTCAGTGTGATAGAGGTCAGTGTGATAGAGGTCGGTGTGATAGAGGTAGAGGTCAGTGTGATAGTGATAGAGGTCAGTGTGATAGTGATAGAGGTCAGTGTGATAGTGATAGAGGTCAGTGTGATAGTGACAGAGGTCAGTGTGATAGCGACAGAGGTCAGTGTGATGGCGACAGAGGTCAGTGTGATGGCGACAGAGGTCATTGTCATGGCGACAGAGGTCAGTGTGATAGCGACAGAGGTCAGTGTGATAGCGACAGAGGTCAGTGTGATAGCGACAGAGGTCAGTGTGATAGCGACAGAGGTCAGTGTGATAGCGACAGAGGTCAGTGTGATAGCGACAGAGGTCAGTGTGATAGCGACAGAGGTCAGTGTGATAGCGACAGAGGTCATTGTCATGGTGACAGAGGTCATTGTCATGGTGACAGAGGTCATTGTCATGGTGACAGAGGTCATTGTCATGGTGACAGAGGTCATTGTCATGGTGACAGAGGTCATTGTCATGGTGACAGAGGTCATTGTCATGGTGACAGAGGTCATTGTGATGTCAGTTTGATATAGGTCAGAGTGATGTTGATAGAGGTCATTGTGATAGTGACAGAGGTCAGTGTGATAGTGTTAGCGGTCAGTGTGAAAGTGATAGAGGTCAGTGTGATGTTTATAGAGGTCAGTGTGTTTGTATTTATTTGGGATCCCCGTTAGCTGTTGCCAAGGCAGCAGCTACTCTTCCTAGAGTCCAAACACATTAAGGCACTTACATTACATATAAAACAAGAGATAAAACAGTACATCATATAACATTATTACACCACTACATATATACAATACAAAATGTATAATACCACCATACAACAGTATTACAATGTATGTGTGTGTAGAGTGCGTGTGCTAGCGCTTGTGTGTGTCTGTACCTGTGTGTGTGTCTCTTCACAGTCCCCGCTGTTACATAAAGTGTATTTTTATCTGTTTTTAAAATCTAATTTTACTACTTGCATCAATTACCTGATGTGGAATAGAGTTCCATGTAGTCATGGCTCTATGTAGTACTGTGCGCCTCCCATAGTCTGTTCTGGACTTGGGGACTGTGAAGAGACCTCTGTTGGCATGTCTTGTGGGGTATGCGTGGGTGTCCGAGCTGTGTGCTAGTAGTTTAAACAGACAGCTCTGTGCTTTCAACTTGTCAACACTTCTTACAAAAACAACTAGTGATGAAGTCAATCTCTCTTCCACTTTGAGCCATGACAGATTGACATGTACAGTGAGGGAAAAAAGTATTTGATCCACTGCTGATTTTGTACGTTTGCCCACTGACAAAGAAATGATCAGTCTATAATTTTAATGGTAGGTTTATTTGAACAGTGAGAGACAGAATAACAACAAAAAAATCCAGAAAAACGCATGTCAAAAATGTTATAAAATTATTTGCATTTTAATGAGGGAAATAAGTATTTGACCCCTCTGCAAAACTTGACTTAGTACTTGGAGTCGGAGTGTGTGTTTCTGTGTCGGAGTGTGTGTTTCTGTGTCGGAGTGTGTGCTTATCAAGTTGAGGGGTCTATAATTCATAGAACAGTCCAGGGACCACAGCATATAAATACCTTCACATCTCTCCCTCCATCATCCCTGCATCCCTCTCTCGCTCTCTCTCCCTCCTTTCCTCCCCCTCCCTTCCTCCGAACCCATTATCTCTCTCCATCACTCCTTTCTCCCCTTTTTCTCTGGCAGGAAAGGGTAGACTGGCCTCTCACATCTAGGAGTAAAGAATAGAGAAATTAAAATGTGGAAAAAGTCAAGGGGTCAGAATACTTTCCGAATGCACTGTACAAAGTGTAGACTGAACTAGTATCATAGTACATCTATAGGGTATTTATAAAGGGTAGACTGTTATCTAGTATCGTAATACATAATATGCCATTTAGCAGACACTTTTATCCAAAGCGACTTACAGTCATGCGTGCATACATTTTTAAGTATGGGTGGTCCCGGGGATCGAACCCACTACACTGGCTTTACAAGTGCCATGCTCTACCAACTGATCTACAAAGGACCACAGCTGTTGGGACTGATGCATGCTCAATTCTGATGATGTAAAAACCCACAAGTTAACAAAAGTGGTGGAAACATGTTACGAGATAACCTCACAAGAATACATTTACAGCATCATAGACAAGTAAAAAATACACAACATTCTCACTTTTCTTTCACGTTAAGAAAAAACTTTGATTTGGCTCCTGGTGTCTGGCCCAATTGAACAGTGTTCAGACATTGGTGAATTCTGCAGAGGTCTCTTCTTTTTAGAATCAAAGTGGACTTCAAATAAAGTACACTAAAAGCTTTCGCACATCTATGGTCTATTTATAAAGAAATATGAATTGACGTCAGTGATCGTGCTGTCAGTTTCTGCTGAGATAATGGCTGTATGACTTCCAAAACATGCACTCACACACACACAACGCTCATACAGGCCTGTCAGAGTGAATCTAGATTAATGATAATCAAACTAGGATTCATGGCTCAGTCGGTAGAGCGTGGCTCAGTCGGTAGAGCGTATCTCAGTCGGTAGAGCGTATCTCTGTCGGTAGAGCGTGGCTCAGTCGGTAGAGCGCGTATCTCAGTCGGTAGAGCGTATCTCAGTCGGTAGAGCGTATCTCAGTCGGTAGAGCGTTGCTCAGTCGGTAGAGCGTATCTCAGTCGGTAGAGCGTATCTCAGTCGGTAGAGCGTATCTCAGTCGGTAGAGCGTATCTCAGTCGGTAGAGCGTGGCTCAGTCGGTAGAGCGTATCTCAGTCGGTAGAGCGTATCTCAGTCGGTAGAGCGTATCTCAGTCGGTAGAGCGTATCTCAGTCGGTAGAGCGTGGCTCAGTCGGTAGAGCGTGGCTCAGTCGGTAGAGCGTGGCTCAGTCGGTAGAGCGTATCTCAGTCGGTAGAGCGTGGCTCAGTCGGTAGAGCGTATCTCAGTCGGTAGAGCGTATCTCAGTCGGTAGAGCGTATCTCAGTCGGTAGAGCGTATCTCAGTCGGTAGAGCGTATCTCAGTCGGTAGAGCGTGGCTCAGTCGGTAGAGCGTATCTCAGTCGGTAGAGCGTATCTCAGTCGGTAGAGCGTATCTCAGTCGGTAGAGCGTATCTCAGTCGGTAGAGCGTGGCTCAGTCGGTAGAGCGTATCTCAGTCGGTAGAGCGTATCTCAGTCGGTAGAGCGTATCTCAGTCGGTAGAGCGTGGCTCAGTCGGTAGAGCGTGGCTCAGTCGGTAGAGCGTGGCTCAGTCGGTAGAGCGTGGCTCAGTCGGTAGAGCGTATATCAGTCGGTAGAGCGTGGCTCAGTCGGTAGAGCGTGGCTCAGTCGGTAGAGCGTATCTCAGTCGGTAGAGCGTATCTCAGTCGGTAGAGCGTATCTCAGTCGGTAGAGCGTATCTCAGTCGGTAGAGCGTGAATCAGTCGTAGAGCGTGGCTCAGTCGGTAGAGAGCGTATCTCAGTCGGTAGAGCGTGGCTCAGTCGGTAGAGCGTATCTCAGTCGGTAGAGCGTATCTCAGTCGGTAGAGCGTATCTCAGTCGGTAGAGCGTATCTCAGTCGGTAGAGCGTGGGTCAGTCGGTAGAGTGTATCTCAGTCGGTAGAGCGTGGCTCAGTCGGTAGAGCGTGGCTCAGTAGGTCGAGCGTATCTCAGTCGGTAGAGCGTATCTCAGTCGGTAGAGCGTATCTCAGTCGGAAGAGCGTGGCTCAGTCGGTAGAGCGTGGCTCAGTCGGTAGAGCGTGGCTCAGTCGGTAGAGTGTATCTCAGTCGGTAGAGCGTATCTCAGTCGGTAGAGCGTGGCTCAGTCGGTAGAGCGTATCTCAGTCGGTAGAGCGTATCTCAGTCGGTAGAGCGTATCTCAGTCGGTAGAGCGTATCTCAGTCGGTAGAGCGTGGCTCAGTCGGTAGAGCATGGCTCAGTCGGTAGAGCGTATCTCAGTCGGTAGAGCGTATCTCAGTCGGTAGAGCGTATCTCAGTCGGTAGAGCGTATCTCAGTCGGTAGAGCGTATCTCAGTCGGTAGAGCGTATCTCAGTCGGTAGAGCGTATCTCAGTCGGTAGAGCGTGGCTCAGTCGGTAGAGCGTATCTCTGTCGGTAGAGCGTGGCTCAGTCGGTAGAGCGTGGCTCAGTCGGTAGAGCGTATATCAGTCGGTAGAGCGTGGCTCAGTCGGTAGAGCGTGGCTCAGTCGGTAGAGCGTATCTCAGTCGGTAGAGCGTATCTCAGTCGGTAGAGCGTATCTCAGTCGGTAGAGCGTATCTCAGTCGGTAGAGCGTGAATCAGTCGGTAGAGCGTGGCTCAGTCGGTAGAGCGTATCTCAGTCGGTAGAGCGTGGCTCAGTCGGTAGAGCGTATCTCAGTCGGTAGAGCGTATCTCAGTCGGTAGAGCGTATCTCAGTCGGTAGAGCGTGGGTCAGTCGGTAGAGTGTATCTCAGTCGGTAGAGCGTGGCTCAGTCGGTAGAGCGTGGCTCAGTAGGTCGAGCGTATCTCAGTCGGTAGAGCGTATCTCAGTCGGTAGAGCGTATCTCAGTCGGAAGAGCGTGGCTCAGTCGGTAGAGCGTGGCTCAGTCGGTAGAGCGTGGCTCAGTCGGTAGAGAGCGTATCTCAGTCGGTAGAGCGTATCTCAGTCGGTAGAGCGTATCTCAGTCGGTAGAGCGTGGCGTCAGTCGGTAGAGCGTATCTCATTCGGTAGAGCGTATCTCAGTCGGTAGAGCGTATCTCAGTCGGTAGAGTGTATCTCAGTCGGTAGAGCGTATCTCAGTCGGTAGAGCGTATCTCAGTCGGTAGAGCGTATCTCAGTCGGTAGAGCGTGGCTCAGTCGGTAGAGCGTATCTCAGTCGGTAGAGCGTATCTCAGTCGGTAGAGCGTATCTCAGTCGGTAGAGCGTATCTCAGTCGGTAGAGCGTATCTCAGTCGGTAGAGCGTATCTCAGTCGGTAGAGCGTATCTCTCAGTCGGTAGAGCGTGGCTCAGTCAGTAGAGCGTATCTCTGTCGGTAGAGCGTATCTCTGTCGGTAGAGCGTATCTCTGTCGGTAGAGCGTATCTCTGTCGGTAGAGCGTATCTCTGTCGGTAGAGCGTATCTCTGTCGGTAGAGCGTATCTCAGTCGGTAGAGCGTATCTCAGTCGGTAGAGCGTATCTCAGTCGGTAGAGCGTATCTCAGTCGGTAGAGCGTGGCTGAGTCGGTACATTTACATTACATTTACGTCATTTAGCAGACACTCTTATCCAGAGCGACTTACAAATTGGTGCATTCACCCTATAGCCAGTGGGATAAAGAGGTGGGGTTTCAAATGTCTCCGGAAGGTGGTGAGTGACTCCGCTGTCCTGGCGTCGTGAGGGAGCTTGTTCCACCATTGGGGTGCCAGAGCAGCGAACAGTTTTGACTGGGTTGAGCGGGAACTATGCTTCCGCAGAGGAAGGGGAGCCAGCAGGCCAGAGGTGGATGAACGCAATGCCCTCGTTTGGGTGTAGGGACTGATCAGAGCCTGAAGGTACAGAGGTGCCGATCCCCTCACAGCTCCATAGGCAAGCACCATGGTCTTGTAACAGATGCGAGCTTCAACTGGAAGCCAGTGGAGTGTGCGGAGGAGCGGGGTGACGTGAGAGAACTTGGGAAGGTTGAACACCAGACGGGCTGCGGCATTCTGGATGAGTTGTAGGGGTTTAATGGCACAGGCAGGGAGCCCAGCCAACAGCGAGTTGCAGTAGTCCAGACGGGAGATGACAAGTGCCTGGATTAGGACCTGTGCCGCTTCCTGTGTAAGGCAGGGTCGTACTCTCCGAATGTTGTAGAGCATGAACCTGCAGGATCGGGTCACCGCCTTGATGTTAGCGGAGAACGACAGGGTGTTGTCCAGGGTCACGCCAAGGCTCTTCGCACTCTGGGAGGAGGACACAACGGAGTTGTCAACCGTGATGGCGAGATCATGGAACGGGCAGTCCTTCCCCGGGAGGAAGAGCAGCTCCGTCTTGCCAGGGTTCAGCTTGAGGTGGTGATCCGTCATCCATACTGATATGTCTGCCAGACATGCAGAGATGCGATTCGCCACCTGGTTATCAGAAGGGGGAAAGGAGAAGATTAGTTGTGTATCGTCAGCGTAGCAATGATAGGAGAGGCCATGTGAGGATATGACAGAGCCAAGTGACTTGGTGTACAGGGAGAATAGCAGAGGGCCTAGAACTGAGCCCTGGGTGACACCAGTGGTGAGAGCACATGGTGCGGAGACAGCTTCTCGCCACGCCACTTGGTAGGAGCGACCGGTCAGGTAGGACGCAATCCAGGAGTGAGCCGCGCCGGAGATGCCCAGCTCGGAGAGGGTGGAGAGGAGGATCTGATGGTTCACAGTATCAAAGGCAGCAGACAGGTCTAGAAGGACAAGAGCAGAGGAGAGAGTTAGCTTTAGCAGTGCGGAGAGCCTCCGTGACACAGAGAAGAGCAGTCTCAGTTGAGTGACCAGTCCTGAAACCTGACTGGTTTGGATCAAGAAGGTCATTCTGAGGGAGATAGCAAGAGAGTTGGCTAAAGACGGCACGCTCAATAGTTTTGGAAAGAAAAGAAAGAAGGGATACTGGTCTGTAGTTGTTGACATCAGTGGGATCGAGTGTTGGTTTTTTGAGAAGGGGTGCAACTCTCGCTCTCTTGAAGACGGAAGGGACATAGCCAGCGGTCAAGGATGAGTTGATCAGCGAGGTGAGGTAGGGGAGAAGGTCACCGGAGATGGTCTTGAGAAGAGAGGAGGGGATGGGGTCAAGCGGGCAGGTTGTTGGGCGGCCTGCAGTCACAAGTCGCAGGATTTTATCTGGAGAGAGAGGGGAGAAAGAAGTCAAAGCATAGGGTAGGGCAGTGTGTGAGCAGGACCAGCAGTGTCATTAGACTTAACAAACGAAGATCGGATGTCGTCAACCTTCTTTTCAAAGTGGTTGACGAAGTCATCCCAGAGAGAGAGAGGAGGGGGGGGGGGGGGGGGGGGGGGGGGGGGGGGATTCAGCAGGGAGGAGAATGTGGCAAAGAGCTTCCTAGGGTTAGAGGCAGATGCTTGGAATTTAGAGTGGTAGAAAGTGGCCTTAGCAGCAGAAACAGATGAAGAAAATGTAGAAAGGAGGGGAGTGAAAAGATGCCAGGTCGGCAGGGAGTTTAGTTTTCTTCCATTTCCGCTCCGCTGCCCGGAGCTCTGTTCTGTGAGCTCGCAATGAGTCATCAAGCCACGGAGCTGGAGGGGAGGACCGAGCCGGCCGGGAGGATAGGGGACACAGAGAGTCAAAGGATGCAGAAAGGGAGGAGAGGAGGGTTGAGGAGGCAGAATCAGGAGATTGGAGGTAGAAGGATTGAGCAGATTGAAGAGATGATAGGATGGAAGAGGAGAGAGTAGTGGGAGAGAGAGAGCGAAGGTTGCGGTGGCGCATTACCATCTGTGTAGGGGCAGAGTGAATAGTGTTGGAGGAGAGCGAGAGAGAAAAGGATACAAAGTAGTGGTCGGAGACATGGAGGGGAGTTGCAGTGAGATTAGTAGAAGAGCAGCATCTAGTAAAGATGAGGTCAAGCGTATTACCTGCCTTGTGAGTAGGGGGGGACGGTGAGAGGGTGAGGTCAAAAGAGGAGAGGAGTGGAAAGAAGGAGGCAGAGAGAAATGAGTCAAATGTAGACGTAGGGAGGTTGAAATCCCCCAAAACTGTGAGGGGTGAGCCATCCTCAGGAAAGGAACTTATCAAGGCGTCAAGCTCATTGATGAACTCTCCAAGGGAACCTGGAGGGCGATAGATGACAAGGATATTAAGCTTAAATGGGCTAGTGACTATGACAGCATGGAATTCAAATGAGGAGATAGACAGATGGGTTAGGGGAAAAATTGAGAATGTCCACTTGGGAGAGATGAGGATTCCTGTGCCACCACCCCTCTGACCAGATGCTCTCGGGGTATGCGAGAACACATGGTCAGACGAGGAGAGAGCAGTAGGAGTAGCAGTGTTTTCAGTGGTAATCCATGTTTCTGTCAGCGCCAGGAAGTCGAGGGACTGGAGGTTAGCATAGGCTGGGATGAAGTCAGCCTTGTTGGCAGCAGAACGGCAGTTCCAGAGGCTGCCTGAGACCTGGAACTCCAGGTGTGGGGTGCGTGCAGGGACCACCAGGTTAGAGAGGCAGCAGCCACGCGGGTGTGAGGCGTTGTGTGTAGCCTGTGCGGAGAGGAGAGAACAGGGATAGGCAGAGGCATAGCTGACAGGCTGTAGCAAATGGCTACAATAATGCAGAGGAGATCGGAATGAAATGAACTAAACATCTGGGAAAGGAGAGAGTAGGGCCTCCCTCACCAAAACTTCCACCTCAGAAACTATAATTGTTTCACTGAACCCACCCGAATAAAAACTCTCCCAACTTCCACTTTAGAAATTAGAATTGTTGTGAACTACAGCGGTTCAATGTTTCAAGGAATAGACTCAACTTACTTTATTCAGCTAGCTAACTATGACGCCATAGCTAACTAGCATGCTAGCATCCAATAACACACAGTTTAGCACCAATACTTGGTTACAACAAACTACCAATAGTGTGTTAACACACTAAACAGATAATTCGTGTCCGTGTCTAGTTCCTTTCATAACACAGCAATAATTAAACGTTGGCTAGCTAGCACAAATATATTGTATTTAGCTGCTACAGTACAGTTAGCTGGTCGTGTTGGCTAGCTAGCAAATGCTACTGTGTTGACTTTGCTTGAAAAACGGCTAGCTAGCTAGCTTCGTGCTACACCCGGCACCGCCGGATACAATGCTAACCTACAATAACTACCCACAACAGCTCACGATGCCTAACTATGACGCCATAGCTAACTAGCATGCTAGCATCCAATAACACACAGTTTAGCACCAATACTTGGTTACAACAAACTACCAATAGTGTGTTAACACACTAAACAGATAATTCTAAACAGATAATTCTACAGTCGGTAGAGCGTGGCTCAGTCGGTAGAGCCTATCTCAGTCGGTAGAGCGTATCTCAGTCGGTAGAGCGTATCTCAGTCGGTAGAGCGTATCTCAGTCGGTAGAGCGTATCTCAGTCGGTAGAGCGTATCTCAGTCGGTAGAGCGTGGCTCAGTCGGTAGAGCGTGGCTCAGTCGGTAGAGCGTGGCTCAGTCGGTAGAGCGTGGCTCAGTCGGTAGAGCGTATCTCAGTCGGTAGAGCGTGGCTCAGTCGGTAGAGCGTATCTCAGTCGGTAGAGCGTATCTCAGTCGGTAGAGCGTATCTCAGTCGGTAGAGCGTGGCTCAGTCGGTAGAGCGTATCTCAGTCGGTAGAGCGTATCTCAGTCGGTAGAGCGTATCTCAGTCGGTAGAGCGTATCTCAGTCGGTAGAGCGTATCTCAGTCGGTAGAGCGTGGCTCAGTGAGTAGAGCGTGGCTCAGTGAGTAGAGCGTGGCTCATTCGGTAGAGCGTATCTCAGTCGGTAGAGCGTATCTCAGTCGGTAGAGCGTATCTCAGTCGGTAGAGCGTATCTCAGTCGGTAGAGTGTATCTCAGTCGGTAGAGCGTATCTCAGTCGGTAGAGCGTGGCTCAGTCGGTAGAGCGTGGCTCAGTCGGTAGAGCGTATCTCAGTCGGCAGAGCGTATCTCAGTCGGTAGAGCGTATCTCAGTCGGTAGAGCGTATCTCAGTCGGTAGAGCGTATCTCAGTCGGTAGAGCGTATCTCAGTCGGTAGAGCGTGGCTCAGTCGGTAGAGCGTGGCTCAGTCGGTAGAGCGTATCTCAGTCGGTAGAGCGTATCTCAGTCGGTAGAGCGTATCTCAGTCGGTAGAGCGTATCTCAGTCGGTAGAGCGTATCTCAGTCGGTAGAGCGTATCTCAGTCGGTAGAGCGTATCTCAGTCGGTAGAGCGTGGCTCAGTCGGTAGAGCGTATCTCAGTCGGTAGAGCGTATCTCAGTCGGTAGAGCGTATATCTCAGTCGGTAGAGCGTATCTCAGTCGGTAGAGCGTATCTCAGTCGGTAGAGCGTATCTCAGTCGGTAGAGCGTATCTCAGTCGGTAGAGCGTGGCTCAGTCGGTAGAGCGTATCTCAGTCGGTAGAGCGTGGCTCAGTCGGTAGAGCGTGGCTCAGTCGGTAGAGCGTGGCTCAGTCGGTAGAGCGTGGCTCAGTCGGTAGAGCGTGGCTCAGTCGGTAGAGCGTGGCTCAGTCGGTAGAGCGTATCTCAGTCGGTAGAGCGTATCTCAGTCGGTAGAGCGTATCTCAGTCGGTAGAGAGCGTGCTCAGTCGGTAGAGCGTATCTCTGTCGGTAGAGCGTATCTCTGTCGGTAGAGCGTATCTCTGTCGGTAGAGCGTATCTCTGTCGGTAGAGCGTATCTCTGTCGGTAGAGCGTGGCTGAGTCGGTACATTTACATTACATTTACGTCATTTAGCAGACACTCTTATCCAGAGCGACTTACAAATTGGTGCATTCACCCTATATCCAGTGTGATAAAGAGGTGGGGTTTCAAATGTCTCCGGAAGGTGGTGAGTGACTCCGCTGTCCTGGCGTCGTGAGGGAGCTTGTTCCACCATTGGGGTGCCAGAGCAGCGAACAGTTTTGACTGGGCTGAGCGGGGAACTATGCTTCCGCAGAGGAAGGGGAGCCAGCAGGCCAGAGGTGGATGAACGCAATGCCCTCGTTTGGGTGTAGGGACTGATCAGAGCCTGAAGGTACAGAGGTGCCGATCCCCTCACAGCTCCATAGGCAAGCACCATGGTCTTGTAACAGATGCAAGCTTCAACTGGAAGCCAGTGGAGTGTGCGGAGGAGCGGGGTGACGTGAGTGAACTTGGGAAGGTTGAACACCAGACGGGCTGCGGCATTCTGGATGAGTTGTAGGGGTTTAATGGCACAGGCAGGGAGCCCAGCCAACAGCGAGTTGCAGTAGTCCAGACGGGAGATGACAAGTGCCTGGATTAGGACCTGTGCCGCTTCCTGTGTAAGGCAGGGTCGTACTCTCCGAATGTTGTAGAGCATGAACCTGCAGGATCGGGTCACCGCCTTGATGTTAGCGGAGAACGACAGGGTGTTGTCCAGGGTCACGCCAAGGCTCTTCGCACTCTGGGAGGAGGAGGACACAACGGAGTTGTCAACCGTGATGGCGAGATCATGGAACGGGCAGTCCTTCCCGGGAGGAAGAGCAGCTCCGTCTTGCCAGGGTTCAGCTTGAGGTGGTGATCCGTCATCCATACTGATATGTCTGCCAGACATGCAGAGATGCGATTCGCCACCTGGTTATCAGAAGGGGGAAAGGAGAAGATTAGTTGTGTATCGTCAGCGTAGCAATGATAGGAGAGGCCATGTGAGGATATGACAGAGCCAAGTGACTTGTTGTATAGGGAGAATAGGAGAGGGCCTAGAACTGAGCCCTGGGGGACACCAGTGGTGAGAGCACGTGGTGCGGAGACAGCTTCTCGCCACGCCACTTGGTAGGAGCGACCGGTCAGGTAGGACGCAATCCAGGAGTGAGCCGCGCCGGAGATGCCCAGCTCGGAGAGGGTGGAGAGGAGGATCTGATGGTTCACAGTATCAAAGGCAGCAGACAGGTCTAGAAGGACAAGAGCAGAGGAGAGAGAGTTAGCTTTAGCAGTGCGGAGAGCCTCCGTGACACAGAGAAGAGCAGTCTCAGTTGAGTGACCAGTCCTGAAACCTGACTGGTTTGGATCAAGAAGGTCATTCTGAGAGAGATAGCAAGAGAGTTGGCTAAAGACGGCACGCTCAATAGTTTGGAAAGAAAATAAAGAGGGATACTGGTCTGTAGTTGTTGACATCAGTGGGATCGAGTGTTGGTTTTTTGAGAAGGGGTGCAACTCTCGCTCTCTTGAAGACGGAAGGGACATAGCCAGCGGTCAAGGATGAGTTTGATCAGCGAGTTGAGGTAGGGAGAGAAGGTCACCGGAGATGGTTTGGAGAAGAGAGGAGGGGATGGGGTCAAGCGGGCAGGTTGTTGGGCGGCCTGCAGTCACAAGTCGCAGGATTTTATCTGGAGAGAGAGGGGAGAAAGAAGTCAAAGCATAGGCAGTGTGAGCAGGACCAGCAGTGTCATTAGACTTAACAAACGAGGATCGGATGTCGTCAACCTTCTTTTCAAAGTGGTTGACGAAGTCATCCACAGAGAGAGAGGAGGGGGGTGGGGGAGGATTCAGCAGGGAGGAGAATGTGGCAAAGAGCTTCCTAGGGTTAGAGGCAGATGCTTGGAATTTAGAGTGGTAGAAAGTGGCCTTAGCAGCAGAAACAGATGAAGAAAATGTAGAGAGGAGGGAGTGAAAAGATGCCAGGTCGGCAGGGAGTTTAGTTTTCTTCCATTTCCGCTCCGCTGCCCGGAGCTCTGTTCTGTGAGCTCGCAATGAGTCATCAAGCCACGGAGCTGGAGGGGAGGACCGAGCCGGCCGGGAGGATAGGGGACACAGAGAGTCAAAGGATGCAGAAAGGGAGGAGAGGAGGGTTGAGGAGGCAGAATCAGGAGATTGGAGGTAGAAGGATTGTCAGTTTGGCACCGATGTGGATGTGATGAGGAGTCAGGCGCAGGACACAGAGGTTTAGTCCACAAAACTTTACTATAGCAAAGTGAACAATATCCAATACACGACCTCGAAAAACAGAGGCGAGAGAACTACGCAACATGCGTAAAACTAAACAAACATATAGAGAGCGCAAAACACGCAGCTCCAAATGACACGCGGACAACAACACACAATCTAACTAACACAAAACACGGAACTTATAGGACACGTAATTAGGACACAAACAGATACAGGTGTACCAGACAGACCAAAGCAATCAACACACGAAACATACAACGGTGGCAGCTAGTATTCCGGGGACGGCGAACGCTGAAGCCTGCCCGAACCAGGAGGAGGAGCAGCCTCGGCCGAAACCGTGACAGTATCCCCCCCCTTGACGCGCGGCTCCAGCCGTGCGCCGACCCCGGTCTCGAGGACGGCCAGGAGGACGCGGACCCGGGCGCGTGGGATGCCCAAGGTGGAACTCTGTCAGGAGGGATGGATCGAGGATGTCCCTCCTAGGCACCCCAGCACCGTTCCTCCGGACCGTACCCCTCCCACTCCACGAGATACTGGAGACCACTCCTCCGGCGCCTCGAGTCCAATATAGTCCGGACCCTGTACGCCGGTGCCCCCTCGATGTCCAAAGGGGGTGGAGGGGTCTCTCCTATCTCCCTCCTCTTGGAGTGGACCAGCTACCACCGGCCTGAGAAGAGACACATGGAACGAGGGGTTAATACTTTTGTACTCAATAGGCAGTTGTAATCTGTAACACACCTCGTTCAATCTTCTCAGGACTTTGAAGGGCCCCACAAACCGCCGACCCAGCTTCCGGCAGGGCAGGCGGAGGGGCAGGTTTCGAGTCGAGAGCTAGACTCGATCTCCCCCGTGCGTACACCGGCCCCTCACTGCGGTGGCGATCAGCGCTCGCCTTTTGTTGACGGATGGCACGCTGCAGATGGACATGGGCAGCGTCCCACGTCTCCTCCGATCGCCGAATCCACTCGTCCACCGCAGGGGCCTCGATCTGGCTCTCGTGCCACGGTGCCAGGACCGGCTGATACCCTAAAATACACTGGAAAGGTGTTAATCCGGTGGAGGAGTGGCGGAGAGAGTTCTGGGCCATCTCTGCCCAGGGGATATACCTCGACCACTCCTCCGGCCGGTCCCGGCAATAGGACCTCAAAAACCTACCCACATCCTGGTTCACACGTTCAACCTGCCCATTGCTTTCTGGGTGGTACCCCGAGGTAAGGCTAACCGAGACCCCCAGGCGTTCCATGAATGCCCCCCAGACTCTGGAGGTGAACTGGGGACCTCGGTCGGACACAATATCCTCGGGGACCCCATAGTGCCGGAACACGTGGGTAAATAGGGCCTCGGCGGTCTGTAGGGCAGTAGGGAGACGACAGGCCTTAGAAAACCGATCCACAACGACCAAAATGGTGGTATTACCCTGGGAAGGGGGTAGATCGGTCACAAAATCCACCGAGAGGTGGGACCATGGTCGTTGTGGAACGGGCAGAGGATGTAACTTACCCCTGGGCAAATGTCTAGGTGCCTTACACTGGGCACACACCGAGCAGGAGGAGACATAAACCCTCACATCCCTGGCTAACGTTGGCCACCAGTATTTCACGCTAAGGCAGTGCACTGTCCGACCAATACCTGGATGTCCAGAGGAGGGTGATGTATGAGCCCAAGAAATAAGCCGATCACGAACCTCGAGCGGAACGTACGTCCGCCCCACAGGACACTTGGGGGGAGTAGGGTC
This sequence comes from Coregonus suidteri, assembly GCA_036851935.1. NCBI lineage: Eukaryota > Metazoa > Chordata > Actinopteri > Salmoniformes > Salmonidae > Coregonus > Coregonus suidteri. The sequence goes on from CM072256.1 coordinate 4,021,348, forward strand.
GGTACGCAGCGCCCGCTCGATTTCCGTATCGACTTCCCATACTACCGGAGCCACCAGACAAGACTCCGGCAGTATGGAAGTAGGCTCAATGGACCTCTCCTCTGTGTCATACCGCCGGGACAGGGCGTCTGCCTTACCGTTCTGGGACCCAGGGATGTATGTGATCTTAAAAACAAACCGGGTCAGGAACATGTTCCACCTAGCCTGACGAGGGTTCAATCTCCTAGCTTCCCGGATTGTACTCCAGGTTACGGTGATCAGTCAGAATGAGGAAAGGGTGTTGAGCCCCCTCAAGCCAATGCCTCCACACCTTTAGGGCCGGGGACTACAGCTAACAGCTCCCTGTCCCCAACGTCATAATTGCGCTCCGCCGCGCTGAGCTTCTTGGAGTAGAACGCACAGGGGCGGAGCTTAGGTGGCGTGCCGGACCGTTGTGACAGGACTGCCCCAATACCAGTCTCGGACGCGTCCACCTCTACTTGGAAAGGCAAAGAGGGATCCGGATGCGCCAGCACCGGGGCCGAGGTGAACAGGTTCTTCAGCTTGACAAATGCCCTGTCCGCCTCAGCTGACCACTGCAAGCGCACCGGACCCCCCTTTAGCAGGGACGTAATGGGAGCTGCAACCTGTCCAAAGCCCCGGATAAACCTCCGGTAGTAATTAGCAAAACCCAAGAACCGCTGCACCTCTTTTACGGTGGTTGGAGTTTGCCAATTACGCACGGCCGACACACGGTCTACCTCTATCTCCACACCAGCCGCGGACAACCGATAACCCAAAAAGGAGACAGACTCCTGGAAGAACAGGCATTTCTCTGCCTTGGCATACAAGTCATGCTCCAACAGTCTTCTCAACACTCGGCGCACCAGGGCTACATGCTCGGCTCGTGTAGAAGAGTACACTAGGATGTCGTCGATGTACACCACCACACCCTGCCCATGCATGTCCCGGAAAATCTCGTCAACAAAGGATTGGAAGACTGAAGGAGCATTCATTAGCCCGTATGGCATGACGAGATACTCGTAATGACCCGAAGTGGTGCTAAACGCTGTTTTCCATTCATCCCCCTCCCTAATGCGCACCAGATTATACGCGCTCCTGAGATCCAACTTTGTGAAGAACCGCGCTCCGCGTAATGACTCCGTCATAGTCGCAATCAGTGGAAGAGGGTAACTGTACTTAACCGTGATCTGATTGAGACTACGGTAATCAATACATGGGCGCAAACCACCATCCTTCTTCTTCACAAAGAAGAAACTCGAGGACACCGGGGAAGTGGAGGACCGTATGTATCCCTGTGCCAAGGACTCGGCTATGTAAGACTCCATAGCCGCCGTCTCCTCTTGAGACAGGGGATACACACGGCTCCGCGGAAGAGCCGCTCCTGTTTGGAGATTTATCGCACAGTCCCCCTGTCTATGAGGTGGCAGCCGTGTTGCCCTCGCTTTGCTAAACACCAGTGCTAAGTCCTCATACTCGGGGGGAATGCGCATTGCGGGCACTTGGTTCGGACTCTCTACCGAGGTCGCCCCTAAGGAAACACCTAAACATTTCCCTACACACTGGGCAGACCACTCCATAAGAGCCCTCTGTTGCCACGCAATGATAGGATCATGGGTGCTTAACCAGGGAAGCCCCAGCACCACGGGGTACGCAGGAGAGTCAATCAGATAGAACTGAATGATCTCCTCATGACCCCCCTGCGTCGTCATCCTAAGTGGCGGTGTGACTTCTCTGATCAGCCCCGACCCCAACGGCCGGCTGTCTAAGGCGTGGACAGGAAAAGGGTCTTCTACCGGCCGAAGGGGAATTCCTAACCAATAACAAAATGCTCGATCAATAAAATTCCCAGTTGCGCCTGAATCTACTAGCGCCTTATGCTGGGAATGAGGTGCCACCTGTGGAAATCTCACAGGAATACTCATGTGGCCAACAGAGAGCTCTGGGTAAGTGGGGCGCCTATTCACCTGAAATGACTCCCCAGTGCGTGACCTGTTGTCCCCTCTCTCAGAAGACCCTCCCCAGCACCTGGCCGTGGTGTGTCCTCCACGGCCATAGTTGGTGCAGGGGGTGGCCCCCCTCGGGTTCTCCCTCCTCCTCTCTCTAGCGCCAGCACCCCCGAGCTCCATGGGAATTGGCTCGGAGGTGCTGGAGGATGGAATGGACGACCCCCACTCGGGACGTCCGCGGGTGGCCAGCAGGGTGTCGAGCCGGATGGAGATGTCCACCAGCTGGTCGAAGCATAGGTTGGTGTCCCTGCAGGCCAGCTCACGACGAACGTCCTCGCGCAGGCTACACCGGTACTGGTCGATGAGGGCCCTCTCATTCCATCCCGCATCCACAGCTAACGTCCGGAACTCCAGTGCGAACTCCTGTGCGCTCCTCTTCTCCTGTCGGAGGTAGAACAGACGCTCCCCCGCCGCCTTCCCTTCAGGTGGGTGATCGAAGACTGCCCGGAAGCGGCGGGAGAACTCAGCGTAGGTGATGGTACCTGCGTCTATTCCCCTCCATTCGGCGTTGGCCCACTCCAACGCCTTTCCGGATAGACAGGAGATGAGGGCGGGGACGCTCTCGTATCCCGAGGGCGCTGGGTGTATAGTAGCCAGGTATAGTTCTACCTGCAGGAGGAACCCCTGACACCCGGCTGCAGAACCGTCATATGCCCTCGGGAGCGAGAGCTGAATACCAATGGGTTACGGCGCTGAGAGAGGAGGACTGACCGGTGGTGATGGGATGGTGCATGAGGACGTGGGCACCTCTCCATTAGCCAACCGGTGCAGAGTGTTGGACACCTCGCCCAGAACGGCCTCCAGTTGCCGGATCATGGAGCCCTGATAACTGAGCCGTTCTTCTAGCGACCTGGGTGCCGTCGCTGATCCTGCTGACTCCATAGTAGGTGTGTTGTTCTGTCAGTTTGGCACCGATGTGGATGTGATGAGGAGTCAGGCGCAGGACACAGAGGTTTAGTCCAAAAAACTTTACTATAGCAAAGTGAACAATATCCAATACACGACCTCGAAAAACAGAGGCGAGAGAACTACGCAACATGCGTAAAACTAAACAAAACATATAGAGCGCAAAACACGCAGCTCCAAACGACACGCGGACAACAACACACAATCTAACTAACACAAAACACAGAACTTATAGGACACGTAATTAGGACACAAACAGACACAGGTGTACCAGACAGACCAAAGCAATCAACACACGAAACATACAACGGTGGCAGCTAGTATTCCGGGGACGGTGAACGCCGAAGCCTGCCCGAACCAGGAGGAGGAGCAGCCTCGGCCGAAACCGTGACAAGGATTGAGCAGAGGGAAGAGATGATAGGATGGAAGAGGAGAGAGTAGTGGGAGAGAGAGAGCGAAGGTTGCGGCGGCGCATTACCATCTGTGTAGGGGCAGAGTGAGTAGTGTTGGAGGAGAGCGAGAGAGAAAAGGATACAAAGTAGTGGTCGGAGACATGGAGGGGAGTTGCAGTGAGATTAGTAGAAGAGCAGCATCTAGTAAAGATGAGGTCAAGCATATTACCTGCCTTGTGAGTAGGGGGGGACGGTGAGAGGGTGAGGTCAAAAGAGGAGAGGAGTGGAAAGAAGGAGGCAGAGAGAAATGAGTCAAATGTAGACGTAGGGAGGTTGAAATCCCCCAAAACTGTGAGGGGTGAGCCATCCTCAGGAAAGGAACTTATCAAGGCGTCAAGCTCATTGATGAACTCTCCAAGGGAACCTGGAGGGCGATAGATGACAAGGATATTAAGCTTAAATGGGCTAGTGACTGTGACAGCATGGAATTCAAATGAGGAGATAGACAGATGGGTTAGGGGAAAAATTTAGAATGTCCACTTGGGAGAGATGAGGATTCCTGTGCCACCACCCCTCTGACCAGATGCTCTCGGGGTATGCGAGAACACATGGTCAGACGAGGAGAGAGCAGTAGGAGTAGCAGTGTTTTCAGTGGTAATCCATGTTTCCGTCAGCACCAGGAAGTCGAGGGACTGGAGGTTAGCATAGGCTGGGATGAAGTCAGCCTTGTTGGCAGCAGAACGGCAGTTCCAGAGGCTGCCTGAGACCTGGAACTCCAGGTGTGGGGTGCGTGCAGGGACCACCAGGTTAGAGAGGCAGCAGCCACGCTGTGTGAGGCGTTTGTGTAGCCTGTGCGGAGAGGAGAGAACAGGGATAGGCAGAGGCATAGTTGACAGGCTGTAGCAAATGGCTACAATAATGCAGAGGAGATCGGAATGAAATGAACTAAACATCTGGGAAAGGAGAGAGTAGGGCCTCCCTCACCAAAACTTCCACCTCAGAAACTATAATTGTTTCACTGACTCCCCAGTGCGTGAGGGAGGCCCTACTCCAATACTTGGTTACAACAAACTACCAATAGTGTGTTAACACACTAAACAGATAATTCTAAACAGATAATTCTACAGTCGGTAGAGCGTGGCTCAGTCGGTAGAGCCTATCTCAGTCGGTAGAGCGTATCTCAGTCGGTAGAGCGTATCTCAGTCGGTAGAGCGTATCTCAGTCGGTAGAGCGTATCTCAGTCGGTAAAGCGTGGCTCAGTCGGTAGAGCGTGGCTCAGTCGGTAGAGCGTGGCTCAGTCGGTAGAGCGTATCTCAGTCGGTAGAGCGTATCTCAGTCGGTAGAGCGTATCTCAGTCGGTAGAGCGTATCTCAGTCGGTAGAGCGTATATCAGTCGGTAGAGCGTATCTCAGTCGGTAGAGCGTGGCTCAGTCGGTAGAGCGTGGCTCAGTCGGTAGAGCGTATCTCAGTCGGTAGAGCGTATCTCAGTCGGTAGAGCGTATCTCAGTCGGTAGAGCGTATCTCAGTCGGTAGAGCGTATCTCAGTCGGTAGAGCGTATCTCAGTCGGTAGAGCGTATCTCAGTCGGTAGAGCGTATCTCAGTCGGTAGAGCGTGGCTCAGTCGGTAGAGCGTGGCTCAGTCGGTAGAGCGTATCTCAGTCGGTAGAGCGTATCTCAGTCGGTAGAGCGTATCTCAGTCGGTAGAGCATGGCTCAGTCGGTAGAGCGTGGCTCAGTCGGTAGAGCATGGCTCTTTCAATCGCAAGATAGTGGGTTCAATTCCTGGGTCACCTATACATAAAAAATGCATGAAAGTAAGTCACTTGATTAATAAAGTGTCTGCTAAATGGGTATATTACACACACAGGGTTTCAATGATATGTTACCTTATCTGTCTCCGTCCCCTTCTACTGTCTATATCAGGGATGGACAACTGTCTCAGTCCCCTTCTACTGTCTATATCAGGGATGGACAACTGTCTCCGTCCCCTTCTACTGTCTATATCAGGGATGGACAACTGTCTCCGTCCCCTTCTACTGTCTATATCAGGGATGGACAACTGTCTCCGTCCCCTTCTACTGTCTATATCAGGGATGGACAACTGTCTCCGTCCCCTTCTACTGTCTATATCAGGGATGGACAACTGTCTCCGTCCCCTTCTACTGTCTATATCAGGGATGGACAACTGTCTCAGTCCCCTTCTACTGTCTATATCAGGGATGGACAACTGTCTCCGTCCCCTTCTACTGTCTATATCAGGGATGGACAACTGTCTCCGTCCCCTTCTACTCTCTATATCAGGGATGGACAACTGTCTCCGTCCCCTTCTACTGTCTATATCAGGGATGGACAACTGTCTCCGTCCCCTTCTACTGTCTATATCAGGGATGGACAACTGTCTCTCCGTCCCCTTCTACTGTCTATATCAGGGATGGACAACTGTCTCAGTCCCCTTCTACTGTCTATATCAGGGATGGACAACTGTCTCAGTCCCCTTCTACTGTCTATATCAGGGATGGACAACTGTCTCCGTCCCCTTCTACTGTCTATATCAGGGATGGACAACTGTCTCCGTCCCCTTCTACTGTCTATATCAGGGATGGACAACTGTCTCCGTCCCCTTCTACTGTCTATATCAGGGATATGACAACTGTCTCCGTCCCCTACTGTCTATATCAGGGATGGACAACTGTCTCCGTCCCCTTCTACTGTCTATATCAGGGATGGACAACTGTCTCCGTCCCCTTCTACTGTCTATATCAGGGATGGGAACTGTCTCCGTCCCTTCTACTACTGTCTATATCAGGGATGGACAACTGTCTTAGTCCCCTTCTACTGTCTATATCAGGGATGGACAACTGTCTCCGTCCCCTTCTACTGTCTATATCAGGGATGGACAACTGTCTCCGTCCCCTTCTACTGTCTATATCAGGGATGGACAACTGTCTCCGTCCCCTTCTACTGTCTATATCATGAAAGTTGCTAATCCCTGGTCTACACTCTTAGAAAAAAAGAGTTCCAAAAGGGTTCTTCGGCTGTCCCATGGAACCAAAAGGGTTCTACCTGGAACCAAAAGGGTTCTACCTGGAACCAAAAGGGTTCTACCTGGAACCAAAAGGTAGAGTGTATATGATGGAACACACACACACACAGCTAAAAAGGTCAGTATTGCAACATTCACTTTTATATAACTAATAATTTTTTAGCGATTTCTACAATAAAGAGCTCCATTTAAATTAAGTCCAAGCACCAGATATACAAGTACTCCAAGCAGAGAAGATCTGAGAGGTGGAAGGAGTTTGGTGACACAGTCTGCATGCTGTAGCATTCAGATAGAGGTGGAATGAGTTTGGTGACACAGTCTGCATGCTGTAGCATTCAGATATAGCGCTCTACTGGTCTACTACTATTGACTGTCTAAACCTTGCGCAACATGTAAATGTTTCCACCCACAACTGTGGACACACATTGGACCTCATTATCACTGGCAATATCCCTGCCTCTGACTTGCTTGTCATCGAGCTAGGCGTCTCTGACCGCTCCAAATCCTTTCCAGTGTCCATTAAATTCCGCAACATAAGGAAACTCAACCCATCCCTCTACCTGGAACACATCCAGCCCTCCTTTGAGCCTGACCGCAGCGAGCCGGCCCTCGACGACATGGTCAACCTGTACAACAGCACTCTGAGTAATACCCTGAACATCCTTGCTACCGAAAAAAACATTCCAATGTTCTTCACCCTGGTTCACTGATGAACTGCGCAGATTGAAGACTCATGGCTGTAAGCTTGAGAGGTCTTGCTGGAAGGATCACCATCTCCCGAGTGGTGCAGACCCTGCTTCGAATCCAGGCTCTGTCGTAGCCGGCCGTGACCGGGAGACACATGGGGCGGCGCACAATTGCTGGAAGGATGGCCTCACTGTCCATCTACTGGCCTATAAATACCACCAAGCAAGCTGCTCTGCTGCCTTAATAAATAAAATAAATAAATAAGCCATTTAGCAGACGCTTTTATCCAAAGCGACTTACAGTCATGCGTGCATACATTTTTGTGTGCACGCATGACTGTCTATAGACAGTAGAAGGGGACGGAGACAGTTGTCCATCCCTGATATAGACAGTAGAAGGGGACGGAGACAGTTGTCCATCCCTGATTAAAAGCAGCATGATCAGCCTTCTACTCCACAACTAAGATGACCCCAGAACCCTGTTCTCAACCATCAACCAGCCTTCTACTCTACAACTAAGATGACCCCAGAACCCTGTTCTCAACCATCAACAAGCCTTCTACTCTACAACTAAGATGACCCCAGAACCCTGTTCTCAACCATCAACCAGCCTTCTACTCTACAACTAAGATGACCCCAGAACCCTGTTCTCAACCATCAACCAGCCTTCTACTCCACAACTAAGATAACCCAGAACCCCTGTTCTCAACCATCAACCAGCCTTCTACTCTACAACTAAGATGACCCCAGAACCCTGTTCTCAACCATCAACCAGCCTTCTACTCTACAACTAAGATGACCCCAGAACCCTGTTCTCAACCATCAACCAGCCTTCTACTCCACAACTAAGATAACCCCAGAACCCTGTTCTCAACCATCAACCAGCCTTCTACTCCACAACTAAGATGACCCCCAGAACCTGTTCTCAACCATCAACCAGCCTTCTACTCTATAACTAAGATGACCCCAGAACCCTGTTCTCAACCATCAACCAGCCTTCTACTCCACAACTAAGATAACCCCAGAACCCTGTTCTCAACCATCAACCAGCCTTCTACTCCACAACTAAGATGACCCCAGAACCCTGTTCTCAACCATCAACCAGCCTTCTACTCCACAACTAAGATAACCCCAGAACCCTGTTCTCAGCCTTCTACTCTACAACTAAGATGACCCCAGAACCCTGTTCTCAACCATCAACCAGCCTTCTACTCTACAACTAAGATGACCCCAGAACCCTGTTCTCAACCATCAACCAGCCTTCTACTCCACAACTAAGATGACCCCAGAACCCTGTTCTCAACCATCAACCAGCCTTCTACTCTACAACTAAGATGACCCCAGAACCCTGTTCTCAACCATCAACCAGCCTCATCTCATGCCCTCCTGCAGCCTCATCTGAGCAGTGCAGTTGCTTCTCTGATTTTTTTCAAGGATAAGATCGACACTGTCAGAACAAACACCACGGCCTCTAATATGACCTGAACCCCACCTCCCCCCCCCCCCAGCCCCCCCCCCCCCCCCCCCCCCCCCCCCCCCCCCCCCCCCCTAAAATGACCCAACCCACAGACTGCCCCTCCCCTCAGCAGCTTCGCATGAAGTCCCATCCAGCGCTGTGCAGTCAATCATCTCTAAAATGAAGGCCACCACTTGCTCCCTTGACCCTGTGCAGTCAATCATCTCTAAAATGAAGGCCACCACTTGCTCCCTTGACCCTTTGCAGTCAATCATCTCTAAAATGAAGGCCACCACTTGCTCCCTTGACCCTGTGCAGTCAATCATCTCTAAAATGAAGGCCACCACTTGCTCCCTTGACCCTTTGCAGTCAATCATCTCTAAAATGAAGGCCACCACTTGCTCCCTTGACCCTGTGCAGTCAATAATCTCTAAAATGAAGGCCACCACTTGCTCCCTTGACCCTGTGCAGTCAATCATCTCTAAAATGAAGGCCACCACTTGCTCCCTTGACCCTGTGCAGTCAATCATCTCTAAAATGAAGGCCACCACTTGCTCATAAGTTGAATGCACCAATTTGTAAGTCGCTCTGGATAAGAGCGTCTGCTAAATGACGTAAATGTAAATCTGAGAGCCGCTCCATCAATGGGAAACTTTAAACTTTTAAAACCGGCCTTAAAACCCATTTCCATTGGCTGTCTTCTAGCTCTAATCTGGAAAGTCCTTTTAGCCTACTATTTCCTGGTTCTAAATTATGTTTTTATTGTATTTAATTTTACTGTATTTAATTTATTGTACTTTATTTACTGTATTTTATCATAATTTTTTTCTTCGAGATAACACTGTAACGAGAAGCGCTAGTTAAAGGTGTTATTATTGTATTATATGGGAAACACAGAGACGGCGTTAACCTCAAGTCCCTCTGGATGGAATTCAATACGTCTATATTTAAACACGTACACACACTCAAGTGCAACGGCTTTTTTTTCATTAACCCAGGCGAATGAATCATTTCACCACTGTAGCGGTTTCTCTTCGCCGTCAACGAAATCCCCCGCCATGACACTTTCAGTCTCAACAGCTCTGTGTTTTTTCATTTCTAGTATGATGGCGGGCTGGTGTGAGTGAGTGGATCTATCCAACGATATGTTTGTGTATATATATATATATATATATATATATATATATATATGAGTGTTTTTTATATAGTAAGATGAGTGTTTTTTTTTAGTAGACGTAGGTTTATAGTATGCCAAGTACATACCATACGGTTTGTAAGCAGGCAGGCAGGCGTGTAATGGGTTTTGCAAGTTGATAGAGTGTAACTGTGGACCAAGCTGCTTCCCGTAGCATAACATTTCTTCTTCTTCTGTTCTTCTCGGATGTTCTGTTCTTCATTTGTTCTGTGGTGAAAGTCAGGCCGTTGGCTCTGAGTGTTCTAGAAACATCCCATGCCTCCGTCGCCATCGCCATGGTCGCTGTCACTATGGATGCTATCGCCCCTGGTGACAGCCATCTGCCAGTCAGTCTCACGGTGTAATTGTTGTCCTGTTCTCAACAACCTTTGGGCTCTGGTGCGTGTGTGGCTGTGTGTGTGTGTGTGTGTATGTGGTTGTGAGTGTGTGTGGCTGTGTGTAACCTTTGGGTCTTGGCAGTAAAAGAACATACACATGCAGATTAGCCGTGAGGGATCACCCGATGTTTGAAGAGAGGGAGACAGATTGAATGATTGACACACACACACACTATCTCTCTCTCCTCTCTTTATCTCTCTCTCTCTCTCTCTCTCTCTCTCTCTCTCTCTCTCTCTCTCTCTCTCTCTCTCTCTCTCTCTCTGTCTCTGTCTCTGTCTCTGTCTCTGTCTCTGTCTCTGTGTCTGTCTCTGTGTCTGTCTGTCTGTCTGTCGAAGTGTTAAATGGAACGTTCTGTCCATCTCAGAAATACAGAGGAGTGGAGGAGGGAGAGAGGGATGGATATAGAAAAGAGAGGAGAGAGAGAGAGAGAGAGAGAGAGGGATGGTTGGAGGGAAAGAGAGTAGAGAGAGAGAGATCCAGAATCAAAATCCAGAAAAGAGCCGTTAAATTCTATAACCACTTAAAAGGAAGCGATTCCCAAACCTTCCATAACAAAGCCATCACCTACAGAGAGATGAACTTGGAGAAGAGTCCCCTAAGCAAGCTGGTCCTGGGGCTCTGTTCACAAACACAAACAGACCCCACACAGCCCCAAGACAACAACAACAACAACACAATTAGACCCAACAAAATCATGAGAAAACAAAAAGAGAATTACTTGACACATTGGAAAGAACAAACAAAAAAACAGAGCAAACTAGAATGCTATTTGGCCCTAAACAGAGAGTACACAGTGGCAGAATACCTGACTACTGTGACTGACCCAAACGTAAGGAAAGCTTTGACTATGTACAGACTCAGTGAGCATAGCCTTGCTATTGAGAAAGGCCGCTGTAGGCAGACCTGGCTCTCAAGAGAAGACAGGCTATGTGCACACTGCCCACAAAATGAGGTGGAAACTGAGCTGCACTTCCTAACCTCCTGCCAAATGTATGACCATATTAGAGACACATATTTCCCTCAGATTACAGCGATCCACAAAGAATTTGAAAACAAACCCAATTTTGATAAACTCCCTTATCTACTGGGTGAAAAACCACAGTGTGTCATCACAGCTGCAAGATTTGTGACCAGTTGCCACAAGAAAAGGGCAACCAGTGAAGAACAAACACCATTGTAAATACAACCCATATTTATGTTTATTTATATTCCCATTTCTACTTTAACTATTTGCACATTGTTACAACACTGTATATATACATAATTTGACATTTGAAATGTCTTTATTCACTTCTGAGTGTAATGTTTACTGTTAATATTTATTGTTTATTTCACTTTTGTTTACTATCTACTTCACTTGCTTTGGCAATGTTAACACATGTTTCCCATGCCAATAAAGCACTTACATTGAAATTGAATTGAGAGAGATGGATGGTTAGAGAGAGCGAGAGAGAGAGAGAGAGAGAGAGAGAGAGAGAGAGAGAGAGAGAGAGAGAGAGAGAGAGAGGAGAGAGAGAGAGAGAGAGAGAGAGAGAGAGAGAGAGAGAGAGAGAGAGAGAGAGAGAGAGAGAGAGAGAGAGAGAGAGAGAGAGAGAGAGAGAGAGAGAGAGAGAGAGAGAGAGAGAGAGAGAGAGAGAGAGAGAGAGAGAGAGAGAGAGAGAGAGAGAGAGAGAGAGAGATAGAGAGAGAGAGAGAGAGAGAGAGAGAGAGATAGAGAGAGAGAGAGAGAGAGAGAGAGAGGGATGGTAGAGAGAAAGATAGGAGAGAGAGAGGGGGATGGTTGGAGGGAAAGAGAGGAGGGAGAGAGGATATTTGGATGGAAAGAGAGGAGAGAGAGAGAGAGGGATGCTTGAGAGGAAAGAGAGGAGAGGGAGAGAGGGATGGTTGGAGGGAAAGAGAGGAGAGAGAGAGGGGGATGGTTGGAGGGAAAGAGAGGAGAGAAAGAGATGGTTGGAGGGAAAGAGGGGAGCGAGAGGGATGGTTGGAGGGAAATAGGGGGGAGAGAGAGAGAGAGGGATGGTTGGAGGGAAAGAGAGGAGAGGAGTAAAAGAGTTTGGGGTATTGTATTCCAGTATACAGGATGGGAGAATCAGTATGATTATATTATTATAATATGAGAGAGTGTTTTCAGAAGGAACAGATGGGTTTGTTATTGTCATGTTATGTAGTTACATCTCTCAAATCTTTCTCCCCCTCCGTCTCTTGCTTTTCCCCTCTCTTTCTCTCTCTCTCTCTCTCTCTCTCTCTCTATCTCTCTCTCACTCTCTCTCAACCCCTTCTCTCTCTCTCTCTCTCTCTCTCTCTCTCTTTTCAACCCCTTCTCTCTCTCTCTCTCTCTATCTCTCTCTCTCTCTCTCTCTCTCTCTCTCTCCCCCTTCTCTCTCTCTCTCTCTCTCTCTCTCTCTCTCTCTCTCTCTCTCTCTCTCTTTCAACCCCTTCTCTCTCTCTCTCTCTCTCTCTCTCTCTCTCTCTCAATTCAATTTCAATGTAAGTGCTTTCTTGGCATGGGAAACGTATGTTAACATTGCCAAAGCAAGTGAAGTAGATAGTAAACAAAAGTGAAATAAACAATAAATATTAACGGTAAACATTACACACAGAAGTTCCAAAAGAATAAAGACATTTCAAATGTCATATTATGTCTATATACAGTGTTGTAACAATGTGCAAATAGTTCAAGTACAAATGGGAAAATAAATAAACATAAATATAGGTTGTATTTACAATGGTGTTTGTTATTCACTGGTTGCCCTTTTCTTGTGGCAACAGGTCACAAATCTTGCTGCTGTGATGGCACACTGTGGTTTTTCACCCAGTAGACAAGAGAGTTTATCAAAATTGGGTTTGTTTTCAAATTCTTTGTGGATCGCTGTAATCTGAGGGAAATATGTGTCTCTAATATGGTCATACATTTGGCAGGAGGTTAGGAAGTGCAGCTCAGTTTCCACCTCATTTTGTGGGCAGTGTGCACATAGCCTGTCTTCTCTTGAGAGCCAGGTCTGCCTACAGCGGCCTTTCTCAATAGCAAGGCTATGCTCACTGAGTCTGTACATAGTCAAAGCTTTCCTTAAATTTGGGTCAGTCACAGTGGTCAGGTATTCTGCCACTGTGTACTCTCTGCTTAGGGCCAAATAGCATTCTAGTTTGCTCTGTTTTTTTGTTAATTCTTTCCAATGTGTCAAGTAATTATCTTTTAGTTTTCTCATGATTCGGTTGGGTCTAATTGTGTTGCTGTCCTGGGGCTCTGTGGGGTCTGTTTGTGTTTGTGAACAGAGCCCCAGGACCAGCTTACGTTTGGGACTCTTCTTCAAGTTCATCTCTCTGTAGGTGATGGCTTTGTTATGGAAGGTTTGGGAAACGCTTCCTTTTAAGTGGTTATAGAATTTAACGACTCTTTTCTGGATTTTGATAATTAGCGATATCGGCCTTATTCTGCTCTGCATGCATTATTTGGTGTTTTACATTGTACACTGAAGATATTTTTGCAGAATTCTGCATGCAGAGTCTCAATTTGGTGTTTGTCCCATTTTGTGAATCCTTGGTTGGTGAGCGGACCCCAGACCTCACAACCATAAGGGGCAATGGGTTCTATAACTGATTCAAGTATTTTTAGCCAGATCCTAATTGGTATGTCAAATTTTATGTTCCTTTTGATGGCATAGAAGGCCCTTCTTGCCTTGTCTCTCAGATCGTTCACAGCTTTGTGGAAGTTACCTGTGGCGCTGATGTTTAGGCCGAGGTATGTATAGTTTTTTGTGTGCTCTAGGGCAACGGTGTCTAGATGGAATTTGTATTTTTGGTCCTGGCAACTGGACCTTTTTTGGAACACCATTATTTTTGTCTTACTGAGATTTACTGTCAGGGCCCAGGTCTGACAGCATCTGTGGTGGATCTAGGTGCTGCTGTAGGCCTTCCTTGGTTGGGAACAGAAGCACCAGATCATCAGCAAACAGTAGACATTTGACTTCAGATTCTAGTAGGTTGAGGCTGGGTGCTGCAGACTGTTCTAGTGCCCTCGCCAATTCGTTGATATATATGTTGAAGAGGGTGGGGCTTAAAATTGCATCCCTGTCTCACCCCACGGCAATGTGGAAAGAAATGTGTGTGTTTTTTGCCAATTTTAACCGCACACGTGTTGTTTGTGTACATGGATTTTATAATGTCATATGTTTTTCCCCCAACCCCACTTTCCATCAAGTTGTATAGCAGACCCTCATGCCAAATTGAGTCAAAAGCTTTTTTGAAATAAACAAAGCATGAGAAGACTTTGCCTTTGCTTTGGTTAGTTTGTTTCTCAATTAGGGTGTGCAGGGTGAATACGTGGTCTGTCGTACGGTAATTGGGTAAAAAGCCAATTTGACATTTGCTCAGTACATTGTTTTCACTGAGGAAATGAACTAGTCTGCTGTTAATGATAATGCAGAGGATTTTCCCAAGGTTGCTGTTGACGCATAATCCCCCGGTAGTTATTGGGGTCAACTTTGACTCCACTTTTGTGGATTGGGGTGATCAGTCCTTGGTTCCAAATATTGGGGAAGATGCCAGAGCTAAGGATGATGTTAAAGAGTTTAAGTATAGCCAATTGGAATTTGTGGTCTGTATATTTTATCATTTCATTGAGGATACCATCAACACCACAGGCCTTTTTGGAAGCTGTAATTATTGACATGATCATTAGCAACAATGCCATAAAACTCAAGAGAAATTCAAGAGAGAGTGTTGGCAGACAATAATACATTTTAAAATGTTGGAAAGTGTAAGCACGACAACCATTGCCAGAGTCTTGACAAAGCATCATATCAGCATGAAGCAGGTGTACACTGTTCCCCTTTGAGAGGAACTCTAATCGTGTCGAGGAACTCCGGCACCAATATGTCCAGGTAAGATGTCTATATCCTGTAATACAGGACTGTTTTTACTGTAAATAAAACCCACCAGAGCACTGCACACTCAGCAGTGATTTCAGTTACAGTATACTGTAATGTAAACTACTGTTATAGAACAACTGTTATGTTGCCCTGTGGATTTACAATCTTTTAGAGTGTCATGGAGCTTGAAGCCAGGCCAACACCCCACATGTTCGTCTTTGTGGACGAGGCTGGTTTTAACATGGCCAAAACACGCCGACGTGGAAGGAATGTGACTGGGAAAAGAGCAACAGTGAATGTCCCGGGCCGGAGGGGTGCCAACATCACAATGTGTGCCTGTAATAACCTCTGAAGGATCTGCTGTTGCATAAACCGCTAATTGGGCCATACAACACAGAGCGCCTCATTTCATTCATGGATGACCTCTATGGAAGGCTTTTGTCAGGTGAAGAAAGAGGGCAAGTCAGAAGAAATATGGAAACCTGGGTGATTTTATGGGACAATGTGGCATTTCACCACTCCCATGCAGTCACAGAGTGGTTTGCAGCCCATCCTGGGAAGATGTCACCCCCCCCCCCCAAAGAGATTCTTTCCCAGGTGTGTTGCGCGAGACCCCATACGGTGTGATGTGGACGAGAACTTGTGGCCCAATGCAGCAGACAGGGTTGACTAGCATTGTTATGTATCTGTTTCATTTGGACAATATGCTATGAATATTCATAATGTGGGTATACACTTTTTGTTTGTTTAACAGTACTGGAATAATTTATTTTTGTGTATTTTGGAATTACAGCCTTTCTTCTTTATTTCTTTACATATCTTGCAGGACATTCTGTACAGTACAGGTTTGCCACTCTTCTTTTGTAAAAATGACTGTTGGTTCATAAAAAAAAAGAAAAAAAGATATTAAAGACAAATTGACACATTTCCAAGTGGTAGCTGTTTTTGGAGTTTTGTAGGGCATGATACTATGAATGACAAAGTCCGCATGTCGTGAGAGACTGTTAGCTTTCATTCGGTAGAAGGATTTGCTTTTGAGACATGTAGGATGTGCATTGCCAAGTTGCATGTTGTTTTGATAACTGTATTTAGTGTATTGAACAATGCTTGTTAGCAATCGAAAAAAACAGTAAAGGTACAACAAATTTAAAGGGATGGCTTTAGATAAATGTACTGAAAACCCTATTGAATAAAAACTTCAGGAGAAAATCAGTTGGCCAGCAAGTGGGAGGGTTCTCAGCAGTTGAATGAAATGTATTCATGAAATGTATTCAGCGCGCGCAAGGGAACCACGCCTACAAACCCTGTTACGCACCTTCATAAGATATGTCTGAATACCAACTACTGAGAAGTGCAGCGTGCATAGAAAAGGCGTACATTTCGTAAGTCTGAATCGGGCCCTATGTTCCCTGGTTAAAAGTAGTGTATGTTTTAGTGAGTAAGGTGGCATTTGAGACGTAACCTTAGACTTGAGTTTCCCTGAATACGCAAATAACATCTTATGTCCGTATACAGGTTGGTTTGCTTTGAGATAATCTTATGTTGAGTCAATGTGTGTGTGTGTGTGTGAGTGAGTGATGGGTAGAGAGATAATCACAAATATTGTTGAAAAATACATGTCACGCCACATGGCTTTAATCTGTGACGTGTGTGTGTGTGTGTGTGTGTGCGTGCGTGTTTGTGTCACTTTGAAATATCACTTCCCCTGTGATTGCATGAATACACACACAGACACACACCTACAGAAGAACGCGTGGAAATAGTGTCTTTATTTTATCTTTTAGAAATGTGTGCTGATATAGTGTAGGAATACCTCATCATTTAGTGTTGATACTGATATAGTATAGGAATACCTCATCATTTAGTGTTTATACTGATATAGTGTAGGAATACCTCATCATTTAGTGTTTATACTGATAGTATAGGAATACCTCATCATTTAGTATTTATACTGATAGTATAGGAATACCTCATCATTTAGTGTTTATACTGATAGTATAGGAATACCTCATCATTTAGTGTTTATACTGATAGTGTAGGAATACCTCATCATTTAGTGTTTATACTGATATAGTATAGGAATACCTCATCATTTAGTGTTTATACTGATATAGTATAGGAATACCTAATCTTTTAGTGTTTATACTGATATAGTATAGGAATACCTCATCATTTTCTGTTTATACCACTACAGTCAAGTTCTTTCACTCCGATCTTGACAGACCGTTTTTGTAAGGACCTAGAGTTTGTGCACAGGGGGCACTGTCATGCTGAAACAGGAAAAGGCCTTCCCCAAACTGTTGCCACAAAGTTGGAAGCCAGAATCGTCTAGAATGTCATTGTATGCTGTAGCGTTAGGATTTCCCTTCACTGGAACTATGGGGCCTAGCCCGAACCATGAAAACCAGCCCCAGACCATTATTCCTCCTCCACCAAACTTTACAGTTGGCACTATGCATTCGGGCAGGTAATGTTCTCCTGGCATCCGCCAAACCCAGATTCGTCCGTCGAACTGCCAGATGGTGAAGCGTGATTCATCACTCCAGGGAACGTGTTTCCACTGCTCCAGAGTCCAATGGCGGCGAGCTTTACACCACTCCAGCCGACGTGTTGTGACAAGGTAGGGGGGGTATACAGAAGATAGCCCTATTTGGTAAAAGACCAAGTCCGTATTATGGCAAGAACAGTGCATATAAGCAAAGAGAAATGACCGTCCATCATTACTTTAAGACATGAAAGTCAGTCAATCTGGAAAATTTCAAGAACTTGTAAAGTTTATTCAAGTGCAGTCACAAAAACCATCAAGCGCTATGATGAAACTGGCTCTCATGAGGACCGCCACAGGAAAGGAAGACCCAGAGTTACCTCTGCTGCAGAGGATAAGTTCATTAGAGTTACCAGCCTCAGAAACTGCAGCCCAAATAAATGCTTAATAGAGTTCAAGTCACAGACACATCTCAACATCAACTGTTCAGAGGATAGTACATGAATCAAGCCTTCATGGTCGAATTGCTGCAAAGAAACCACTACTAAATGACACCAATAAGAAGAAGAGACCTGCTTCGGCCAAGAAACACGAGCAATGGATATTAGACCGGTGGAAATCTGTCCTTTGGTCTGAAATGTTTGGTTCAAACCGCCATGTCTTTGTGAGACGCGGTGTGGGTGAACGGATGATCTCTGCATGTGTAGTTCCCACCGTAAAGCATGGAGGAGGAGGTGTTATGGTGTGGGGGTTCTTTGCTGGTGACACTGTCTGTGATTTATTTAGAATTCAAGGCACACTTAACCAGCGTGGCTACCACAACATTCTGCATTGATACGTCATCGCATCTGGTTTGGGCTTAGTGGGACTATCATTTGTTTTTCAACAGGACAATGACCCAACACACCTCCAGGCTGTGTAAGGGCTATTTTACCAAGAAGGAGAGTGACGGAGTGCTGCATCAGATGACCTGGCCTCCACAATCCTCTGACCTCAACCCAATTTGAGATGGTTTGGGATGAGTTGGACCTCAGAGTGAAGGAAAAGCAGCCAACAAGTGCTCAGCATATGTAGGAACTCCTTCAAGACTGTTGGAAAAGCATTCCAGGTGAAGCTGGTTGAGAGAATGCCAAGAGTGTGCAAAGCTGTCATCAAGGCAAAGGGTGGCTACTTTGAAGAATCTCAAATATAAAAATGCCATTTTGATTTGTTAAAAACACTTTTTTGGTTACTACATGATTCCATATGTGTTATTTCATAGTTTTGATGTCTTCACTATTATCCTACAATGTAAAAAATTGTAAAAAAATAAAGAAAGAAAAACCCTTGAATGAGTAAGTGTGTCCAAACTTTTGACTTGTAGTGTACACAATGGTGTTCCGCAGGGGGTCGATTCTAGGACCTGTTCTTTTCACTATTTATGTAAATGCTATTGGTCAATCTGTTAAAAGTTGTACATTCAATCTATATGTGGATGATTATTTATTTTATTTATTTATTTATTATGTACTTAATTTCCCCCGACTGCTGACCTGTCTGTGACAAGGCTACTGTCTGATTCTACAGCTGTACAGGAAGCCCTTACTGACTTAAAACTCATGCTTAATATGGGCTAAACTAAATATATGTTGTTTTCAAGTTCTCGTAACTGTTGGATAACTCTGGAGACTCCTTTGGTGTCATTGGCCTTTAATTTGTTATTTTCCATATGTCTGGAATAATCTCTAAAAAGTAGTACACAGAGATGCCTTAGTGTCCCTGGGTCAGTTTAGAGAGATGCCTTAGTGTCCCTGGGCTATCAGAGGGAAGAGAACGAGA
Organism: Coregonus suidteri; assembly: GCA_036851935.1. NCBI lineage: Eukaryota > Metazoa > Chordata > Actinopteri > Salmoniformes > Salmonidae > Coregonus > Coregonus suidteri. Next base: position 4,040,583 of record CM072256.1, read on the forward strand.
CACAGAGAGATGCTTCAACAATATTCACATTTGCATTTTCTGCCTATAAAGCTTATTGGATTAAACAAAAAATATACAGAGAGAGAGAAATTGACACCCCATTGGAACCCTGCATGCAGAGCTCTGTAAGATTCTCCTACATGTCCAGAGGAAAACTACAAACAATGCATGCAGGGCAGAATTAGGCCAATATCCATTAATAATAAAAACTCAAAAAATAGCAATTAAGTTTTGGAAACATCTAAAATACAACGATCCCCCTCTCATATCATTACCAAGCCCTGCAATGCCAAGAGCTGAGCAAAGAAAAGAGTCCCCTCATCCAGCTGGTCCTGGGGCTGAGTTCACAAACCTGTTCTACTAACACACTGAAGCCTCAGGACCAGAACATCCAATCAATCAGAATAAACCAAATTACAACACAGTCAAAACAAAACTACATTACCTATTGGGAAACACAAGCACAAGCACAAAGGAAAATGCAGTGCTATCTGGCCCTAAATCGACAGTACACCGTGGCAAACTATTTGACCATGGTTACTGATCAAAACCTTAGAAAAACCTTGACAAAGTACAGGCTCAGTGAGCACAGCCTTGCCATTGAGAAGGGTAGACACAGGAAAACCTGTCTCCCTGTAGAGGAAAGGCTGTGCAACCACTGCACCACAGCAGAACCTGAGACAGAGCTGCATTTCCTGACAAAATGTCAAAAATATAAAACAATTAGAGAGAGTCATTTCCCCAAATATGAAACCCTTATTCAAGGTTTCAAAGACCTCTCTGATGAGAATAGGCTTCCCGTCCTGTTGGGGGAGGACTCAGGCTCCCCGTCCTGTTGGGGGAGGACTCAGGCTACCCGTCCTGTTGGGGGAGGACTCAGGCTACCCGTCCTGTTGGGGGAGGACTCAGGCTACCCGTCCTGTTGGGGGAGGACTCAGGCTACCTGTCCTGTTGGGGGAGGACGCAGAGAGCTGTGGGTTGGCAGGATAGGCTACCCGTCCTGTTGGGGGGAGGACTCAGGCTACCCGTCCTGTTGGGGGAGGGACTCAGGCTACCCGTCCTGTTGGGGGGGAGGACGCAGAGAGCTGTGGGTTGGCAGCGCACTACATTGCTGCCTGCCATAAGATGAGGGACAGTGTCTGACAGACCAACCCACAGCGAGAGAGACAGTATGCATAGAGAAGAGAAAGAGAGAGATGGAAACAGAGGCAGTTAATGAGAGAGAAAGAGCAAAGGGAAATGGAGAGAGAGAGAGATGCTTTGAAGTCTTAAATCTGAACCTCATTAAATAGATAGAGCAGAGTAAGTGAGGGAGAGAGGGATAGAGAGAGAAATGGAGAGAGAAAAAGAAAGAGAGGGAGAGAGACATGAAGAGCGAAAGAGAGAGATTGAGAGAGAGAGAGAGAGAGAGAGAGAGAAAGAAATGGAGAGAGAGAAAAAGAGAGAGATGGAGAGAGAGAGAGAGAGAGATCATGAGCAGATGAGCTCCTGAATCTTATGGGAATTTTTCTACAAAAATATATATTTAGAGTTGGATAAACTTCCTGTGTGCTACCTACAGTGGGGAGAACAAGTATTTGATACACTGTCGATTTTGCAGGTTTTCCTACTTACAAAGCATGTAGAGGTCTGTAATTTTTATCATAGGTACACTTCAACTGTGAGAGACGGAATCTAAAACAAAAATCCAGAAAATCACATTGTATGATTTTTAAGTAATTCATTTACATTTTATTGCATGACATAAGTATTTGGCATGAGAGTCTGCTATATAAATTGATGGAAAGTGGTGTTGGGGGAAAAACATACAACATTATAAAATCCATGTACACAAACAACAAGTGTGCAGTTAAAATTGCAAAAAACAGACAGATTTCTTTCCTCAGGGCCGGGGGTGAGACAGGGATGCAGCTTGATCTCCACCCTCTTCAACATATATATCAACGAATTGGCGAGGGCACTAGAACAGTCTGCAGCACCCGGCCTCACCCTACTAGAATCTGAAGTCAAATGTCTACTGTTTGCTGACGATCTGGTGCTTCTGTCCCCAACCAAGGAGGGCCTACAGCAGCACCTAGATCTTCTGCACAGATGCTGTCAGACCTGGGCCCTGCCAGTAAATATCAGTAAGACAAAAAATAATGGTGTTCCAAAAAAGGTCCAGTTGCCAGGACCACAAATACAAATTCCATCTAGACACCGTTGCCCTAGAGCACACAAAAAACGATACATACCTCGGCCTAAACATCAGCGCCACAGGTAACTTCCACAAAGCTGTGAACGATCTGAGAGACAAGGCAAGAAGGGCCTTCTATGCCATCAAAAGGAACATAACATTTGACATACCAATTAGGACCTAAGAATTGCTGGGACCATGACTGGCAAGTGATCTGTGTCACATACTCCTATAATAACATTGCGGGACTGAGGTTGGGTTTTTTGACCAGTTCTTGCGGGTCAAACAGAAAGCCAGCGGGTGCGGGCAGTGTGCTGTATGAAACGCTGTTTTGGGACCAGTTCTTGCGGGTCAAACAGAAAGCCAGCGGGTGCGGGCAGTGTGCTGTATGAAAAGCTGTGGAAGAAAACCAGTCCCGCAAGCAACATTAAGACAATTTCCGCTAATGATCAAAATCCAGAAAATATAATTACTTGACACATTGGAAAGAATCAGCCAGAAAACAGAGCAAACTAGAATGCTATTTGGCCCTAAACAGAGAGTACACAGTGGCAGAATACCTGACCACTTTGACTGACCCAAAATTAAGGAAAGCTTTGACTATGTACAGACTCAGTGAGCATAGCCTTGCTATTGAGAAAGGCCGCCGTAGGCAGACCTGGCTCTCAAGAGAAGACAGGCTATGTGCACACTGCCCACAAAATGAGGTGGAAACTGAGCTGCACTTCCTAACCTCCTGCCAAATGTATGACCATATTAGAGACACACAGTAATGATTACTGTTTTTTTATTTTTATTGTTTGTCCCTTTTGTTTATTATCTATTTCACTTGCTTTGGCAATGTAAACATGTGTTTCCCATGCCAATAAAGCCCTTTGAATTGGGAGAGAGAGAGAGAGAGAGAGAGAGAGAGAGAGAGAGAGAGAGAGAGAGAGAGAGAGAGAGAGAGAGAGAAGATAATTGTTATTATTCATTATTTTATTATAATGTATACATTGTTGCTTTGGCAATATTGACACAATGTTTTTCATGCCAATAAAGCAAATTGAATTTGAGAGAGAGAGAGGTTGGGAGGGAGGGAGATGGAGAAAGAGAGAGGGAGGGATAAAGAGAAGAGATAGGGAGGGAGAGAGAGAGAGAGAGAGAAATAAACTGAGAAAGAGGGAGGGAGAGAGAGAGAGAGAGATTTCATGCCAAGAAGAGAGAGAGAGAGAGAGAGAGAGAGAGAGAGAGAGGCAGAGAGAGATAGGGAGAGAGAGAGACAGAGAGAGGGAGGGATAAAAAGAAGAGATAGGGAGGGAGAGAGAGAGAGAGACAGAGAGAGAGAGAGAGAGAGAGAGAGGCAGAGAGAGAGAGAGAGAGAGAGCGAGAGAGAGAGAGAGAGAGACAGAGAGAGAGAGAGGGAGAGAGATAGAAAATAGAGAGACAGAAAGAGAGAGAGAAATGGAGAGAGAGAAAGATAATTGTTATTATTCATTATTTTATTATAATGTATACATTGTTGCTTTGGCAATATTGACACAATGTTTTTCATGCCAATAAAGCAAATTGAATTTGAGAGAGAGAGAGATTGGGAGGGAGGGAGATAGATGGGGAGAGAGAGATGGAGAGAGACAGAGAGAGAGAGAGAGAGAGGGAGAGACAGAGAGAGAGAGAGAGAGGCAGAGACAGAGAGAGAGACATTTACATTTACATTTACGTCATTTAGCAGACGCTCTATCCAGAGCGACTTACAAATTGGGAGAGAGACAGAGAGAGAGAGATAGAGAGAGAGACAGAGAGAGAGAGACAGAGAGAGAGAGAGAGAGAGAGAGAGAGACGAGAGAGAGAGAGAGAGAGAGGAGAGAGAGAGAGAGAGAGAGAGAGAGCGGCAGAAGAGAGAGAGAGAGAGACATAGAGAGAGACATAGAGAGAGAGGCAGAGAGAGAGAGAGAGAGACAGAGAGAGAGAGAGAGAGAGAGACAGAGAGAGAGAGAGAGAGAGAGAGAGAGGGAGAGAGAAATAAACTGAGAAAGAGGGAGCGAGATAGAAGAGAGCCAGAGAGCGATGGCGAGAGAGAGAAAGGAAGAGAAGAAAGATGGAGAATTAATTTTTTTATTTAACTAGGCAAGTCAGTTAAGGACAAATTCTTTATTTACAATGACGGCCTACACCGGCCAAATTGTGCGCCGCCCTATGGGACTCCCAATCACGGCCGGTTGTGATACAGCCTGGAATCGAACCAGGGGTCTGTAGTGACTGCCTCAAGCACTGAGATGCAGTGCCTTAAACCGCTGCGCCACTGGGAGCCCCAGGAGGGAGGGAGGGAGAGACGGAGCATGGAAAGGCCTGTCCTAGATAAATAGATAGAGGCTCATTACAAGGCTCTTATTGGAGATAATTCTGACAATATTGAGGCTAAGCTGTATTCCTTCAGGGAATCACTTAGGAAAATCAATAAATGGACCGAATACATGAATATTGATGAGTGAAAGGAGAGAGGGAATGAGAGAGAAGGAGAGAGAGAGAGAAAAGAGAAAAGACAGACGAGTCTTTGTTCCATTTGTCCGTCAGCAGAGGAGAGTGAAAGGAGAGAGGGAAGGAGAGAGGGAAGGAGAGTGAAAGGAGAGAGGGAAGGAGAGAAAAAGAGGGAAGCTTGTGCAATTTCTTAGACAGCAGAGATAAGCTATGATAGATAAGCTATGTGATCTGAAGGGGTTTTGGTAAAGCTTTGGGATAACTCTTGTGTAGATTAGTAATAACCCCATTTTATATAGGCCAGTAAGCCATGGGAAATAAAACAGCTAATACAACGTGAACTAAGGGAATGGAAGGATGGAGAGAGCAGAGGGGGATGAGGGGGGAGAGAGGTACAGTGAAATGGGGGGATGGAGAGAGGAAGCATGGAGAGGGGGATGAGGGAGAGATACAGTGAAATGGGGGGGATGGAGAGAGGAAGCATGGAGAGGGGGATGAGGGAGAGATACAGTGAAATGGGGGGATGGGGAGAGGAAGCATGGAGAGGGGGATGAGGGGGGGAGAGGGTACAGTGAAATGGGGGGATGGAGAGAGGAAGCATGGAGAGGGGGATGAGGGAGAGGTACAGTGAAATGGGGGGGATGGGGAGAGGAAGCATGGAGAGGGGGATGAGGGAGAGATACAGTGAAATGGGGGGATAATAATAATAATATGCCATTTAGCAGACGCTTTTATCCAAAGCGACTTACAGTCATGCGTGCATACATTTTTTTTTGTGTATGGGTGGTCCCGGGGATCGAACCCACTACCTTAGCGTTACAAGCGCCGTGCTCTACCAGCTGAGCTACAGAGGAAGGGGAGAGGAAGCATGGAGAGGGGGATGAGGAGGGAGAGAGGTACAGTGCACACACTTGCCTTCATCTCCATCGTATCCCATGATGACTTCCACTTCTGCGTTAACAGGGAATTATTTGAGTCCAATCAGAGTTCCACAAACGTTATTTCAGGAGGGGCATGAGCAGTCTGTGTTGAAGGGGTTCAAGCATGGGTTGTATAGTCTGTGCTGAAGGGGGCAGGCCTGGTTGTGTAGTCTGTGCTGAAGGGGGCAGGCCTGGTTGTGTAGTCTGTGTTGAAGGGGCAGGCCTGGTTGTGTAGTCTGTGCTGAAGGGGGCAGGCCTGGTTGTGTAGTCTGTGTTGAAGGGGGCAGGCCTGGTTGTGTAGTCTGTGTTGAAGGGGCAGGCCTGGTTGTGTAGTCTGTGCTGAAGGGGGGGCAGGCCTGGTTGTGTAGTCTGTGCTGAAGGGGGCAGGCCTGGTTGTGTAGTCTGTGTTGAAGGGGGCAGGCCTGGTTGTGTAGTCTGTGCTGAAGGGGGCAGGCCTGGTTGTGTAGTCTGTGCTGAAGGGGGCAGGCACACATACACACACCGCTCTCAGGCGAACCCAGGGTCAATCGCTATAAACGCAGGATTTTGAAGGCCGACTATTTCTGTATTTCATCTTATCCAATGAGAGAAGAGGAAAGCTACTGCTTTTGAGGGCAAGTCAAGGGTTTAACATCGCTTATGGAAAAAAGATTTGTGAATGAACATCTCTAGGCTAAATGAACATCTCTAGGCTAAATGAACATCTCTAGGCTAAATGAACATCTCTAGGCTAAATTAACATATCCAGGCTAAATTAACATATCCAGGCTAAATTAACATCTCTAGGCTAAATTAACATATCTAGGCCAAATTAACATCTCCAGGCTAAATTAACATATCTAGGCTAAATTAACATATCCAGGCTAAATTGACATATCTAAGCTAAATTAACATCTCTAGGCTAAATTAACATCTCCAGGCTAAATTAACATCTCCAGGCTAAATTAACATATCCAGGCTAAATTAACATATCTAGGCTAAATTAACATATCTAGGCCAAATTAACATCTCCAGGCTAAATTAACATCTCTAGGCTAAATTAACATATCCAGGCTAAATTGACATCTCTAAGTTAAATTAACATCTCTAGGCTAAATTAACATCTCCAGGCTAAATTAACATCTCTAGGCTAAATTAACATCTCCAGGCTAAATTAACATCTCCAGGCTAAATTAACCTCTCTAGGCTAAATGAACATCTCCAGGCTAAATTAACATCTCCAGGCTAAATTAACATATCCAGGCTAAATTAACATCTCCAGGCTAAATGTAGTAAAGAGACACCAAGGGGTACAACAGTATTTTCCTACTAGCACTGATTTTGATCTTCTTTATTGAGGATAAATGTACATAATGTTATTGAGATATGTGGTAGTCTCACCTGGCTATGTTAAGATGGGATGCACTAACTGTAAGTGGCTCTGGAGAAGAGCGGCTCCTAAATGACTAAATTGTAAATGGCTACGTCAGGAGAATGGACTGATATCTGCTGTGTGGGTGATATTATTTGTCTCTTCTGCGTCCCAAATGGTGTCCCCATTGGGCCGTAGTCAAAAGTAGTGCACTATATAGGGAATAGGGTGCCATTCTCTGGTCTAAAGTAGTGCACTATATTGGGAATAGGGTGCCATTCTCTGGTCTAAAGTAGTGCACTATATAGGGAATAGGGTGCACATGCTATTTGTCAAAGGCTTATGTGATTTGTCTTGATTATCTACAGCTCCAATCAAAAATGACAATAGGAAATAAATATCCATGGTGTGTGTGTGTGTGTCTGTGTGTGTGTGTGTGTGTGTGTGTGTGTGTGGTTTAGCATTACCACTGAACTGAACTGTACAATCTGTTTTTTCGCTCTCTTATCTCTCTGTTCTCTCTCTGTTCTCTCTCTTCTGTTCCTCTCTCTCTGTTCTCTCTCTCTCTCTGTTCTCTCTCTCTGTTCTCTCTCACTCTCTGTTCTCTCTCTGTTCTCTCTCTCTGTTCTCTGTTCTCTCTCTCTCTGTTCTCTATGTTCTCTCTGTTCTCTCTGTTCTCTCTGTCCTCTCTCTCTGTCCTCTCTCTCTCTGTTCCTCTCTCTCTGTTCTCTCTCTCTGTTCCTCTCTCTTTCTGTTCTCGCTCTCTGTTCTCTCTCTCTGTTCTCTCTCTCTTTCTGTTCTCTCTCTCTGTTCTCTCTCTGTTTCTCTCTCTCTCTGTTCCTCTCTCTCTCTGTTCTCTCTCTGTTCTCTCTCTCTGTTCCTGTCTCTGTTCTCTCTCTCTGTTCTCTCTCTCTCTGTTCCTCTCTCTCTCTGTTCTCTCTCGGTTCCTCTCTCTCTCTGTTCTCTCTCTCTGTTCCTGTCTCTGTTCTCTCTCTCTCTGTTCTCTCTCTCTCTGTTCTCTCTCTCTGTTCTCTCTCTCTGTTCCTCTCTCTCTCTGTTCTCTCTCTCTGTTCCTCTCTCTCTGTTCTCCTCTCTCTCTGTTCTCTCTCTCTGTTCCTCTCTCTTTCTGTTCTCTCTCTCTGTTCTCTCTCTCTTTCTGTTCTCTCTCTCTGTTCTCTCTCTCTGTTCCTCTCTCTCTCTGTTTCTCTCTCTGTTCTCTCTCTCTGTTCTATCTCTCTGTTCTGTCTCTCTCTCTCTCTGTTCCCTGTCTCTGTTCTCTCTCTCTGTTCTCTCTCTCTCTGTTCTCTCGCTCTGTTTCTCTCTCGGTCCTCTCTCTCTCTGTTCTCTCTCTCTGTTCCTGTCTCTGTTCTCTCTCTCTGTTCTCTCTCTCTCTGTTTCTCTCTCTCTGTTCTCTCTCGGTTCCTCTCTCTCTCTTTCTGTTCTCTCTCTCTGTTCTCTCTCTCTCTGTTCCTCTCTCTCTGTTCTCTCTCTCTCTCTCTCTGTTCTCTCTCTCTCTTTCTGTTCTCTCTCTCTCTGTCTCTCTCTCTCTTTCTGTTCTCTCTCTCTCTGTTCTCTCTCTCTCTGTTCCTCTCTCTCTCTGTTCTCTCTCTGTTCTCTCTCTCTGTTCTATCTCTGTTCTCTCTCTCTGTTCCTGTCTCTGTTCTCTCTCTCTGTTCTCTCTCTCTCTGTTCTCTCGCTCTGTTCTCTCTCTCGGTTCCTCTCTCTCTCTGTTCTCTCTCTCTTTTCCTCTCTCTCTGTCTCTCCTTTCTCTCTCTGTTCTCTCTCTCTCTCGCTCTCTGTTCTCTATCTCTGTTCCGCTCTCTCTCTGCTCTCTCTCTGTTCTCTCTCTCTGTTCCTCTCTCTCTCTCTGTTCTCTCTCTGTTCTCTCTCGGTTCTATCTCTGTTCTCTCTCTCTGTTCCTGTCTCTGTTCTCTCTCTGTTCTCTCTCTCTCTGTTCTCTCTCTCTGTTCCTCTCTCTCTGTTCCTTCTCTCTCTGTTCTCTCTCTCGCTCTGTTCTCTATCTCTGTTCCTCTCTCTCTCTGCTCTCTCTCTCTGTTCTCTCTCTGTTCCTCTCTCTCTCTGATCTCTCTCTGTTCTCTCTCTGTTCCTCTCTCTCTGTTCTCTCTCTCTGTGTTCTCTCTCTCTGTTCTCTCTCTCTGTGTTCTCTCTCTGTTCTCTCTCTGTTCCTTCTCTCTCTCTCTCTTCTCTCTCTCTCTGTCTCGTTCTCTCTGGTCTTCTCTCTCTGTTCCTGTCTCTTCTCTCTCTGTTCTCTCTCCTCTGTTCTCTCTCCTCTTTCTCTTCTTCTCGTTCTCTCTCTCTCTGTTCTCTTCTCTCTGCTGCTCCCCCGCTCCCCCTCTCCCTCTCTGCTCCCCTCTCCCTCTCCCTCTGTTCTCCCCCTCCCTTCGCCTCCCCCTCCCTTACTCCTCCCTCTCCTTCTCTTCCTGTTCCTCCTCTCTCCTCCCCCCTCCCTGTTCTCTCTCAAAAAAAAAATCCCTCTCCTCCCCCTCCCTTTATCTCTCCGCCTCTGGTTCTTCTCCTTCCCCCCTCCCTTCTACACCCCCTCCCCTCGTCCTTCCCCTCCTCCTCTCTCTCCCCCCTCATGTCTCTTCCCCCTCCCCCTCTCCTCCCCCCTATCTCTCCCCCCTCCCCCCTCCCCCCATCCTCCCCCTCCCCTCGCCCCCCCCCCTTCGCCTCCTCTCCCTTCCCCCCTCATCTCTACTCTCCCCTCCTCCCTCCTCCCCCTCTCCCCCTCTCCTCCCCCTCCCTTTCTCCTCCGCTCTCTTCTCCGTCCCCCTCCCCTCTACGCCCCTACCCCTCTCCTCCCCCTCTACTCCTCTCCTCCCCCTATTTCTCTTCCCCCCCCCTCCCCCTCTCCCTCCCGTTCCCACTCCCCTAAAGGTCTCCTCCACATCTCTCAAGACAAACTGGAGCACTGGGCCAGCCACACTTTGTAGTACATGGGCCCCCACTCCAAATAGCACCTCTCCCAGCCACTCTTAAAATAGGCCCCTGGCAGCACAGGTCCCCTTTCCATCCTGACAAAGTGCTGACGCTCAACCCCTCCCTTCTACTCTCCCCTTCTCCTCCCCTACCTCTCCTTTCCCTCATCCATCCCTCTCCCCCTACCCTCTCCTGTCCTCGTTCCTGAAAATTGACAGAACGGACAGATCACTCTGAATCCCAGCGTTCACTTCCATTAGATACAGACAGACACTCCCTCACCCAACTCATCTCACACACACACACACTTTCACTCACCCACACACACCACACACACACACACAACACACACATGACCCACCACCACTCACTCACAACGGCTTCACACTCACACCAAAGGCTCGTAAATCGTTTTCACATGGGCCAGAACATCGTGACTTAAATAGCACCTGGGCCTCTCCACTCTTATTTTTCCCTTTCTGTTCCGCCTCCCTTCTCCCTTCCCCCTTTCTACTCCGCCCCTCAAGATTCCTCTAATTATCCCCTAACCTCCACTATCCCCTGCTCCTCCCTACCCCTTCCCTCCCTCTACTCCCTCCTATCCCCTCTCCTACCTCTATCACCCTCTCCTCTCCCTCTATCCCACTCTCCTCCCTCTATCCCCTCTACTCCTCTATCCTCCTTCTCCTCCCTCTATCCCCTCTCATTCCTCTATCCCTCTCCCACCTCTTATCCCACTCTCCTCCCTCTATCCCCTCTCCCTCGACTCTATCCACTCAGTCCTCCCTCTTATACCCCTCTCTCCTTCTCCTCACCTCTCCTGTAACCTAATATCCCCTCTCCTCCCATCTATCTATATCTTACTCCCTCTAAACACGTCCTCTATTCCACCTCCCCTCTCCTCTATTCATCTCCTTCTCTATACCCTCTCCTGCTCTCTCCCCTCCCTCTCTATCCCCTCTCCTCCCTCTATCCTAGTCTCCTCTCTCCTCCCTCTATCCCCTCTCTGTCCCTCTGATCCCCTCTCAGACACTCTATCCCCTCTCCGCCCTCTATCCCCTCTCCCCCTCTATCCCCTCCTCCCTCTATCCCCTCTCCTCCCTCTATCCCCTCTCCTCCCTCTCCTCCCTCTCCTCCCTCTATCCCCCTCCTCCTCTATCCCTCCTCCTCCCTCTAGTCCCCTCCCCTCCTCTATCCCCTCTCCTCTCCCCCTCTATCCCCTCTCCTCCCTCTATCCCCCTCTCCTCCCGCTATCCCCTCTCTCCATCTATCCCCCTCTCCTCCCTCTAATCCTCCCTCCTCTATCCCCTCTCCTACCCTCTATCCCCTCTCCTCCCTCTATCCCCCTCTCCTCCCTCTATCCCCTCTCCTCCCTCTATCCCCGCCTCACCTCTATCCCCTCTCCTCCCTCTATCCCCTCTCCTCCTCTATCCCCTCTCCTCCCTCTCCTCCTCTATCCCCTCTCCTCCCTCTATCCCCTCTCCTCCCTCTATCCCCTCTCCTCCTCTATCCCCTCTCCCCCCTCTATCCCCTCTCCTCCCTCTATCCCCTCTCCTCCCTCTATCCCGTCTCCTATCCCCTCTCCTCCCCTCTCCTCCTCTATCCCCTCCCCTCCTCTATCCCCTCTCCTCCCTCTATCCCCTCTCCTCCCTCTCCTCCCTCTCCTCCCTCTATCCCCTCTCCTCCCTCTATCCCCTCTCCTCCCTCTATTCTCCCCTCTCCCTCCTCTATCCCCCTCTCCTCCTCTAATCCCCCTCCTCTCTCTATCCCTCTCTCCTCCTATCTCTATCCCTCTCCCTCCCCCTCTATCTCTCCTCCCTCTATCCCCTCTCTCTCCCTCTATCCACCCTCTCCTCCCTCTAATCCCCTCTCCTCCCTCTATCCCCTCTCCTCCCTCTATCCCCTCTCCTCCCTTCTATCCCTCTCCTCCCTCTCCTCCTCCCTCCCCCTCTTCCCCCTCTATCCCCTCTCCTTCCTCATATCCCCTCATCCTCCCTCTATCCCTCTCTCCTCCCTCTATCCCCTCTCCCTCCCTCTATCCCCTCTCCTCCCTCTTATCCCCTCTCCTCCCTCTCCCTCCTCATCTCCCCCCTCTATCCCCTCTCCTCCTCTATCCCCCTCTGCTTCCTCTATCTCCCCTTCTTTCCCTCCCTCTATCCCCTCTCCTCCTCTATCCCCTCTCCTCCTCTATCCCAATCTCCTCCTCTTATCCCCTCTCCTCCTCTACCAACTTTCTCCTCCTCTAAACCTCTTCCTCCTCTCCTCCCTCTATCCCCTCTCTCCTCTCCTCCTCTATCCCCTCATCCTCCTCTATCCCCTCTCCTCCCTCTATCCCCTCTCCTCCCTCTATCCCTACTCTCCTCCCTCTATCCCCTCTCCTCCTCTCTATCCCCTCTCCTCTTGAGATATCCTCCTATCCCCTCCGATCCTCCCCTCTCCTCCCTCGCCTCCTCCTCTCTATCCTATCCCTCTCCTCCCTCTATCCCCTCTCCTCCTCTAACTCCCTCTATCCCCTCTCCTCCTCCCCTCTATCCCCTCTCCTCCGTATCCTCTATCCCCTCTCCTCCCTCTATCCCCTCTCCTCCCTCTATCCCCTCTCCTCCCTCTTCTTCCCTCTCCTCCCTCTATCCCTCTTCCTCCTCCTCCCTCTATCCCCTCTCCTCCCTCTATCCCCTCTCCTCCCTCTATCCCCTCTCCTCCCCCTCTCCCCCTCTCCTCCCTCTATCCCCTCTCCTCCCTCCCTCCCTCTAGTCCCCTCTCCTCCTCTATCCCCTCTCCTCCCCTCTATCCCCTCTCCTCCCTCTAATCCCCTCTCCCCTCTCGATCCCCTCTCCTCCCTCTATCCCTCTGCTCCCTTCTCTATCCCCTCTCCTCCCTCTCCCCCCCTCTATCCCCTCTCCTCCCTCTATCCCCTCTCCTCCTCTATCCCTCTCTCTCTCCCTCTATCCCCTATCTCTCCTCCTCTATCCCCTCTCCTCACCTCTATCCCCTCTCCTTCCTCTATCCCCTCTCCTCCCTCTAGTCCCCTCTCCCTCCCTCTATCCCCTCTCCTTATCTATCCTCTAAAATAACCCCTCTCCTCCATCTATCCCCTCTCCTCCCTCTATTCCCTCATCCTCCCTCTATCCCCTCTCCTCCCTCTATCCTCTCTCCCTCCCTCCCTATCCTCCTCTCCTCCCTCTATCCCCCTCTCCCTTCCTCTATTAACCCTCTGTACTCCTCTATCCCCTCTCCTCCTCTATCCCTCTCCTGCCTCTATCCCCCTCCTCCCTCTATCCCCTCCTCCCTCTATCCCCTCTCCTCCCTCTATCCCCTCTCCTCCCTCTATCCCCTCTCCTTCCCTCTATCCCTCTCCTCCCTCTCCTCCCTCTATCCCTCTCCTGTCTATTCCCTTCCCTCCTCTAATCCCTCTCACTCCCTCTATTTTCCTTTCCTCCATTCTCCTCACCTCTATCCTCATCTCCTCCCTCTATCCCCTCTCCTCCCTCTATCCCCTCTACCTCCTCTTATCCCCTCTTCCTCCATCCACTCTCCCTCTCCTCCCTCTCTGTCCCCTTCTCTCCTCCCCCTCTATCCCCTCTCCTCCCTCTCCTCTTTCCTCCCTCTATCCCTCCCCTCCTCTATCCCCTCTCCTCCCTCTATCCCCTCTCCCCTCTCTCCTCTATCCCCTTTTCTCTCTCTCCTCCTCTATCTTCTTTCCCCCCTCCTTTATCCCCTCTTCCCCCTCTATAGTCCCTCTCCTCCCTATATCCCCTCTCCTCCCTATATCCTTTCTCTCCTCTCATCTATCCCCTCTCCTCCCTCTATCCCCTCTCCTCCCTCTCCTCCCTCTATCCCCTCTCCTCCCTCTCCTCCTCCTCCCTATCCATCTCCCCCCTCTATCCCCTCTCCTCCTCTATCCCCGTCTCCTCCCTCTTATCCCCTCTCCTCCATCTATTCCCTCTGTCCTATCCCCTCTCCTCCCTCTATCCCCTCTTCCTCCCTCTATCCCCTCCCTCCCTCTATCCCCTCATCCTCACTCTATATCCCCTCTCCTCCTCTCCCCATCCCTCTCTATCCTCCTCTACTCCCTCTCTCCTCCTCTTATCTATCCATCTCCTCCCTCTATCCCCTCTTCCTCTATTCCCTTCTGCTCCCTCTCCCTCTCCTCCCTCTATCCCCCTCTCCCTCCCTCATTCCCTCTCCTCCCTCTATACCCTCTCCGCCCCTTTATCCTCCTCTCCTCCCTTCTATCGTCGTCTCCCTCTATCCCTCTCCTCCCTCTATCCCCTCTCCTCCCTCTATCCCCTCTCCTCCGCTATCCTCTATCCCCCTCTCTCCCTCTATCCCCTCTCCTCCTCTATCCCTCTCCTCCCTCCTCTATCCTCCTCTCCTCCTCTAATCCCCTCTCCTCAATCCCCTATCCCTCTCCTCTCTCCTCCTCTATCCCCTCTCCTGTCCCTCTATCCCCCTCTCCTCCTCTATCCTCCCCTCTGCCTCTCCTCTATCCCCTCTCCTCTCCTGAGCTCCCCATCTCCTCCTCTATCTAACCCCTCCCAGCCCTCTATCCCCTATCCTCCCTCCCCTCTATCCCCTCTCCTTCTCCCTCTATCCCCTCTCCTCCCTCTATCCCCTCTCCTCCTCTATCCCCCTCGTCCCTCCTATCTATCCCCTCTCCTCCTCTATCCCCTCTCCTCCCTCTTCCCCTCTCTCCCCTGTCGTCTCCTCCCTCTATCCCCTCTCCTCCCTCTACTATCCCCTCTCCTCCCTCTATCCCCATCTCCTTCCTCTCTCCCTCCTCGCCTCCCCTCTCCTCCCTCTATCCCCTCCTCCTCACTCTATCCCCTCTCCTCCCTCTATCCCCTCTCCTCCTCTATCCCTCTCCTCCCTCTATCCCTCTCCTCCTCTATCCCCTCTCGCTCCTCTCTCCCTATCCCCTCTCCTCCCTTATCCCCCTCTATCCTCCCTCTAACCCTCTCCTCCCCTCCCCTCTATCCCCTCTCCATCCCTCTATCCTCTCCTCCCCTTTCCCTCGTCCTCCTCTTCCCCTCTCCTCCCTCTATCCCCCTCTTCCCTTATGTCCTTTTCTCCTCTATCCTCTCTCCTCCCTCTATCCCTCTCCTCCCTCTATCCCCTCTCCTCCCTCTATCCCCTCTCCTCCATCTTCCCCTCTTCCTCTTTTCCCCCTCCTCCCCTCTCCTCCCTCTCTCCCCCTCTCCTCCTCCTATCCCCTCTCCTCCCTCTATCCCCTCTCCTCCTCTCTCCCCTCTCCTCCCTCTCATCCCCTCTCCTCCTCTTCCCCTCTCCTCCCCTATCCCCTCTCCCTCCTCTATCCCCTCTCCTCCCTCTATCCCCTCTCCTCCCTCTATCCCCTCTCCTCCTCTATCTCATCTCCTCTCTATCCCCTCTCCTCCTCTATCCCTCTCCTCCTCTATCCCCCTCTCCTCCTCTATCCCCTCTCCCCCCTCTATCCCCTCTCCCCCCTCTATCCCCTCTCCTCCCTCTCGAATCCTCCTCTCCCTCTCCTTCCTCTATCCCCTCGTCCTCCCTTCCCTCTCTCCCCCCTCTATCCCCTCTCCTCCTCTAAATTTCCCTCTCCCCCTCTATCCCCTCTCCTCCCTCTATCCCCTCTCCTTCCTCTATCCCCTCTCCTCCCTCTCCCTCTCCTCCTCTATCCCCTCTCCTCTCCTCTATCCCCTCTCCCTCCTCTCTCCCTCTCCTCTAGTCCCCTCGTCCTCCTCTATCCCCTCTCCCCCCTCTATCCCCTCTCTCCCCTCTATCCCCTCTCCTCCCTCTATCCCCTCTCCTCCCTCTATCCTCTCATCCTCCTCTAATCCCCTCTCCTCCTCTATTCCTCTCCCTCCCTCTCCTCTCCTCTATATCCCCTCTCCTCCCCAACTTCCTCCCTCTATACCCTCTCCTCCCTCTATCCCCCTCTCCTCCTCTATCCCTTCTCCCCCCTCTATCCCAACTCGGCCTCCTCTATCCCCTCTCCTCCCTCTATCCCCTCTCCTCCCCTCTATCCCCTCTCCTCCCTCTATACCCTCTCCTCCCTCTATCCTCTCCTCCTCTATCCCCTCTCCTCCCTCTATCCCCTCTCCTCCTCATACCCTCTCCTCCCTCTATCCCCTCTCCTCCTCCCCCTCTACCTCTCCTATCCCCTCTATCCCTCTATCCCCTCTCCTCCCTCTCCCCCCTCTATCCCCTCTCCCCCCTCTATCCCCTCTCCCCCCTCTATCCCCTCTCCTCCTCTATCCCACTCTCCTCCCTCTATCCCCTCTCCTCCTCTATCCCCTCTCCTCCTCTATCCCCTCTCCTCCCCCCTCCTCTCCTTCCTCTATCCCCTCTCCTCCCCTCTCCTCCTCCCTATCCCCTCTCCTCCCTCTATCCCCTCCCTCCCTCTAGTCCCCTCTCCTCCCCCTATCCCCTCTTCCTCCCTCTATCCCCCTCTCCTCCACACCCCCTCCCCTCTCCTCCCTCTCCTCCCTCTCCTCCCTCTATCCCCTCTCCTCCTCTAATCCCCTCTCCTCCCTCTATCCCCTCTCCTCCCTCTATCCCCTCTCCTCCCCCCTCCCCCTCTCCTCCCCCCTCCCTCTCCTCCTCTATCCCCTCTCCTCCCTCTATCCCCTCTCCTCCCTCTATCCCCTCTCCTCCCTCTCTCCCCTCTCCTCCCTCTCCTCCCTCTATCCCCTCTTCTCCTCTATCCCCTCTCCTTCCATCTATCCCCTCTCCTCCCTCTATCTATCCCCTCTCCTCCTCTATCCCCTCTCCTCCCTCTATCCCCTCTCCTTCCTCTATCCCCTCTCCTCCTCTATCCCCTCTCCTCCCTCTATCCCCTCTCTCCTCTATCCCCTCTCCTCCCTCTCTCCTCCCTCTATCCCCCTCTCCTCCCTCTATCCCCTCTCCTCTCCTCTCATCCCCTCTCCTTGCCTCTATCCCCTCTCCTCCTCTATCCCCCCTCTCCTCCCTCTCCTCCCTCTATCCCCTCTCCCCCTCTATCCCCTCTCCTCCTCTATCCCCTCTCCTCCCCTCTATCCCCTCTCCCCCTCTATCCCCTCTCCTCCCTCTATCCCCTCTCCTCCCCCCTCCCCTCCTCCCCCTCCCCCCTCCCCTCTCCTCCCTCTATCCCCTCTTCTCCCTCTATCCCCTCTCCTCCTCTATCCCCTCTCCTCCTCTATCCCCTCTCTCCTCCTATGCCCTCCCCTCCTCTATCCCCTCTCCTTCCTCTATCCCCTCTCCTCCTCTCGGATCCCCTCTCCTCCTCTATCCCCTCCCCTCCTCTATCCCCTCTCCTCCCTCTATCCCCTCTCCTCCCTCTATCCCCTCCCCTCCTCTATCCCCTCTCCTCCCTCTATCCCCTCTCCTCCCTCTATCCTCTCTATCCCCTCTATGGACACACAACAGAAATCTGCTTTTCAATAAAATATGTTTAATCATGGTAGTCATGCATACAGTATGAGAGAGGATGAAAGAGAGAGAGCGAGAGAGAGACAGAGAGAAAAGGGGGAGGTTAAGGGGTAGAGGGGGATTGAGAGAGAGAGAGAGAGAGAGAGAGAGGGGGGGGGGATTGAGAGAGAAGGGGAGGTTAAGGGGGAGAGGGGGGATTGAGAGAGAGAGAGAGAGAGGAGAGAGAGAGAGAGAGATGAAGGGGGAGAGGGTGACTGAGAGAGAGAGAGAGAGAGCGAGAGAGAGAGACGAGAGAGAGGGAGAGAGAGAGAGAGAGAGAGAGAGAGAGAGAGAGAGAGAGAGAGAGAGAGAGAGAGAGAGAAAGAGAGAGATGAAGGGGTGAGGTCTTTGGAGGGAAAGAGAACAAGATGATCAAGGATCAGATGAGGAGAGGAAACAGGGGATGAAAGCAGAGGGCGCTGGAGTGAGATGGAAGAGAGAAAGAACAACAACACAATTAGACCCAACCAAATCATGAGAAAACAAAAAGAGAATTACTTGACACATTGGAAAGAACAAACAAAAAACAGAGCAAACTAGAATGCTATTTGGAAAGGAAAGCTTTGACTATGTACAGACTCAGTGAGCATAGCCTTGCTATTGAGAAAGGCCGCCTTAGGCAGACCTGGCTCTCAAGAGAAGACAGGCTATGTGCACACTGCCCACAAAATGATGTGGAAACTGAGCTGCACTTCCTAACCTCCTGCCAAATGTATGACCATATTAGAGACACATATTTCCCTCAGATTACAGCGATCCACAAAGAATTCGAAAACAAACCCAATTTTGATAAACTCCCTTATCTACTGGGTGAAAAACCACAGTGTGCCATCACAGCTGCAAGATTTGTGACCTGTTGCCACAAGAAAAGGGCAACCAGTGAAGAACAAACACCATTGTAAATACAACCCATATTTATGTTTATTTATTTTCCCATTTGTACTTGAACTATTTGCACATTGTTACAACACTGTATATATACATAATATGACATTTGAAATGTCTTTTGAAACTTCTGAGTGTAATGTTTACTGTTAATATTTATTGTTTATTTCACTTTGTTTACTATCTACTTCACTTGCTTTGGCAATGTTAACACACGTTTCCCATGCCAATAAAGCCCTTAAATTGAATTTGAATTGAATTGGTTAAGATGCGAAGAAGAGGATACACTGAGCGAGAAGTAAGACATGTGGAAGAGAGAAAGAACCAGATGAATGTGGGTTTTGAAACCCCCTAGAGCAGAGTGACGCACCAAAATGTGGTCCTCTGTAGCTCAATTGGTAGAGCACGGCGCTTGTAACGCCAGGGGTAGTGGGTTCGATCCCAGGGACCACCCATACGTAAACATGTATGCGCACCTGACTGTAAGTAGCTTTGGATAAAAGCGTCTGCTAAATGGCATATTATTATTAAAATCCCCATCAAAATCCATCAGTGTAAGCTGGAAATATGTTTTTGCATTGGATGCTAGTCAATCCACCGCATCCGCCTATGTCGCACCTCAGTATCTGCGGTGAAAGGTGGCAGAGATAGAGCGGTTTTTGTCAGACATAGGCGGATCTTCTCACAAAAAAAGTCTATAGCGTCCGAAACGGTTTTGACCTCCGTTTTGCTCTACGACCCTCACAAGGCCCAGGGGACTCGTCTGAAGGTAAACCAGTATCGTCGACTTCTGTTTAATAGCGTCCAAACCGTTTGGGACCCCACTGTGTAAACTGAGATTGTGATGAGATGTTTCGAGGGAGTCAGGCGCAGGAGGGTAATTCACAGAATAACAGGGTTTTATTCCGACAACACAGAGTTACGCAGTAACGCGTCAAATCACTCCAGTGCGCAATACAGGGGCACTGGAAAATACAAGGCACACGGGAAAATATCCCGGCGATACAAAATACACAGAGCTTCACCGAGCTTCGCTATCCTCCAGAATAAACAATCACACAAAGACAAGGGGCAGAGGGAACACTTATACAGGTACTGATGAGGGGATATGAACCAGATGTGTGTAATAAACAAGACAAAAACAATGGAATGATGAGATGAGGAGCGGCAGTGGCTAGAAGGCCGGTGACGGCGAACACCGAAGCCTGCCCGAACAAGGAGAGTTGGCAGCTTCAGAGGAAGTCATGACAGTACCCCCCCTTGACGCGCAGCTCCAACAGCGTTCCGACACCGGCCTCGGGGACGGCCAGGAGGACGCGGAGCAGGGCGAGCGGGATGGCGACGGTGGAAATCCCGCAATAGGGAGGGATCGAGGATATCCCTCACCGGAACCCAGCACCGCTCCTCCGGACCATACCCCTCCCACTCCACGAGGTACTGAAGGCCCCCCACCCGATGCCTCAAATCCAGGACGGAACGGACGGAGTTAGTACGCCGGGGCCCCCTCGATGTCCAGAGGGGGCGGAGGGAACCTCCCGCCCCTCAGACTCCTGGAGCGGACCAGCCACCACCGGCCTGAGGAGAGACACATGGAAACGAGGTGTTAATACGATAATCTGCCTGCCGCCTCCGGACCCAAAAGAAACGCAGACGACAGCGTGCAGAAGAATGTCCTCTCGTGCCACAGGAGTGACACTGGCGCTGTCGTCCTCCACTCTCCTCATGATCCGGGTTGGGCCTTCCAGGACGTCCTCTAGAAGCCAGCAGGTTGTTCAACAGGATGGCCATGTCCACCAGTTGATTGAACGACAACGTGGTGTCCCGGCAGGCTAGCTCCCTTTGGACGTCCTCTCGTAGATGGCACCGGAAGTGGTCGATGTGTGCCCGCTCGGTCTCCCCGGATCCAGCCACTAGAGTACGAAACTCCAGGGTGAAGTCCTGCGCATGTCCTTGTTCCCTGTCTCAGGTGGACCAG
The DNA here is from genome assembly GCA_036851935.1 of Coregonus suidteri. Taxonomy (NCBI): domain Eukaryota; kingdom Metazoa; phylum Chordata; class Actinopteri; order Salmoniformes; family Salmonidae; genus Coregonus; species Coregonus suidteri. The sequence goes on from CM072256.1 coordinate 4,060,712, forward strand.
CCGATCAAAGGCGGCCCGAAAGAGGCGAGCGAACTCCCCGTAGTTGTCCAACACGGCTCCTCCTTCACTCCAGACCGCGTTTGGCCCACTCCAGGGCTTTCCCCGAGAGGCAGGAGACGAGGGCGGACACCTTCTCCCGCTCCGATGGGAGCTGGGCTGGTGTTAGCAAAGTATAACTCCAGTTGTAGGAGGAATTCCTGGCAGAGGGCAGCTGTCCCGTCAAAATCCCGTGGTCGGGATATATGAATCCCCACTGGGTGCTGGGGTGTGGGTGGCTCAGCTGGTGCCGAAAGATTGGGTCCTCTCCTCTCCAGGCATTGGACGACCTGGAGAACCCGATCCATCGCTTCTCCCAAGCTGGCTAGCATGGTCGAATGCTCACGGACCCGTGCCACGACTCCAGGCATGTGCTCCTCTCCTGCTGACTCCATGTTGGGTGTGTGTGATTCTGTGATGAGGTATTTCGAAGGAGTCAGGCGCAGGAGGGTAATTCACAGAATAACAGGGTTTATTCCGACAACACAGAGTTACGCAGTAAACGTGTGAAATCACTCCAGTGATTCGCACTGGAAAATACAAGGCACACTGAGAAATATCCCTGCGATTCAAAATACACGGAGCTCCACCGAGCTTCGCTATCCTCCACAATAAAACAATCACACACAAAGACAAGGGGGCAAAGGGAACACTTATACAGGTACTGATGAGGGGATACGAACCAGGTGTGTGTAATAAACAAGACAAAACAAATTGAATGATGAGATGAGGAGCGGCAGTGGCTAGGAGGCTGGTGACGACGAACGCTGAAGCCTGCCGAACAAGGAGAGTTGGCAGCTTCGGAGGAAGTCGTGACAGAGATTCTCTACGACCCAAACAAGTGTCATGGGATTCATCTTGAAGGTAACCGATACCGGTTTAAAAAAACAAATGGAAGTATGAAGGTAGTTTTGTGCCTACCCAAAAAAGGGGGTTAAATACACCGCATTCAGAAAGTATTCAGACCCTTCCCTTTTTCCCACATTTTGTTACCTTACAGCCTTATACTAAAATTGATTAAATACAAATTCCTTATCAATCTACACACAATAACCCTATAATGGCAAAGTGAAAACCGGTTTTTAGAAATGTTTGCCAATTTTTATTAAAAATAAGAAACAGAAATTACCTTATGTAAATACGTATTCAGGACCCTTTGCTATGAAACTCGAAATTGAGCTCAGGTGCATCCTGTTTCCATTGATCATCCTTGAGATGTTTCTACAACTTGATTGGAGTCCACCTGTGGTAAATTAAATTGATTGGACATGATTTAGAAAGGCACACACCTGTCTATATAAGGTCCCACAGTTGACAGTGCATTCCAGAGCACATTTTACATTTACGTTTTTACATTTTAGTCATTTAGCAGACGCTCTTATCCAGAGCGACTTACAGGAGCAATTAGGGTTAAGTGCCTTGCTCAAGGGCACATTTACGTCATTTAGCAGACCGCTCTTATTACAAACAACAAATTGGTGCATTCACCCTATAGCCAGTGGGATAACCACTTTACAATTATACTTTTTTTTTTTTTGGGGGGGGGGGGGGTAGAAGGATTACTTTAGCAGTAGGAGTAGCAGTGTTTTTCAGTGGTAATCCATGTTTCCGTCAGTGCCAGGAAGTCGAGGGGACTGGAGGGTGGCATAGGCTGGGATGAAGTCAGCCTTGTTGGCGGCAGAACGGCAGTTCCAGAGGCTGCCTGAGACCTGGAACTCCAGGTGTGTGGTGCGTGCAGGGGACCACCAGGTTAGAGAGGCAGCAGCCACGCGGTGTGGTGTGAGGCGTTTGTGTAGCCTGTGCGGAGAGGAGAGAACAGGGATAGGCAGAGGCATAGTGACAGGCTGCAGCAGATGGCTACAATAATGCAGAGGAGATCGGGATGAAATGAACTAAACATCAGGGAAAGGAGAGAGCAGGCCTCCCTCACCAAAAAAAAATAAATATATATAACTCTCCCAACTTCCACCTCAGAAACTATAATTGTTTCACTGAACCACCCGAGTAAAACTCTCCCCAACTTCCACTTTAGAAATTAGAATTGTTGTAAACTACAGCAGACTGTTTCAGTAGCTGTAATTAAGTACAGCAGCTACCAACCACCTAACGTTAATGCCTCGGATGAGGTTAGAAAAACAGCTGAATGGTAGCAGCTAGCTGGCTCAATCACAGGTACTCTTAAGCATGAAATAACATTGGAAACAATTAACCATAGTTGCAAAGAGTTACCAGTAGCTACCCGCTAGCTAGCTAGCTAGCTTTGTTGGTCCAAGTAGTGGGTAGGCTAGCCTCGTGCTTCGCCGGAGTCCGCCGAATACAGTCCTTACCTACAATAATTACCTACAATAACCTTCAATAACTACCTGAGTAAGCTACCTATAATACCAAACTACAATACCTACCTACAATCTAAATACATGGTTTAAGCTTAACTCAACACCATATAAGAAACCAAGACATGAGGTCGAAGGAATTGTCTGAGGCAAATGATTGTGTCGAGGCACAGATCTGGGGAAGGGTACCAAAACATTTTCTGCAGCATTGAAGGTCCTCAAGAACACAGTGGCCTCCATCATTCTTAGATGGTTAGAAGTTTGGAACCACCAAGACTCTTCCTAGAGCTGGCCGCCTGGCCAAACTGAGCAATCGGGGGAGAAGGGCCTTGGTCAGGGAGGTGACCAAGAACCCGATGGTCACTCTGACAGAGCTCTGGAGATTCTCTGTGGAGATGGGAGAACCTTCCAGAAGGACAACCATCTCTGCAGCACTCCAACAATCAGGCCTTTATGGAGGAAACCTGGCACCATCCCTTACGGTGAAGCATGGTGGTGGCAGCATCATGCTGTGGTGATGCTTTCAGTGGCAGGGACCGGGAGACCTAGTCAGGATCGACTGAACGATGAACGGAGCAAATGTACAGAGAGATCCTTGATGAAACCCTGCTCCGGAGTGCTCAGGAACTCAGACTGGGGCGAAGGTTCACCTTCCAACAGGACAACGACCCTAAGCACACAGCCAAGACAATGCAGGAGTGGCTTCGGGACAAGTCTCTGAATGTCCTTGAGTGGCCCAGCCAGAGCCCGGACGTGAACCCGATTGAACATCTCTGAAGAAACCTGAAAATAGCTGTGCAGCGAAGCTCCCCATTCAACCTGACAGAGTTTGAGAGGATCTGCAGAGAGAAGAATGGGAGAAACCTCCCCAAATACAGGTGTGCCAAGCTTGTAGCATCATAACCAAGAAGACTCGAGGCTGTAATCGCTGCCAATGGTGCTTCAACAAAGTACTGAGTGAAGGGTCTGAATACTTATGTAAATGTGATATTTCAGTTTTAAGAATGTTATACATTTGCAAAACATTTCTAAAAAACTAGTTTTTGTTTTGTCATTATGGGGTATTGTGTGTAGATTGAGAGGTGGAAAAACAATGTAATCTATTTTAGAATAAGGCTGTAAACGTAACAAAAATGTGGAAATAGTCAAGGGGGTCTGAATACTTTCCGAATGCACTGTATGTGTAAAAAAAATATATATATATTTCTTGAGTTTTTTAAAAATATCTCCTAGATTCAGGACAGACACTTCAAACCCTTGTTTCTCATGATTTATTGTTTGACTGTCTTTTTTTTTTAATGTGTTCTTCAAAGTGTTTCTATGGGCTATAATATTAATATTATAATATAAAGGCCAAAATCTATATTTTATCAAATGATTTTACATAAGGGGTCCTAAAATTCTAAATCAAATAACTAAATGATCCATAGTATGACTATCTTAAAACAATTCCATATATCAGCTTTTTCCCCTGGCTTCAGACCAGCATAACGTCTCACTTAATACATCGTTTTCCCCTGGCTTCAGTCCAGCATAACGTCTCATTTAATACATCGTTTTCCCCTGGCTTCAGACCAGCATAACGTCTCACTAATACATCGTTTTCCCCTGGCTTCAGACCAGCATAACGTCTCACTTAATACATCGTTTTCCCCTGGCTTCAGACCAGCATAACGTCTCACTTAATACATCGTTTTTGTCTTTACTAATACAGTGAGGGAAAAAAAGTATTTGATCCTCTGCTGATTTTGTACGTTTTGCCCACTGACAAAGACATGATCAGTCTATAATTTTAATGGTAGGTTTATTTGAACAGTGAGAGACAGAATAACAACAAAAAAACCAGAAAAACACATGTCAAAAATGTTATAAAATGATTTGCATTTTAATGAGGGGAATAAGTATTTGACCCCTCTGCAAAACATGATTTAGTACTTGGTGGCAAAAACCCTTGTTGGCAATCACAGAGGTCAGACGTTTCTTGTAGTTGGCCACCAGGTTTGCATACATCTCAGGAGGGATTTTGTCCCACTCCTCTTTGCAGATCTTCTCCAAGTCATTAAGGTTTCGAGGCTGACGTTTGGCAACTCGAAACCTTCAGCCCCCTCCACAGATTTTCTATGGGATTAAGGTCTGGAGACTGGCTAGGCCACTCAAGGACCTTAATGTGCTTCTTCTTGAGCCACTCCTTTGTTGCCTTGGCCGTGTGTTTTGGGTCATTGTCATGCTGGAATACCCATCCACCGACCATTTTCAATGCCCTGGCTGAGGGAAGGAGGTTCTTCACCCAAAATTTGACGGTACATGGCCCCGTCCATCGTCCTTTGATGCGGTGAAGTTGTCCTGTCCCCTTAGCAGAAAAACACCCCCAAAAGCCATAAGTTTTCCACCTCCATGTTTGACGGTGGGGGATGGTGTTCTTGGGGTCATAGGCAGCATTCTCCCCCTCCAAAACACGGCGAGTTGAGTTGATGCCAAAGAGCTCGATTTTGGTCTCATCTGACCACAACACTTTCACCCAGTTCTCCTCTGAATCATTCAGATGTTCATTGGCAAACTTCAGACGGGCCTGTATATGTGCTTTCTTGAGCAGGGGGACCTTGCGGGCGCTGCAGGATTTCAGTCCTTCACGGCGTAGTGTGTTACCAATTGTTTTTCTTGGTGGACTATGGTCCAGCTGCCTTGAGATCATTGACAAGATCCTCCCGTGTAGTTCTGGGCTGATTCCTCACAGTTCTCATGATCATTGCAACTCCACGAGGTGAGATCTTGCATGGAGCCCCCAGGCCGTGGGAGATTGAACAGTTGTTTTGTGTTTCTTCCATTTGCGAATAATCGCCAAAACTGTTGTCACCTTCTCACCAAGCTCCTTGGCGATGGGTCTTGTAGCCCATTCCAGCCTTGTGTAGGTCTACAATCTTGTCCCTGACATCCTTGGGAGAGCTCTTTGGTCTTGGCCATGGTGGAGAGTTTGGAATCTGATTGATTGATTGCTTCTGTGGACAGGTGTCTTTTATACAGGTAACAAGCTGAGATTAGGAGCACTCCCTTTAAGAGTGTGCTCCTAATCTGAGCTCGTTACCTGTATAAAAAGACACCTGGGAGCCAGAAAATCTTTGTGATTGAGAGGGGGTCAAATACTTATTTCCCTCATTAAAATGCAAATCAATTTATAACATTTTGGACATGCGTTTTTCTGGATTTTAGTTGTTGTTATTCTGTCTCTCACTGTTCAAATAAACCTACCATTAAATTATAGACTGATCATTTCTTGTCAGTGGGCAAACGTACAAAATCAGCAGGGGATCAAATACTTTTTTCCCTCACTGTAGTCATAGCGGTCCCCGGAATCAAACACACTATCCTGGAGTTACATGCGCTACCAAGGACCATGCTTGCCTATGAATATACAGGACTATGCATCGCTATATTTACATGTTAGTCATTTAGCAGAAGCTCATTTTCCAGGATCGGGATAGGGTTAAGTGCCTTGCTCAAGGGCACTGACAGATTTTTCACCTAGTTGACTCAGGGGTTGTAACCAGCAAACTTTTGGTTAAATGGCCCCTTGCACTTAACCACTAGTCTGACTAACGCTACAATATATTTATTTCACTAAAGTCAAATATATACTGTGTTTAGGTTAAGTTCTAATATAATTTAATTTAGTGAAATTTAAATAATTTAGGTTATAGTTCTGATATATTGTAGGTTATAGTATTGATAAAATTTGAGGTATAAAGTAGGTTATCGGTAGATTATTTAGGTTGTTAGTCTGAATATTAGGGTATAGTTCTGATATATTTAGGTTATAGTTAATGATATATTTAGGTTATAGTGTTGATATATTATAGGTTATACAGTATTGATATATTTATAGTTTATAGTTTTGATATATTTAGGTTTAATGTTAAATATAAGTTAAGATTAAATGTTGAATATTAGGTTAAAGTGTGATATATATTAGGTTATAGTGTTGATATATTTAGGTTATAGTGTTGAAATTATTTAGTTTATAGTGTTCGGATATATTTAGGTTAAAAGTGTTGATATTATTTAGGTTTAGTGTTGATTATATTTAGGTTATAGTTCTGATATATTTAGGTTGTTATTTTTTCTAATATATTAGGTTATAGTGTTATTTAAAATCTTAGATTATTGTGTTGATAAAAATGTAGTTTGTAATTTAATAAAAAAATTTAGGTTATAGTTTAAATGATATATTTAGGTTATAGTGTTAGATATATTTTAAGGTTATTCTAGTAACAACATAAATTATTAGGTTATAGTTCTAATATCAAAATATTTAGGGTTATAGTTCTTGATATATTTAGGGTTATCGTGTTGAAATATTTAGGTTTTATAGGTTGGCTATATTTAGGTTAGTAGTTCTTGATATATTTAGGTTATAGTGCGTTGATATATTTTAGGTTATCGTGTTGATCTATTTAAGGTTATAGTGTTGAGTATATTGTAGGTTATAGTGTTGATATATTTAGGTTATAGTTCTGATATATTTAGGTTATAGGGGTGATATATTTAGGTTATAGTTCTGATATAATTAGGTTATAGTTTGATATCTTTAGGTTTATAGTTATGTATATTTAGGGTATAGTGTTGATATATTTAGATTATAGTGTTGACATATTTAGGTTATAGTGTCTGATATTTTTTAGGTTATAGTGGTGATATATTTAGGTTATAGTGTTGGATATATTTAGGTTTTATAGTTCTGAATATTGAGGTTCAGAGTGTTAGATATATTTAGGTTAATAGTGTCAGATATATTTAGGTTATAGTTTTTGATATATTTAGGTATAGAGTGGTTGATATGTATTTATTATAGGTCTTGATATAATTAGAGGTTATAGTATTGAATTATTTTAGGTTATTTTCTTATATATTGAATTGATCTTTTTATTGAATAATATTGATAGTAAAGAATTTTATATTTTATTTATGGTATATTAGTTATTTATATTTTGATGTTGTTGTGTGGTGTGGCCGTCAGTTCTGCCTCTTTGAATGGAAAACGGGACATTGAGTGCTCCAGGGCTGAAGCGGGAAAAGGGAGAGAGAGGAGAGAGGAGGGAGAGAGAGAGAGAGAGGGAGGGGAGGAGAAAAGGGGAGAGAGAGAAGAGAGAGAGAGGAGAGAGAAGAGAGAGAAGAGAGGGGGAAGGAGAGGAGAGAGAGAAAGAGAGGTAGAGAGAGAGAGAGAAAAGAGAGAGAGAGAGGGAGAAAAAAGAGGAGAGAGAGAGCGAGAGGGGGGAGAGAGAGAGAGAGAGAGAGAGGGGGAGAAAGAGAGAGAGAGAGAGCGAAGATCTTCGACAGAGCAACAGCAATTAAAGCAGTTTTACAGTATTGCACTGCAACACACAAACGTCATCAACACGTCACGTCATACACACATACACATTTACATTTGACATTGCTGTCACGGTTCGGGACAGACGACCAGAGGGACCACAATTGCGTCACACCAGAAAGTTTATTAACTTAAGGGAAAAGGGAAGTAGGGAGTGAATGAAGGCTCCAGGGGTAACAGGGATCCCGCCCAATGCGCTGGGTCGTCCCCCCCCCAGGGGCCAGGAGGGTCCTATGAACGGTGGGGGTGGTCAGAAGCCCTGGGGGGGGGAGACACGACACAACAGGGGAAATAAAACAGGAACATAATTTAAAGGGAAAACCCAAAAAATCGTGTAGAAAGGCAGAGGCTGGTCAGATTTCCCCCGGATGAAGAGTAGTCGGGGGTCGTAAGGGCAGAAGCAGGTCTGGATCTCCTGGAAGAAGAGTATCCAAAAACGGGCAGGCCCGGGGTCACAAAACCGGGGGAGCCAAAAGCGCGAGAAAACGGGTTCCGGGTGTGAGCTTTGCGACGTTTGACCCGGAGAGCTAAAAGACGGGCCTTAAATACGGGAGAGGAGGGGGTTTTAATGCCGCAGCTGGCAAGAAATTTAGAGCAGAGCAGAGCGGGACAGGTGGAGCAGTTAGGCGAGTAGAGGAGTGGAGCAAGGGGAAAGAAAAAAAGGGTGGAAAACCCGGTGGAGTGGGGAGGCCCATGACATTTGATCATTTGCGCGCTTTATCCAGAGCGATTACAATTGGTGCATTCCTTAGTGCCAGTGGGACCCCCACAAAAAAAAAAAATTAAAGGGGGGGGGGGGAAAAAGGATATTTATACATTCCAGGTTTTCCCTTAAAGAAGTGGGGTTTTAAGGTCCCGGGAAGGTGGCCAGTGACTGCCCCTGGTGTCGGGGGGGAGCGTTCCACCATTGGGTGCCAGGCAGCAAATAGTTTTTTCGGGTGAGCGTGAACTGGCTCCGTAGGGGTGGGGGAGCAGCAGGCCGAGGGGTGAACTAGTCCCTCTTTTTGGGTGTAGGGAGATCGAGCCTGAAGGAAAGGGAGGTGCCGTTCCCCTCAAGCTCCTGGGCAAGCACAGGGGTCTTTTTGAATGCGACCCTCAACGGAACCGGGGGAGTGTGCGGGAGCGGGGGGGGGGTTGAGAAAAATTTTGAACCCCAGATGGGCTGCAGCTTGGGAAAATGTTGGTTTTTTAAATGGCACGGGCGGGGAGCCCGCCAACAGCGAGTTGAGAATCCAGACGGGGAGACAACCCCCGGATGGGACCTGTCCCCGTTTTCTGGTAAAAAGGGGTCGTATTTGAAAATGTTGTAGGCAAAACCCTGCAGGATGGGTCCCACGATGTTAGGGAGAAGACAGGGGGGTTTTCCGGGGTACCCCAAAGGTTCTTTGCACTCGGGGAGGGGACAAAGATTTTAAACTGTGAGCGAGATATGGAGGGGGCAGTCCCTTCCCCGGGGGAAGAGCGCTCCGTCTTCCCGGGGTTTCGCTTGAGGGGGTGATCCGACATCCACATGATTTTTTTTTTGGGCCAGAATGCGAGATGCGATTCACCACCGGGTTATCAGAAGGGGGAAAGGAGAAAATAAATTGTGTTCGTCTGGTAGCAAATGATAGGGGGGCCCTTGGAATTGACAGAGCCAATGATTGGTGTATAGAGAGAATAGGAGAGGGCCTAAAAACTGGCCCGGGGGGACACCAGTGGTGAGGCACGTGGTGCGGAGGACAGTTTTAAACCAACCCCCTGGTAGGAGCACCCTGTCGGTGGGCACAACCAGAGTGACAGGCTGAGTCCCAACTCGGAGAGGGTGGAAGGAGGATCTGATGGTTCACAGTAAAAAGGCAGCGGATGTTAGAAGGAAAGAGCAGGGGAGAGAGAGTTAGTTTGCATGCGGAGACCCTCGTGAGACAAGAAGAGCGGTCTCATTGAATGACCAGTTTAAACTGACGGGTTTTTGGATAAAGAAGGTCTTCTGAAGAGAAGAAGGGGGTTTGGCTGGGAAAAGGCACGCTCAAGATTTTTGGGAAGAAAAAAAAGAAGGGATAGGGTTGTAGTTTTTTGCATCGGAGGATCGAGTGTGGGTTTTTTTGAGGGGGGGGGAAAAATCTCGCTCTCTGAAGACGGGGGGAATACCCAGCGGTAAAGGATGATTTTATGAACGGGTGAGGTAAGGGAAAGGTCCCCGGGAAAAAGGGGGAGAAGAGGGAGGGATAGGGAAAGCAAAAGATTTCATCTGGAGAGGGGGGGGAAAAAAAGAAGCAAAGCATAGGGTAGGGCAGTTGAACAGACGCGGTGTATTTGACTAATAAATGAGGATCGGAGTGCAACCTTCTTTCAAAATGTTTGACAAGTCACCCACAGAGAGGGGGGAAGGAGGGGGGAGGGGATTCAGGGGGAGGAAAGGGGCAAGAGCTTCCCAGGGGTTTGAGGCAAGGCTTGAAAACTAAGTGGTAAAGGGCTTTTGAGCAGAAAAGAGGGAGTGCAGAGAGGAGTGAGGGAAAATGACAGGTCCCCAGGGGGTCTAGTTTTCCTCCATTTCCCCTCGGCTGGGCCCGGAGCCCGTTTGTGAGCTCGCAAAGGTCATAAACCCCGGAGCAGGGGGGAGGACGGCCCCGGGAGATAGGGGACAAGAGAGTCAAAAAATGCAGAAAGGAGGAGGGAGGTTGGGGGCAGAATCAGGAGATCGGAGGGAAAGATTAGCAGAGGGAAGAGTGATAGGATGGAAAGGAGAGGTAGGGGAGAGGAGAGCGAAAAGGTTGCGACGGAAATTCCTTGGTAGGGGCAGAGGATAGGTTTTTAGGAGAGCGAGAGAGAAAAGGGTACAAAATTTGGGTCAGAGATTGGAGGGGATTCTAGATTGTAGAAAAAGCACTAGTATTGCCCGCCTTTGAGTAGGGGGGGGGGAGGTGGAGGGGGAGGTCAAAAGAGGAGAGGGTGGGAAAGAAGGGGCAGAGAGAAAGGTCAAAAGGGAGACGTAGGGAGGTTAAAATCAAACCCCGAACGTGAGGGGGGAGCCATCCCCAGGAAAGGAAATTTTAAGGGTCAAGTCATTGATGAACTCTCCCAAAGGGAACCTGGACGGCGTAAATGAAAGGGTTTTAAGCTTGAAGGGGTAGGACGTGGCATGGGAATTTAAATGGGAGAATTTAAAGATGGGTCAGGGAGAAAAGGGGGGAATGTCCACTTGGGAGGATGAGGATTCCTGTGCCACCCCCCCCACGCCGATGCTCTCGGTATGCGAGAAACATGGTCAGCAGGAAAGAGCATAGGAGTAGCAGGTTTTTTGTGGGAATCCCTGTTTCCGTCGCGCAAGAATAGAGGGGGCTGGAGGGTAATAGGCTGAGAGAATCTGCCCTTTTTTGGCCCCAGAACGGCAGTTCCAAAGGGTGCTGAGACCGGAATCAGGTGTTTGGGGCTGCAGGGGCCCCCGGTTAGAGAGGCAGCAGCCCCGGGTGTGAGGCGTTTTTTATAGCCTGTCGGGAGGAGAGAAAAAGGGGAAGCAGAGGATATTTAAGGCTACAGAAATGGTAAATAAGCAAAAAGGGGATCGGGAATGAAATGAATAAACTTGGGAAAGCGAGAGGCGGGGCCTCCCCACTTTTCGTTTTTTCTGAAAAACTCAAAAATAAAACCCCCCAATTTCCCCTTTGAAATTTTAATTGTTGAAACACAGCGGTTCAAGTTTACTAGGAAAAGACTTAACTTTTTTTATTCAGCTAGCAACTTGGTACAGAAAAAGACAAAAATAACACGTTAGTATACACCACACCCAAAACACCACACCACAGCACCCACAAACCCGACAGCAGTTTTAAAAAACAGCACAGCATTACGGTTGATTGGACCCGGGAAATCGTGCCTATTTTTTGGGGTGCAGATTGGTCCTACATGGGGTAACGTTGGGCCCCGATCTGTTATTGATTGGCAGAGAAAAAAATGAGGAGAATTATGATGAGTAGATTCTAGTTTTTTGTAGTATGTTTATGGGGTGTGGTTGTGTGGTGTGTGTGGGGGTTTGGTGTTGTGTGTGGTTTTTTGTGTGTTTGGGGAAAAGGGAATCGCCCCCAAGTTCCTGTAGCTCGCTTGCAACGCCAGGGTTGTGGGTTGATTCCCACGGGGGGGGGAATAAACCAATAACGTAAATCGCTCTGGAAAAAACGTCTGCTAAAAAAAGAAAGTAAAAAGTCTCCAAAAAAAGTAAAAGTTTTTTAAATTTTTCTATTTCTCTATAAATCCAATCAAGGAACAGGGCACAGAGGGGAGGGGATGGAGAAATGTCATTGTAGTTTGTGTGGTGTTTGGGATGTGGGTTGGGGGGCTTCGAAAGGGATATCACTTTTGATACAAGGGTTACCCAAAATAGTAAATAAAGTGAATATTTTCATTAAAATTATTTTTATGAATTATTCATAATTTATCCTTCCACAAATTTTTTCCCGAACAAATTAAGGTTTTACCCCGCCGGGTGGGCGTTTGTTTTATCGGGTTTGGGTTTCCAGGACGATACCCATCGTTCAGTCTTTTTTTTCTGATCTATGGACGCGCCCAGTCGTTTTGTTCTGAAGTTCCTTTCCTACTGGCTGGGAACGTTCTATCCCCCTTTCTTGAGCTAGCCCAAATACG
>CM072256.1:4073565-4096065 GCA_036851935.1 Coregonus suidteri
GAAGGAGGAAATACTGAGGCGAGAAGTAAGACATGAGGAAGAGAGAAAGAACCAGATGAATGTGGGTTTGAAACCCCCTAGAGCAGAGTGACGCACCAAAAAATTGGTCCTCTGTAGCTCAATTGGTAGAGCACGGCGCTTGTAACGCCAGGGTAGTGGGTTCCATCCCAGGGACCACCCATACGTAAAAATGTATGCGCACCTGACTGTAAGTCGCTTTGGATAAAAGCGTCTGCTAAATGGCATATTATTATTATTATTATTAAAATCCCCATCAAAATCCATCAGTGTAAGCTGGAAATATGTTTGTTTTTTTACATTGGATGCTAGTCAATCCACCGCATCCGCCTATGTCGCACCTCAGTATCTGCGGTGAAAGGTGGTAGAGATAGAGCGGTTTTTGTCAGACATAGGCGGATCTTCTCACAAAAAAACGAACGAACGGTTTTGACCTCCGTTTTGCTCTACGACCCTCACAAGGCCCAGGGGACTCGTCTGAAGGTAACCAGTATCGTCGACCGTTTGGGACCCCACTGTGTAAACTGAGATTGTGATGAGATGTTTCGAGGGAGTCAGGCGCAGGAGGGTGATTCACAGAATAACAGGGTTTATTCGCAGTAACGCAGTAACGCGAGTTACGCAGTAACGCGTCAAATCACTCCAGTACGCAAAACAGGGGCACTGGAAAATACAAGGCACACAGGGAAATATCCCGGCGATACAAAATACACAGAGCTTCACCGAGCTTCGCTATCCTCCACAATAAACAATCACACAAAGACAAGGGGGCAGAGGGAACACTTATACAGGTACTGATGAGGGGATATGAACCAGGTGTGTGTAATAAACAAGACAAAACAAATGGAATGATGAGATGAGGAGCGGCAGTGGCTAGAAGGCCGGTGACGACGAACGGCGAAGCCTGCCCGAACAAGGAGAGTTGGCAGCTTCGGAGGAAGTCATGACAGTACCCCCCCTTGACGCGCAGCTCCAACAGCGTTCCGACACTGGCCTCGGGGACGGCCAGGAGGACGCGGAGCAGGGCGAGCGGGATGGCGACGGTGGAAATCCCGCAATAGGGAGGGATCGAGGAAATCCCTCACCGGAACCCAGCACCGCTCCTCCGGACCGTACCCCTCCCACTCCATGAGGTACTGAAGGCCCCCCACCCGACGCCTCAAATCTAGGATGGAACGGACGGAGTACACCGGGGCCCCCTCGATGTCCAGAGGGGGTGGAGGAACCTCCCGCACCTCAGACTCCTGGAGCGGACCAGCCACCACCGGCCTGAGGAGAGACACATGGAACGAGGTGTTAATACGATAATCTGCCTGCCGCCTCCGGACCCAAAAGAACGCAGACGACAGCGTGCAGAAGAATGTCCTCTCGTGCCACAGGAGTGACACTGGCGCTGTCGTCCTCCACTCTCCTCATGATCTGGGTTGGGGCCTTCCAGGACGTCCTCTAGAAGCCAGCAGGTTGTTCAACAGGATGGCCATGTCCACCAGTTGATTGAACGACAACGTGGTGTCCCGGCAGGCTAGCTCCCTTCGGACGTCCTCTCGTAGATGGCACCGGAAGTGGTCGATGTGTGCCCGCTCGGTCCTCCCGGATCCAGCCACTAGAGTACGAAACTCCAGGGTGAAGTCCTGCGCAGTCCTTGTTCCCCTGTCTCAGGTGGACCAGCCGATCAAAGGCGGCCCAAAAGAGGCGAGCGAACTCCCCGTAGTTGTCCAACACGGCTCCTCCTTCACTCCAGACCGCGTTGGCCCCACTCCGGGGCTTTCCCCGAGAGGCAGGAGACGAGGGCGGACACCTTCTCCCGCTCCGATGGAGCTGGGCTGGTGTTAGCAAAGTATAACTCCAGTTGTAGGAGGAATTCCTGGCAGAGGGCAGCTGTCCCGTCAAAATCCCGTGGTCAGGATATATGAATCCCACTGGGTGCTGGGGTGTGGGTGGCTGGATCCGATCACTCAGCTGGTGCCGAAAGATTGGGTCCTCTCCTCTCCAGGCATTGGACGACCTGGAGAACCCGATCCATCGCTTCTCCCAAGCTGGCTAGCATGGTCGAATGCTCACGGACCCGTGCCACGACTCCAGGCACGTGCTCCTCTCCTGCTGACTCCATGTTGGGTGTGTGATTCTGTGATGAGGTGTTTCGAAGGAGTCAGGCGCAGGAGGGTGATTCACAGAATAACAGGGTTTATTCCGACAACACAGAGTTACGCAGTAACGCGTGAAATCACTCAAGTGCGCAAAACAGGCGCACTGGAAAATACAAGGCACACTGAGAAATATCCCTGCGATTCAAAATACACGGAGCTCCACCGACCTTCGCTATCCTCCACAATAAACAATCACACACAAAGACAAGGGGGCAGAGGGAACACTTATACAGGTACTGATGAGGGGATACGAACCAGGTGTGTGTAATAAACAAGACAAAACAAATTGAATGATGAGATGAGGAGCGGCAGTGGCTAGAAGGCCGGGTGACGACGAACGCTGAAGCCTGCCCGAACCAGGAGAGTTGGCAGCTTCGGAGGAAGTCGTGACAGAGATTCTCTACGACCCAAACAAGTGTCATGGGATTCATCTGAAGGTAACCGATACCGGTTTTAAAAAACAAATGGAAGTATGAAGGTAGTTTTGTGCCTACCCAAAAAAGGGGGTTAAATACATCGCATTCAGAAAGTATTCAGACCCCTTCCCTTTTTCCACATTTTGTTACCTTACAGCCTTATACAAACATTTATTAAATACAAATTCCTCATCAATCTACACACAATAACCCCATATTGACAAAGTGAAAACCGTTTTTTTAGAATCTTAAGCAAATGTATTAAAAATAAAACTGAAATAGCTTATTTACATAAGTATTCAGACCCAGATCTGGGGAAGGGTATCAAAAAATGTCTGCAGCATTGAAGGTCCCCAAGAACACAGTGGCCTCCATCATTATTAAATGGAAGAAGTTTGGAACCACCAAGACTCTTCCTAGAGCTGGCCGCCCAATTGTTTGCCAATTTATTAAAAATAAGAAACAGAAATTACCTTATGTCAATAAGTATTCAGACCCTTTGCTATGAAACTCGAAATTGAGCTCAGGTGCATCCTGTTTCCATTGATCATCCTTGAGATGTTTCTACAACTTGATTGGAGTCCACCTGTGGTAAATTAAATTGATTGGACATGATTTAGAAAGGCACACACCTGTCTATATAAGGTCCCACAGTTGACAGTCCATTCCAGAGCACAAACCAAGACATGAGGTCGAAGGAATTGTCTGAGGCAAATGATTGTGTCGAGGCACAGATCTGGGGAAGGGTACCAAAACATTTCTGCAGCATTGAAGGTCCTCAAGAACACAGTGGCCTCCATCATTCTTAGATGGAAGAAGTTTGGAACCACCAAGACTCTTCCTAGAGCTGGCCGCCTGGCCAAACTGAGCAATCGGGGGAGAAGGGCCTTGGTCAGGGAGGTGACCAAGAACCCGATGGTCACTCTGACAGAGCTCTGGAGATCCTCTGTGGAGATGGGAGAACCTTCCAGAAGAACAACCATCTCTGCAGCACTCCAACAATCAGGCCTTTAAGGAGGAAATCTGGCACCATCCCTACGGTGAAGCATGGTGGTGGCAGCATCATGCTGTGGTGATGCTTTTCAGTGGCAGGGACTGGGAGACTAGCCAGGATCGACTGAACGATGAACAGAGCAAAGTACAGAGAGATCCTTGATGAAAACCTGCTCCGGAGTGCTCAGGAACTCAGACTGGGGCGAAGGTTCACCTTCCAACAGGACAACGACCCTAAGCACACAGCCAAGACAATGCAGGAGTGGCTTCGGGACAAGTCTCTGAATGTCCTTGAGTGGCCCAGCCAGAGCCCGGACGTGAACCCGATTGAACATCTCTGAAGAGACCTGAAAATAGCTGTGCAGCGAAGCTCCCCATTCAACCTGACAGAGTTTGAGAGGATCTGCAGAGAAGAATGGGAGAAACTCCCCAAATACAGGTGTGCCAAGCTTGTAGCATCATAACCAAGAAAACTCGAGGCTGTAATCGCTGCCAATGGTGCTTCAACAAAGTACTGAGTGAAGGGTCTGAATACTTATGTAAATGTGATATTTCAGTTTTAAGAATGTTATAAATTTGCAAACATTTCTAAAAACTAGTTTTTGCTTTGTCATTATGAGGTATTGTGTGTAGATTGATGAGGTGGAAAAACAATTTAATCTATTTTAGAATAAGGCTGTAACGTAACAAAATGTGGAAATAGTCAAGGGGTCTGAATACTTTCCGAATGCACTGTATGTGTAAAAAGTATATATATATTTCTTGAGTTTTTTTTTATATCTCCTAGATTCAGGACAGACACTTCAAACCCTTGTTTCTCATGATTTATTGTTTGACTGTCTTTTTTTTTGCCATTTCTGAATGTGTTCTTCAAAGTGTTTCTATGGGCTATAATATTAATATTATAATATAAAGGCCAAAATCTATATTTTATCAAATGATTTTACATAAGGGGTCCTAAAATTCTAAATCAAATAACTAAATGATCCATAGTATGACTATCTTAAAACAATTCCATATGTCAGCTTTTTCCCCTGGCTTCAGACCAGCATAACGTCTCACTTAATACATTGTTTTCCCCTGGCTTCAGACCAGCATAACGTCTCACTTAATACATTGTTTTCCCCTGGCTTCAGACCAGCATAACGTCTCATTTAATACATCGTTTTCCCCTGGGCTTCAGACCAGCATAACGTCTCACTTAATACATAGTTTTTTCCCTGGCTTCAGACCAGCATAACTTCTCACTTAATACATCGTTTTCCCCTGGCTTCAGACCAGCATAACGTCTCACTTAATACATAGTTTTCCCCTGGCTTCAGACCAGCATAACGTCTCACTTAATACATAGTTTTTCCCTGGCTTCAGACCAGCATAACGTCTCACTTAATACATAGTTTTCCCCTGGCTTCAGACCAGCATAACGTCTCACTTAATACATAGTTTTTCCCTGGCTTCAGACCAGCATAACTTCTCACTTAATACATAGTTTTCCCCTGGCTTCAGACCAGCATAACTTCTCAATTAAAACAGTGAGGGAAAAAATAATTTGATCCCCTGCTGATTTTGTACGTTTGCCCACTGACAAAGAAATGATCAGTCTAACATTTTAATGGTCGGTTTATTTGAACAGTGAGAGACAGAATAACAACAAAAAAATCCAGAAAAACGCATGTCAAAAATGTTATAAATTGATTTGCATTTTAATGAGGGAAATAAGTATTTGACCCCTCTGCAAAACATGACTTAGTACTTGGTGGCAAAACCCTTGTTGGCAATCACAGAGGTCAGACGTTTCTTGTAGTTGGCCACCAGGTTTGCACACATCTCAGGAGGGATTTTGTCCCACTCCTCTTTGCAGATCTTCTCCAAGTCATTAAGGTTTCGAGGCTGACGTTTGGCAACTCGAAACCTTCAGCCCCCTCCACAGATTTTCTATGGGATTAAGGTCTGGAGACTGGCTAGGCCACTCCAGGACCTTAATGTGCTTCTTCTTGAGCCACTCCTTTGTTGCCTTGGCCGTGTGTTTTTGGGTCATTGTCATGCTGGAATACCCATCCACGACCCATTTTCAATGCCCTGGCTGAGGGAAGGAGGTTCTCACCCAAAATTTGACGGTACATGGCCCCGTCCATCGTCCCTTTGATGCGGTGAAGTTGTCCTGTCCCCTTAGCAGAAAAACACCCCCAAAGCATAATGTTACCACCTCCATGTTTGACGGTGGGGATGGTGTTTCTTGGGGTCATAGGCAGCATTCCTCCTCCTCCAAACACGGCGAGTTGAGTTGATGCCAAAGAGCTCGATTTTGGTCTCATCTGACCACAACACTTTCACCCAGTTCTCCTCTGAATCATTCAGATGTTCATTGGCAAACTTCAGACGGGCCTGTATATGTGCTTTCTTGAGCAGGGGGACCTTGCGGGCGCTGCAGGATTTCAGTCCTTCACGGCGTAGTGTGTTACCAATTGTTTTCTTGGTGACTATGGTCCCAGCTGCCTTGAGATCATTGACAAGATCCTCCCGTGTAGTTCTGGGCTGATTCCTCACCGTTCTCATGATCATTGCAACTCCACGAGGTGAGATCTTGCATGGAGCCCAGGCCGTGGGAGATTGACAGTTATTTTGTGTTTCTTCCATTTGCGAATAATCGCACCAACTGTTGTCACCTTCTCACCAAGCTCCTTGGCGATGGTCTTGTAGCCCATTCCAGCCTTGTGTAGGTCTACAATCTTGTCCCTGACATCCTTGGAGAGCTCTTTGGTCTTGGCCATGGTGGAGAGTTTGGAATCTGATTGATTGCTTCTGTGGACAGGTGTCTTTTATACAGGTAACAAGCTGAGATTAGGAGCACTCCCTTTAAGAGTGTGCTCCTAATCTGAGCTCGTTACCTGTATAAAAGACACCTGGGAGCCAGAAATCTTTGTGATTGAGAGGGGGTCAAATACTTATTTCCCTCATTAAAATGCAAATCAATTTATAACATTTTTGACATGCGTTTTTCTGGATTTTAGTTGTTGTTATTCTGTCTCTCACGGTTCAAATAAACCTACCATTAAAATTATAGACTGATCATTTCTTTGTCAGTGGGCAAACGTACAAAATCAGCAGGGGATCAAATACTTTTTTCCCTCACTGTAGTCATAGCGGTCCCCGGAATCAAACACACTATCCTGAAGTTACATGCGCTACCAAGGACCATGCTTGGCTATGACTATATAGGACTATGCATCGCTATATTTACATGTTAGTCATTTAGCAGAAGCTCATATCCAGAGCGACTAGGGTTAAGTGCCTTGCTCAAGGGCACCGACAGATTTTTCACCTAGTTGGCTCAGGGGTTGTAACCAGCAACTTTTTGGTTACTGGCCCCATGCACTTAACCACTAGTCTACCTACCGCTCCATACATGGCACTACGTCATATATACTGTGTTTAGGTTATAGTTCTGATATATTTAGGTTATAGTGTTGATATATTTAGGTTATAGTGTTGATATATTTAGGTTATAGTGTTGATATATTTAGGTTATAGTGTTGATATATTTAGGTTATAGTGTTGATATATTTAGGTTATAGTGTTGATATATTTAGGTTATAGTGTTGATATATTTAGGTTATAGTTCTGATATATTTAGGTTATAGTGTTGATATATTTAGGTTATAGTTCTGATATATTTAGGTTATAGTTCTGATATATTTAGGTTATAGTGTTGATATATTTAGGTTATAGTGTTGATATATTTAGGTTATAGTGTTGATATATTTAGGTTATAGTGTTGATATATTTAGGTTATAGTTCTGATATATTTAGGTCATAGTGTTGATATATTTAGGTTATAGTTCTGATATATTTAGGTTATAGTGTTGATATATTTAGGTTATAGTGTTGATATATTTAGGTTATAGTGTTGATATATTTAGGTTATAGTGTTGATATATTTAGGTTATAGTTCTGATATATTTAGGTTATAGTGTTGATATATTTAGGTTATAGTGTTGATATATTTAGGTTATAGTTCTGATATATTTAGGTTATAGTGTTGATATATTTAGGTTATAGTGTTGATATATTTAGGTTATAGTGTTGATATATTTAGGTTATAGTGTTGATATATTTAGGTTATAGTTCTGATATATTTAGGTTATAGTGTTGATATATTTAGGTTATAGTTCTGATATATTTAGGTTATAGTGTTGATATATTTAGGTTATAGTGTTGATATATTTAGGTTATAGTTCTGATATATTTAGGTTATAGTTCTGATATATTTAGAATAATAATATCCTACGTCTGTCCTGACCACCCCCTGCTATCAGCAGGGAAAGATGTCAAAGTACCCTGAGAGAGATGTGTGTTGGTACACACACACACACACACATTTAAATCCTGCATGGAAATCTGAGTTTTGGGGAAGGGCAGAGAGGAGGTTATGTGTCATCTTCAATGTGTGTGTGTGTGTGTGTGTGTGGCTCGTCAGTCTCTGTCCTCATCTGAATGTGAAACAGGAGCATTGAGTGCTCCAGGGCTGAAGCTGGAGAGAGAGAGAGAGAGAGAGAGAGAGAGAGAGAGAGAGAGAGAGAGAGAGAGAGAGAGAGAGAGAGAGAGAGAGAGAGAGAGAGAGAGAGAGAGAGAGAGAGAGAGAGAGAGAGAGAGAGAGAGAAGAGAGAGAGAGAGAGAGAGAGAGAGAGAGAGAGAGAGAGAGAGAGAGAGAGAGAGAGAGAGAGAGAGAGAGAGAGAGAGAGGGGGAGAAAAAGAAGAGAGAGAGAGAGCGAGAGGGGGAGAGAGTAAGAGAGAGAGAGAGAGAGGGGGAGAAAGAGAGAGACAGAGAGCGACAGATCTTCGACAGAGCAACAGCAATTAAAAGCAGTTTTACAGTATTGCACTGCAACACACAAACGTCATCAACACGTCACGTCATACACACATACACATTTACATTTGACATTTACATCATTTAGCAGACGCTCTTATCCAGAGCGACTTACAAATTGGTGCATTCAACTTATGATAGCCAGTGGGACAACCACATAAAAAAAAATTAAATGGGGGGTGGGGGAAGAAGGATTACTTTATACTATTCCAGGTATTCCTTAAAGAAGTAGGGTTTCAAGTGTCTCCGGAAGGTGGTCAGTGACTCCGCTGTCCTGGTGTCGTGGGGGAGCTTGTTCCACCATTGGGGTGCCAGAGCAGCGAATAGCTTTGACTGGGCTGAGCGTGAACTGTGCTTCCGTAGAGGTAGGGGAGCTAGCAGGCCAGAGGTGGATGAACGTAGTAACCTCGTTTGGGTGTAGGGACTGATCAGAGCCTGAAGGTAAGGAGGTGCCGTTCCCCTCACAGCTCCGTAGGCAAGCACCATGGTCTTGTAGTAGATGCGAGCCTCAACTGGAAGCCAGTGGAGTGTGCAGAGGAGCGGGGTGACGTGAGAGAAGGTTGAACACCAGATGGGCTGCAGCGTTCTGGATAAGTTGTAGGGGTTTAATGGCACAGGCAGGGAGCCCAGCCAACAGCGAGTTGCAGTAATCCAGACGGGAGATGACAAGTGCCTGGATTAGGACCTGTGCCGCTTTCTGTGTAAGATAGGGTCGTACTCTGCAAATGTTGTAGAGCATGAACCTGCAGGATCGGGTCACCACTTTGATGTTAGCGGAGAACGACAGGGTGTTGTCCAGGGTCACGCCAAGGTTCTTTGCACTCTGGGAGGAGGACACAATGGAGTTTCAACTGTGATGACGAGATCATGGAGCGGGCAGTCCTTCCCCGGGAGGAAGAGCTGCTCCGTCTTGCCGAGGTTCAGCTTGAGGTGGTGATCCGACATCCACACTGATATGTCTGCCAGACATGCAGAGATGCGATTCACCACCTGGTTATCAGAAGGGGGAAAGGAGAAAATAAATTGTGTGTCGTCTGCGTAGCAATGATAGGACAGACCATGTGAGGATATGACAGAGCCAAGTGACTTGGTGTATAGGGAGAAAAGGAGAGGGCCTAGAACTGAGCCCTGGGGGACACCAGTGGTGAGTGCACGTGGTGCGGAGACAGATTCTAACCACACCACCTGGTAGGAGCAACCTGTCAGGTAGGACGCAATCCAAGAGTGAGCAGCGCTGGAGATGCCCAACTCGGAGAGGGTGGAGAGGAGGATCTGATGGTTCACAGTATCAAAGGCAGCGGATAGGTCTAGAAGGACAAGAGCAGAGGAGAGAGAGTTAGCTTTAGCAGTGCGGAGAGCCTCCGTGACACAGAGAAGAGCAGTCTCAGTTGAATGAGCAGTCTTGAAACCTGACTGGTTTGGATCAAGAAGGTCATTCTAAGAGAGATAGCAGGAGAGTTGGCTAGAGACGGCACGCTCAATAGTTTTGGAGAGAAAAGAAAGAAGGATACTGGTCTGTAGTTGTTGACATCGGAGGGATCGAGTGTAGGTTTTTTGAGGAGGGGTGCAACTCTCGCTCTCTTGAAGACGGAAGGGACATAGCCAGCGGTCAAGGATGAGTTGATCAGCGAGGTGAGGTAAGGGAGAAGGTCTCCGGAAAAGGGCTGGAGAAGAGAGGAGGGGATAGAGTCAAGGGGTTGTTGGGCGGCCGGCCGTCACAAGTCACAAGATTTCATCTGGAGAGAGAGGGTTGAAATAAGTAAAAGCATAGGGTAGGGCAGTGTGAACAGGGCCAGCAGTGTCATTTGACTTAATAAATGAGGATCGGATGTCGTCAACCTTCTTTTAAAAATGGTTGACGAAGTCATCCACAGAGAGGGAGGAGGGAGGGGGGGAGGAGGATTCAGCAGGGAGGAGAAGGTGGCAAAGAGCTTCCTAGGGTTAGAGGCAGAGGCTTGAAATCTAGAGTGGTAGAAAGTGGCTTTAGCAGCAGAAACAGAGGAAGAGATTGCAGAGAGGAGTGAGTGAAAAGATGACAGGTCCACAGGGAGTCTAGTTTTCCTCCATTTCCGCTCGGCTGCCCGGAACCCTGTTCTGTGAGCTCGCAATGAGTCGTCAAGCCACGGAGCAGGAGGGGAGGACCGAGCCGGCCGGGAGGATAGGGGACATAGAGAGTCAAAGGATGCAGAAAGGGAGGAGAGGAGGGTTGAGGAGGCAGAATCAGGAGATCGGAGGGAGAAGGATTTAGCAGAGGGAAGAGATGATGGGATGGAAGAGGAGAGAGTAGCGGGAGAGAGAGAGCGTTGCGACGGCACATTACCATCTGAGTAGGGGCAGAGTGAGTAGTGTTGGAGGAAAGCGAGAGAGAAAAGGATACAAAGTAGTGGTCAGAGACTTGGAGGGGAGTTGCAGTGAGATTAGTAGAAGAACAGCATCTAGTATTGCCTGCCTTGTGAGTAGGGGGGGACGGTGAGAGGGTGAGGTCAAAAGAGGAGAGGAGTGGAAAGAAGGAGGCAGAGAGAAATGAGTCAAAGGCAGACGTAGGGAGGTTAAAGTCACCCAGAACTGTGAGGGGTGAGCCATCCTCAGGAAAGGAACTTATCAAGGCGTCAAGCTCATTGATGAACTCTCCAACGGGAACCTGGACGGCGATAAATGACAAGGATGTTAAGCTTGAATGGGCTAGTGACTGTGACAGCATGGAATTCAAATGAGGAGATAGACAGATGGGTCAGGGGAAAAAGAGATAATGTCCACTTGGGAGAGATGAGGATTCCTGTGCCACCACCCCGCTGACCAGATGCTCTCGGGGTATGCGAGAACACATGGTCAGACGATGAGAGAGCAGTAGGAGTAGCTGTGTTTTCAGTGGTAATCCATGTTTCCGTCAGCGCCAAGAAGTCGAGGGACTGGAGGGTAGCATAGGCTGAGATGAACTCTGCCTTGTTGGCCGCAGAACGGCAGTTCCAGAGGCTGCCGGAGACCTGGAACTTCACGTGGGTGGTGCGTATAGGGACCACCAGGTTAGAGAGGCAGCAGCCACGCGGTGTGAGGTGTTTGTATAGCCTGTGCGGAGTGGAGAGAACAGGAATAGACAGAGGCATAGTTGACAGGCTACAGAAAATGGCTACAATAATGCAAAGGAGATCGGAATGAAATTAACTAAATATCTGGGAAAGCGAGAGAGCGGGGCCTCCCTCACTTAGATTTTACTGAAACACTCAACTTCCACTTTAGAAATTATAATTTTTGTAAACTACAACGGTTCAATGTTTTCTAGAAATAGACTCTAACTTAGTTTATTCAGCTAGCTAACTTGGTACAGTAAACAGACAAACGTCATCAACACGTTACGTCATACACACACACACACACACACACAAACACACACACACACATACACACAGACAGCAGTTTCAAAAAGCAGCACAGCATTACGGTCTGATTGGACCTGGGAAATCGATAGTCTCTATTGTTTGGGGTGCATTGATTTCTGGTCCTATCACTGATGGGTAACAGCCTGGCCCTGATCTGATTATTGATTGGCAGAGAAAACTGAGAGAGAATTATATGATGAGTAGATCGTATGTTTGTTTGTATGTGTGTGTGTGTGTGTGTGTGTGTGTGTGTGTGTGTGTGTGTTGTGTGTGTGTGTGTGTGTGTTTGTGTGTGTGTGTGTTGTGTTTGTGTGTGTTTTGTAGGGAAAAGGGAATACAACCCCAATGACTCCTGTAGCTCAGTTGGTAGAGCATGGCACTTGCAACGCCAGGGTTGTGGGTTCGATTCCCACGGGGGGCAGTATGAAAAATGTATGCACTCACTAACTGTAAGTCGCTCTGGATAAGAGTGTCTGCTGAAATGTAAAACGTCTCCAAAACAAGTAACAGCTTTTTAATAGTTTTCTACCTCTTCTGCTATGAATCACAATCACAGTGAACAGGGCCCAGAGGGAGGGATGGAGATAATGTAATTGTGAGTTGGTGTGATGTGGTGTTGGCATGTGGTATGGTGGCTTCGAAAGGCATATCACTTTCGATACAACGGGTTACCAACATAGTCAAATAATGACTGACATATTTTCATTAAACACTTTATTTTGATGAATTTATTCATACTATTTCATCCTTCCACAAGATTTTGTCCCGACACAAATCTAAGGTTGCTACCCAAGCCGGCTGGTCGTTCGTTCTATCGGTTCGGTTGCCAGAGACGCGACCCAGTCGTTTCAGTCTTTTTTGTTCTGTATCTATGGAGGCGACCCAGTCGTTCAGTCTGTT
This sequence comes from Coregonus suidteri, assembly GCA_036851935.1. Taxonomy (NCBI): domain Eukaryota; kingdom Metazoa; phylum Chordata; class Actinopteri; order Salmoniformes; family Salmonidae; genus Coregonus; species Coregonus suidteri. The sequence continues at coordinate 4,086,287 of CM072256.1, forward strand.
TGTTCTGTATCTATGGACGCGACCCAGTCGTTCAGTCTGTTTGTTCTGTATCTATGGACGCGACCCAGTCGTTCAGTCTGTTTGTTCTGTATCTATGGACGCGACCCAGTCCTTCAGTCTTTTTGTTCTGTATCTATGGACGCGACCAGCGTCGTTCATTCTGTTTGTTCTGTATCTATGGACGCGACCCAGTCGTTCAGTCTGTTTGTTCTGTATCTATGGACGCGACCCAGTCGTTCAGTCTGTTTGTTCTGTATCTATGGACACGACCCAGTGGATCGTTCTGATTGTTCCGTTGCCATACTGGCTGCCAACGTTCTTATCCCTTGCTCGCTAGCTAGCCAACTACGGCTAATTTACAGTCAGGTCAAACAGTGGAGCCAGAATAACAGCAAAGTAGCTGCATTTGCGTTGTTTAAGCTATTTTCTAGTGACATTTATTTGGATATAGCCGTAAAAAGTTATGCTAATGAGGCGCGATTTCACCTGGCATAGAAATTGTGCTCTCTCGTCAGGACACTGTTGTTCAGAGGAGCTAGCCAACAACACCGCTAACGCAACCACTTCAAACTGAAGCTGGAAAGACTGCAAACTAGCTGCACTTCGTTTAATTTTTACCTGTTTTCTATTGACATTTATTTGTATATATCCATAAAAATTATGCTGATTCATGATTTAGACTGCCTGAGAAAAGCTGCCTGCCTGTCTGTCTCAACCTGACTCCTGACATGTTCGTTACTGCATGGGACAGCTGGGGATCGAATTTCAATCTTGAAACAAAGTTTCCAAATGTCAGAGAGACAGACAGCAAAGGTTTATCACAAATCTCCGCTGTTGAAAACTAAATGTTAGTCTAAAAGAAATGGGAGATAATGTCTAGATGCTTTTTATAGTGGAGATCAAGTTTATAAATTGCCTGGCTGGGCTGATGAGACAGTGGATTGCGCAGTCAGATGGAACAGAGGAAATAGGTATTTTAACATCATAGATTTAGCCGGTGGTAACTTGTGGAATAGACACTGGCTGGAATGCGGTTTTAACCGATTAGCATTCAGGTTTAGACCCACCCGTTGTATAATGCTCTCTATTTGTGATTTTGTCTGTCTGTCTCTGTATCTCTTTTTCTCAATTTTTCCTTTGCCTTTAAATTTATCTCTCTCTCCTCTCCTCTCGGCACCCCATTTCCTCCCTCCTCTCCTCTCTCTCTCTCTCTCTCTCCTCTCTCTCTCTCTCTCTCTCTCTCTCTCTCTCTCTCTCTCTCTCTCTCCGCTCTCTCTCTCTCTCTCTCTTCTGTCTCTCTCTCGCTCTCTCTCTCTCTCTCGTTCTCTCTCTTCTCTCTCTCTCTCACTCTCTCTCGCTCTCTCTCTCTCTCTCTCTCTCTCTCTCTCTCTCTCTCTCTCTCTCTCTCTCTCTCTCTCTCTCGCTGTCTCTCTCTCTCTCTCTTCTCTCTCTCTCTCGCTCCTCTCTCTCTCTCTCTCTCTCTCTCTCTCTCTCCCTCTCTGTGCGTCTCTCTCTCTCTCTCTCCTCGCTGTCTCTCTCTCTCTCTCTCTCTCTCTCTCTCTCTCTCTCTTTCTCTCTCTCGCTCTCTCTCTCTCACTCTCTCTCTCTCTCCTCTCTCTCTGCTGTCTCTCTCTCCTCTCTCTCTCTCTCTCTCTCTCTCTCGGTCTCTCTCTTTCTCTCTCTCTCTCTCTCTCTCTATCCTCTCTCTCTCACCACTCTCTCCCCTCTCTCTCCTCTCTCTCTCTCTCTCTCTCTCTCTCTCCGTCTGTCTCTCTCCTCTCTCTCGCTCTCTCCCTCGTCTCTCTCCATCTTCTCGTTCTCTCTCTTTCTCTCGCTCTCTCTCTCTCTCTCTCTCACTCTCTCTCTATCTCTCACTCTCTCTGTCTCTGTGTCGCTCTCTCTCTCTCTCTGTCCCTCTCTCTCTCTCTCTCTCTCTCTCTTATTTCAGTTGGTGTCATTAATCAGTAATCAGATAATGACACACAGACACCAAGTGTTACCAGTCTGTTGTGAACCTCAGAAGTTCTGCCTCCATTGATCGTTTATAGCCATATTTCAGGTAGCTTTTCTGTCTTCCTTTGTTCTGTTGTTTTGATTTCTTATTTTATTTTGGTATCTTCCCAAAACACACACACAAACACACACAGACAGTATATATCTCTAGTCTCTATCCATATGATGCTGTTAGTATTGTGTGCCTGTGAGTGACTAAGATTAGATGACCTTTCTGCTCAATCAAACTCTGTCACTATCATTTAACCTCCCACAGCAGGCCTGGTGTGTGTGAGAGTGTGTGTGTGTGTGTGTACATACGCAAGCATGCGTCTCTGTGTGTGTATCGTGTCCTGAGATTAGTGTGTGTGTGTGTGTGGATTGTTATATCATGCATATGATGTGTGTGTGCTCCTGTACGCATGCGTGGGTGTTTTCACCTGTATATATTCATGTGTGTGTATGCATGTGTGTTTGTGTGTGTGTGGGTGTGTGTGTTTGTGTGTGTGTGTTTGTGTGTGCGTGTATGTGTGTATGCTAGCTTGGAGTGGCAGACTTACCATGAGGCAGAAGAGGCAATTGCCTCAAACCTCACATCATCAAGGGGTCTCGTGTAATCTTTGTTTATTTGTATTATCCCCGCTTGAGGACCCCCATGCTCCAACCCGACAAACAACCCACGGTCGCTCCAACCCGACAAACAACCCACTGTCGTGGGCTGCTCAGCTCATCGTTCTAATTCTGTCTTGCTTCAGCAGGTTGGTTCAGCAGCAGCTAAATCTGCAGGAAATTGCAAAGTTGCAAAGGAAATGGGGAGAGAGGGAGATGGTTTGCCTGGGGCCTCTGCCTGGGGCCTCTGCCTGGGGCCTCTGCCTTGGGCCTCTGCCTGGGGCCTCTGCCTTGGGCCTCTGCCTGGGGCCTCTGCCTGGAGCCTCTGCCTTGGGCCTCTGCCTTGGGCCTCTGCCTGGGGCCTCCAAATCACTAAAGGCCCATATTCCGACCCAAGTTTAAGCGCGCGTAAATTCAATAAAATGTTTACTTAATTAAATTATACTTTTCTCTCTATTCGAATTCTGACCTTGAACTTAAGCGTGAGAATAGCACCCGTTATTCATTTGGGGTGGAGATCAAATAAATGAAGGAGTGGCGGAGGTGTGTCTACAGATACGCTGTATGGCTTAATTCCCCTCCTAATTACACCACCTTTACACGCGAGGAAACCATGAATAAGGTCTAGCGAACCTGAAAGAAAACATAAGCTACAAATGTAAGGAAACTAACACTAAAGTGACAGTTATAAATGTAAGAAAACTAACACTAAAGCGACAGTTATAAATGTAAGGAAACAACACTAAAGCGACAGTTATATTTGGGTATTACTAGTACTATTACTGCCAGTTGGTGCTGAAACGGATATGAAGAGGCATAGATGCCATTCTTTCATTGATCCATGTTTTCTGAACCCGTTCTCTCCATGTATTCTATTCTGTCAACAAAATTCTAATTAAAGGTACACCGTATTTAAAGAAATGGCTTAAGATTGATGAACTGAAAACCCTATTGAATGAAAACTCCACGCGAAAATCTGTTGGCCAGCAAGTGGGAGGGTTTTCAAAGGTTGAATTAACCTGTGCCCCCGCACATTGACTCTGTACCGGTACCCCCTGTATATAGCCTCCCTACTGTTATTTTATTTTACTGCTGCTCTTTAATTATTTGTAATTAAAAAATTACTTAACACTTATTTTTCTTAAAACTGCATTGTTGGTTAAGGGCTTGTAAGTAACATTTCACTGTAAGGTCTACACCTGTTGTATTCGGCGCCTGTGGCAAATCAAATATGATTTGATTAGATTTATTCAGGGCTCGCAAGGGAGTCACGCCTGCAAAGCCCGTTACGCACCTTTGTAAGGTAAGTCTGAATACCAACTACCGAGAAGTGCGTAGGAAAGGCGCAGGTAAGAAAGGCGTAATTTCCTACGTCGGAATCGGGCCCTAAATCCGCCCCTGCTAGCTAGAGATATTGAGTCTGTGGTTCAATCTGAAACCGCGCTATAACGTGCTTGACATTTAAAGGTAATTTCCAATTGAGCCGATATCTGCAGCATTTTGACCATGAATCCAATCTTGCCGAACACAGTAACTTTGCCTTTAAAAGCTGCTTTGACGACAAACCGATCGGATTTAATCCCGTCTCGAAGAGAGAAGACACACAGATTGAGAGAGATGGAGACTTAGAAAACAACCAGTCGGTACAATCAGATTAAACCTTTGAATTTTTATTAATCACATCACATTTACACCAGACGGACTCTCAGACAGGGCAGACTTCGAATATCCCACTGGCTGTATCCCAAATAGCACCCTATTCCCTGTATAGTGCACTACTTTTGACCAGAATCCATAGGTAGTAGGGTGCCATTTGGGATACAGTCAACGTTTCATGCCTCAATATACAGAATAATAAGATATCTTGGAGTTTTATTTACCATCAACACAGTTGCATTTTGACGTCCCTTTTATTCCACCAAATGTTATACTCTCCGAGGGTTGGTGTAGGTGCAGGCTTTTGCTCCAACCAAGCATTAACACAACCCCATGCCTCTGTATAGCTTTGCTGACATCACCCGCACGGGGGGTGGGTCAATTCAGGAAGTACACCGACATTCCTATTTCCAATGATCTTTAATGCTTTTCAATGGGGGACAATTTGGAATTTGGTTTTACTTTCTGAATTGACTGGATTTTTAAAAATCAAATTGACACAAACCCCCGATGAGCACATAGCTGTCATGTCACTGTTCCTGTTCTTAGTATTTTTAAAACCACAATAATAATCACAAATAATCTGTTTTATATATATATTTTTTTTATGTTAAATGTGTTGTCCAACTGTATGGTACCACTATTACAACATGTTATAGTTTCGTCTACGTCCCAAATGGCCCCCCTATTCCCTGTATAGCGCACTTCAAAGCCCAAAGTAGTGCACTATATAGGGAACAGGGTACCATTTGAGATGCATACTTCATTCCAGTGTAATAGATGAAAGACAAGGCTGAAGTATGAAGAAAGAAAAAAGAAAATATATCAATAGAAAGGCAGTCAGTGAGTAGTAGGAGACCTGTTCCAAATGGCACCCTGTTCCCTGTCCAGTGCACTACTTTTACATTTTCAGACCCTTTTACACTAGAATAAGAATAAGGAGGTAACCATGGGAGACAACTGTTCCATTGTTCCATTCAGTTCCATTCCGTTCCATTTAGTTCCATGTCTTCCATTCAGTTCCATGTAGTTCCATTTGTTTCCATTCAGTTCCATTTCAATCCATTTGTTCCATTCAGTTCCATTTAATTCAATTTGTTCCATTCAGTTCAATTTCATCCAATTGAGTTCCATTCAGTTCCATTCAGTTCCATTCAGTCCATTCAGTTCCATTCAGGTCCATTTAGTTCTATTCAGTTCCATTCAGTTCCATTTAGTTCTATTCAGTTCCAGTTAAAGTGGAACTAGCAGCTTTTTAACTACTTTGCAGATATGAAACAAACAGACAATCAAAATAATCTCAGTGAATAATATCAAATTCTCAGTTTATGCTACAAAACCAAGGTTTTATTTTTTAGCAAAAAAATCATGATGTACAGTAAGACATTGTTGTCAGAATAAATGAATGCAGTTCAATGCATGATCAATATAGCTAATTCAGGTTGCAAATCACAGCTGGCCTGGTACATTGTTTGCTGCCTCCATTTATTTTTTTAATTAACCTTTATTTAACTAGGCAAGTCAGTTAAGAACAAATTCTTATTTACAATGACGGCCTACACAGGGATGCCCTGTTTCGGTTTCAATAACTGACCACAAGTCAATCATAATGTGGCTAATAGGCTAGTTTATCTACTTAGGTAGCTATTTCTTAAGCAAGCTAAAAACATGGAGCCTAATGTTAGCTAGCTAACTAGCTAGCTGCTGGGAGGATGTCATGTCATTGGACGAGTGGGTGGGTGGTGGACTTTCTTCCCCCAATATCGTTTTTTTTCGGTGGCTACAGCTAGAGGTGCAGGTGTCACTTGGTTACCTAGCAACAAACGTGAATCACTTTGCTAGCTAGCTATGCTGAACTTGAACTTAATCGATCAAATGGGCGGGCATCGTTTATCAGTGTAATTTTGATGGCCAACTAGCAAAAAATAATGGAGGTTCCCTCGTTAGATTTGAGCTCATCTCCCTCATCTCGCTTTGGCTGCAACATTAGTTGTTGATGTTGTTGTTGTTGTTGTGCAAAGGCAACTGAGGGAGAGATAGAATACCTGTTCATGGTTGTTTGATTAATAGGACTGTAAAGTTCTCCAGAGGTATTTACTTATTTGCAGAAATATCCAATCAATTCAGGTTAGAATGCGTTCTAATTATCTAAAGTCGCGCTGTTGCTACTTCCTGTAAACACACAGTCCAGTTCAAAGTGAATGATGTCAGGCCCGTGTGGAAAATTGCTTATTTGCATATAGGTCTACTGTAGCTCTGATTGGCTACGGCGCACCGGTCTGTGTCGAGTCCGGTCCTGGACAAGACCGTTTTTTATTAGGTTTTATTTACTGCAGTGTCTGCTAATTGTCCAAACGCACGGCAACTTTTCCCACTCGATATTGCTATAGAATTTTCACAAATGCCTTAGTATATGTCATTCCCAAACATTGAATGAGTATGAAAACGTAAAAATGACCATATCTAAGCGCTCGCTTGTCAGACATTTTGAAAAAGGCATATTCGTCCTGTGGGTGTATATGAACAGATTTTAATAAGATTTTCATATTGCTAAAACGCTGTCAGTTGCACTTTAATTCCATTCAGTTCCATTTTGGCAGATATACTATTCTGTAGGTCTACTCCATATAGAAACGGGACATTTATGTAACCACAGCCTTATCCTCCATCTCATTTCTTGCACTACCATATTTATGGCTTTCTAGATTGTCATAATCAACAGTGAGTCAGGTTCTATATATTCTACATTCTATATTGTGTATTACATGGAAGGCCAGAGCTATTGACTGTAACCACTGGCTACTACTTCAACCATGAAACGCTATGAATATATTTAGTTAATCTCTCTCTCCCTCCCATCTCTCTCTCCCTGCCCCCTCTCTCTCGCTCTCTCTTGCTCCCTCCCTCTATCATCTATCTCTCCCTGCCCCCCCTCTCTCTCACTCGCTCTCTCCCTCCGTCCCATCTATCTCTCCCACTCCCCTCCCCCTCTCTCTCTCTCTCTCTCTCTCCCTCTCTCTCTCTCTCTCTCTCTCTCTCTCTCTCTCTCGTCTCTCATCTCTCTCTCTCTCTCTCGCTCTCTCTCCTCTCTCTCTCTCTCTCTCTCCTCTCTCTCTCCTACTCTCTCTCTCATCTCTCTCTCTCTCTCATCCTCTCTCATCTCATCCGCCCATCTAGCTCTCCCTGCCCCCTCACTCTTCACTTGCTGTGTTTAGACAGGCAGTCCAGTTCTGATATTTTTTTCCCACAAATTGGTCTTTTGACCAATCACATCAGATCTTGTCATATCAGATATTTTTCAAAGCTGATCTGATTGGTCAAAAGACCAATTAGATCAGAATTGGGCTGCCTGTGTTAACACAGCCTCTCTCTCCTCCCTCGCCTTTCTATCCCAGTCTCTAGGTGAGCTACGACAGGGAAATGACTGGTTGTGAAATGAAAGCATAACCTCAGCTGCCACTACTTCTGATTCAATGGGACACGTTTATTCCCTGTGTGTTACGGTCTAGTGCGTCCCCCCTGCTCCATTTCCTGTCTGTGTTACAGTCAGTATAAAGACAGAGTATAAGGAAGTGGTTATTCTACAGGTAATTACGCCTACAGGGTGATCACAATGATGACACGCTGACTCAACCTATTAATATGTCTGACTGGACGCTTTTGTTCTGACAGTTAAACCCCATTGTGATGTCATATGTTACTGGGTTAATTAATAAAAAATGTTTCGGATCACAGATTTAGAATTCAGAATTACATGGTTACTTGGAGATTCTTTGTGATGTCATCGATTTGCATAAATTAGAACATTTGGTGGAACATCAGAACTAGAACTAGAAACTATGGAACACCAGCTCTGGGGAGTACATGAGTTCAGGAGCTTTGGCTCGGGTTTTTGAGTTGGAAAGAGAATTGCGTTTGTTATGAACAAAAACAAGAACATTGTAAACCTTTTAGTTTCGTCCCTTTCTTTACTAAAAGTAAATCATTGAACTTCTTATTTCACACATGAATTACAGGAATCATCATTCTAATGTATAGTTCACTGCACAGTGGAATCTTTACATTCATCAATAAAGAGAACAGGCAGCGGCATCGTGATATTTCTCTCAAATGGCACAATCCCTTATTCAGACCAGGTTCTGGTCTAAAGTAGTACTCTATAAAGGGAATAAGGTATCATTTTGTAATGCAAGCAATATATTAGTTACCGGGCAGCAATGGGGTCAATCCCATTTCAATCCAGTCCTTTCAGAACATGGACTAACCAATCATGTGAAGTGGAGAAGCGTTTATTCTCACTGAGGAGTAGAAATGGGATTGGACCCAATAACCTTTGGACGGGTACGTTTAAAGAAGGGGAGCATGCAGCATGGAGTTAAACAAATAAAATAAAATTGTATTAGTCATACACATAATTAGCAGATGTTACTGCGGGTGTAGCGAAATGCTATAGAAATGTGAAATGCTATAGAAATGTGAAATGCTATAGAAATGTGAAATGCTATAGAAATGTGAAATGCGGAAAGAAGAAGAAAAAAAGGATAGAGGAGGGAGGAGAAGAGGGAGGAGAGGATAATTTGTTCAGTCTGAGATAGAGAGCTCTTGTCCTCCGTTTGTTGGGTCTAACCTGTCTTTCATTTAACAGATTGTATACCCATATGTCTTGCCCATATGTTATAGGTCATATAGTTGCATGGTGGTTGTGGGTTCAAACCCCAGTTTGTGGTTATATGTTCAAATCCCATCCACAGCTGCTCCTCTGACGCGTGGATCACTGGTCTCACATCATAGTTTCTTACCTCGTCTCTTCTCCTTCCCTCTCTCTTCCTTCCCCCCTCTCTCTCTCCTCCCCCCTCTCTCTCCTTCCCCCCTCTCTCTCTCTCTCCTTCCTCTCTCTCTGTATCTCTCTCTCTCTCTCTCCTTCCCTCTCCTCTCTCTCTCTCTCTCTCTCTCTCTCTCTCTCTCTCTCCTCTCTCTCATCTCTCCATCTCTCCTCTCTCTCTCTCTCTCTCTCTCTCTCATTCGCTATCAGCAATCTCCCTGTCTCTCAGGACTCTTCCTTCCCTCTCTCTCTCTATCCTCCTGTCTCTCTCGCTCTCCCCTCCTCTCCTTCCCTCTCTCTCCTCCTCCCCCCCTCTCTCTCTCCCTTTCTCCCTCTCCTTCCCTATTGCTCCTTCCCTCTCCCCTCCTCCTCGCCGAAGTGAAACACACCTTTCTGTCTGTCAAATGATATCAGGCTGTGTTACAGAGAGTAGAGTCAGCCATTTCTTGATTACTCCTTTCGACAGAAGACAGATTACACAAACATTCTGTTGACAGCTCCTGTTGCCATGGCACTTTCCTTTAACTCTCTTTCCCGCTTTTCTTTCTGGAACAAGAGCAATTTATTTCAAGCTCTTTCTTAGAAATATCCTCAGTGTTTTTGGTTCTCTCTCTCTCTCCTCTCTCTCTCTCTTCTCTCTCTCTCTCTCTCTCTCTCTCTCTCTCTCTCTCTCTCTCTCTCCTCCCTCCACTTCCTCTCT
>CM072256.1:4106065-4118565 GCA_036851935.1 Coregonus suidteri
ACCGGCTCAACTGTTCTGGGGAGCTACCGTAAGCTTCATAATGGTAAATAATGTGACGGGTGAAATGAAGAACTCAATCTGCTTTACCTCCTAACACATTGCACAGGTTGACTGCAGGTATTTACTTAAAAAGTAGCTACAAATATGACAATGTATTAAAAAAACTTCAAAGAGAAATAGATTAAACGGTATTGACGGTTATTGAAAAGATATTTCCAAATCCATGATCCCCATGATGTATCCATGATGTATCTATGATCCCCATGATGTATCCATTATGTATCTATGATCCCCATGATGTATCCATTATGTATCTATGATCCCCATGATGTATCCATGATGTATCTATGATCCCCATTATGTATCCATTATGTATCTATGATCCCCATGATGTATCCATTATGTATCTATGATCCCCATGATGTATCCATGATGTATCTATGATCCCCATTATGTATCCATTATGTATCTATGATCCCCATGATGTATCCATTATGTATCTATGATCCCCATGATGTATCCATTATGTATCTATGATCCCCATGATGTATCCATTATGTATCTATGATCCCCATGATGTATCCATTATGTATCTATGATCCCCATGATGTATCCATTATGTATCTATGATCCCCATGATGTATCCATTATGTATCTATGATCCCCATGATGTATCCATTATGTATCTATGATCCCCATGATGTATCCATTATGTATCTATGATCCCCATGATGTATCCATTATGTATTGATGTATTATATACGATTTCAATCATTCCAGCAACGTTACATCATGATTTGCCGCTATTTCATCCATCGCGGCTCAAAACGTCTCCAAAATGGCAACCTCGTGTCACGCCACAATTTCACCCCAACATGCTTTTCTAATGTCACCAGTGTCTCACATTATTTTCCTGAACTCTCTACCATCGTGACTCATCACGTTACCTTTTCACATTTTCACCATCTCACCCATTGACTTCTATAAATACCAAGACATCAAGAGACAGACACACACACACACACACACACACACACACACACACAAACACACACACAAAACAAACAAACGGCACCCCCATTCTCTTTATACTGCGCTACTCTTGACCAGGGCCCTGATAGGGAATAGGGTTCCATCTGGGACTGAATATAGGTCATCATCACCAGTACACAGCCAGCCAGTCTCAGCCCATCACTGTTCCCCACTATAACTTTAAGCTCCTTTCATTTTGTTTCTCTTATAATCTTTTTTTTTTTTTTTTTTTTTTTTTTTGCTTTATCCCTCCGTCCGTCTCTGACATTTAATTTATGTGTTCTGGAAGCAGTGGTTTTATCTCTCTATCATTGTCACGTCATCACTGTTTTCTCTCTCTCTCTCTCTCTCTCTCTCTCTCTCTCTCTCTCTCTCTCTCTCTCTCTCTCTCTCTCTCTCTCTCTGCCACTCACCCTATTTTGGTCTTCTTTCACAGATGCAATTATTCTCTCTCTTTTCCTATTATATGTCCTGGTCTCTCTTCTCCGTCTCAGTGATTTTCTCTCTTCAGTCTCTTCTCTTCCCTACCCTCTTACGTTCTCTTGTTCTCCCTTTCTTTCTCCTTCACTCCATCTCTATCTTCTTCTTCTCTCTCTCCTACTCTCTATCTCTCTCTCTCTCTCTCTCTCTCTCTCTCTCTCTCTCTCTCTCTCTCTCTCTCTCTCTCTCTCTCTCTCTACTCTCTCTCTCTCTCTCTCTCTCTCTCTCTCTCTCTCTCTCTCCATCTCTCTCTCCTTCGTGCTATCTTCTCTCTCAGAGGTCTGTAGTGTTGAGATGGTTCGTCACAACGTCCTGGGCCTCTAGGTCCATCTTCGTCCCTCCTCCTCTTCCTCCCTCTTTCAAACCTTCCTCTCTTCCTCCTCCTTTCCCTCCCCCTCCTTCTCCTCCTCCTCCTCCGTTCCGTCTTCCTGCCTCCGGATGCACACTATCCATTCTCTGGTCACAGCGGAACACGGTCATGAACGCGGTCCGATAGTTGCTGTTCATCCACCCGTAGAGCAGAGGGTTGGCGAACGTCGAGCACATGGCCGCCACGTGGAACAGCGTGTACAGCAGTCTGAAGTCCCTCATGTCCAAGACGGAGCTGTCGATATCCGTGGCCAGTTGAAAAGCGTGGAACGGCAGCCAGCTGACCGCGAACACCACGACCACGGTCACCAGCATCTTGGTGGTTTTGCGGCGCCGCCGGTGGCGGTCGTTGCGGCCTGCGGGCGAGGCGTGCGAACGGAGCTTGGACCAGATACGGGCGTAGGCGAAGGAGATGATGCCCAGAGGGAGAACGTATTGGAGGAGCAGCATGGAGATTGAATAGACTGTCCCGTCTGTTGAGCTGCCCGGCCACTTCTCTGTACACACCTGGAGAAGAGGAGAGAGTGGGTTAGGGTGTGTGTGTGTGTGTGTGTGTGTGTGTGTGTGTGTGTGTGTGTGTGTGTGTGTGTGTGTGGAGCGTGTGTGCGTGTGTACGTGTGTACGTGTGTGCGTGTGTGCGTGTGTATGTGTGTTTGTGTTTGTGTGTGTGTGTGTGTGTGTGTGTGCGTGTGCGTTTTGGCGTGTGCGTTGTGCGTGTCTACAACTGAGCTACATCCCTGTGTGACCTACCTGTATAGACTGTCCTGGAGCCAGATTGAAGGTACCATACTCTCTATAGATAGCTAGTGGGCTGGCCAGCACTGCACTCAGTCCCCATGTGGCCGCAATCACCCTGAAACACACTCCCTTCCTCATCCTGGTCTCCAAGTGGTACACTATACACCTGTCAATCAATCAGTCAGTCAATCACCCTGAAACACACTCCCTTCCTCATCCTGGTCAATCAGTCAGCCAGTCAATCCATCAGCCAGTCAATCAGTCAGCCAGCCAGTCAATCAGTCAGTCAGCCAGTCAGCCAGTCAATCAATCAGCCAGTCAATCAGTCAGCCAGTCAGTCAATCAGTCAGTCAGCCAGTCAATCAATCAGCCAATCAATCAGTCAGCCAACCAGTCAATCAGTCAGTCAGCCAGTCAATCAATCAATCAGCCAATCAGTCAATCAGTCATCCAGCCAGTCAATCAGTCAGTCAGCCAGTCAGCCAGTCAATCAATCAGCCAGTCAATCAGTCAGCCAGTCAGTCAATCAGTCAGTCAGCCAGTCAATCAATCAGCCAATCAATCAGTCAGCCAACCAGTCAATCAGTCAGTCAGCCAGTCAATCAATCAGCCAGTCAATCAGTCAGCCAGCCAGTCAATCAGTCAGACAGTCAAAAAATCCATCAGTCAGTCAGTCAACCAATCAAGCAATTAATCAATTAAGCTTGATGATGTCTCACCTGTGTCTATCAAGGGCTATGACGTTGAGCGTCACCGTGGATACGTGGACAGCCAATCCCTGTGCATAGGGAAGCAGGAAACAAAGCACCTGGCCAAACTTCCACTCCCCGAGGAGTATAGACAACGTGAAGGGAAGACACAATGTATTCACCAGGAGGTCAGCTGAGAGAGAGAAAGAACCAGGAGGTTCCAAAGATTCACCAGGAGGTCAGCTAGAGAGAGAGAAAGATTCACCAGGAGGTCAGCTAGAGAGAGAGAAAGAGAGAGGGAGGGAGGTCAGCTAGAGATAGAGAGAAAGATTCACCAGGAGGTCAGCTAGAGAGAGAGAAAGATTCACCAGGAGGTCAGCTAGAGGAGAGAGAGAAAGATTCACCAGGAGAGCAGAGAGAGAGAAGAGAAAAGAAGAGTGGAAGGGGAGGAGGTCAGAGAAGAGAGAGAGAGAGACAAGGGAGAGAGGAGGGAGGAAGGGAGGATAGAGAGAGAGAGAGAAAGAGTGAGGAGGTCAGAGAGAGAGAGAGTGGGGGGGAGAGGAGAGAGAGAGAGAGAGAGAGAGAGAGGAAATAAAGAGGGAGGGAGGAGAGAGATAGAGAGAGAGAGAAAAGAGGATGAGGGAAAGAGGGAGGGGAGGGAGAGAGAGAGACATTGACAGAAAACACCCACAAGGTTTGTCAGTCCTATTACTCCTAACTTCTAACCTACTACCACCTTATGTAATACCAGCAGACAAAGACAGACAGAGAGAGAGAGAGAGAGAGAGAGAGAGAGCAGAGAGAGAGAGAGAGAGAGAGACAGAGAGAGAGAGAGAGAGAGAGAGAGAGAGAGAGAGAGAGAGAGAGAGAGAGAGAGAGAGAGAGAGAGAGAGAGAGAGAGAGAGAAATTAGAGAGAGAGAGAGAAGAAATCTGCATTTTGTTAGGAGTAAATGTAGATACAGTAGATTTAGCTCCAGATTATGTCCTGGTCTGTCGTAATATAATGGAGACAGTAGATTTAGCTCCAGATTATGTCCTGGTCTGTCGTATTAATATAACAGTAGATCAGCTTCCAGTCGTAATATAATGGAGACAGTAGATTTAGCTCCAGATTATGTCCTGGTCTGTCGTAATATAATGGAGACAGTAGATTTAGCTCCAGATTATGTCCTTGTCTGTCGTAATATAATGGAGACAGTAGTAGATTTGTCCTGCTCCAGATATATGTCCTGGTCTGGTCGTAATATAATGGAGACAGTATCAATTTAGCTCCAGATTATGTCCTGGTCTGTCATAATTTATAATACAGACAGTAGATCAATGGGTCATACACATGATACCTTGCAGATAAAAATTTTTTTCAATTGTTGCTGTTTGTTTTATTTTTTGTGTATCAGTTTCCATGTATAATTGTTTTTGTTAATATACAGTACCAGTAATAAATTTGGACACACGTACTCATTCAAGGGTTTTTCTTTATTTTTACTATTTTCTACATTGTAGAATAATAGTGAAGACATCAAAACTATGAAATAACACATATGGAATCATGTAGAAAAAAAACTGTTAAACAAAACAAAGTAACACGTTTATATTCTAAAAAGTAGCCATCCTTTGCCTTGATGACAGCTTTGCACACTCTTGGCATTCTCTCAACCAGCTTCACCTGGAATGATTTTCCCAACAGTCTTGAAGGAGTTCCCACATGTGCTGTGCACTTGTTGGCTGCTTTTCCTTCACTCTGCGGTCCAACTCATCCCAAACCATCTCAAATTGGGTTGAGGTCAGGTGACTGTGGAGGCCAGGTCATCTGATGCAGCACTCCATCACTCTCCTTCGTCAAATAGCCCTTACACAGCCTGGAGGTCTGTTTTGGGTCATTGTCCTGTTGAAAACAAGTAATAGTCCCACTAAGTGCAAACCAAATGGGATGGCGTATCGCTGCAGAATGTTGTGGTAGCCATGCTGGTTAAGTGTGCCTTGAATTCTAAATAAATCACAGACAGTGTTACCAGCAAAGCACCCCCACACCATCACACCTCCTCCTCCTCCATGCTTCACGGTGGGAACTACACATGCAGAGATCATCCGTTCACCTACTCTGCGTCTCACAAAGACGGGGCGGTTGGAACCAGAAATCTCCAATTTGTACTCATCAGACCAAAGGACAGATTTCCACCGGTCTAATGTCCATTGCTTGTGTTTTCTTGGCCCAAGCAAGTCTCTTCTTCTTATTGGTGTCCTTTAGTAGTGGTTTCTTTGCAGCAATTCGACCATGAAGGCCTGATTCACGCAGTCTCCTCTGAATAGTTGATGTTGAGATATGTCTGTTACTTGAACTCTGTGAAGCATTTATTTGTGCTGCAATTTCTGAGGCTGGTAACTCTAATGAACTCTAATGAACTTATCCTCTGCAGCAGAGGGAACTCTGGGTCTTCCTTTCCTGTGGCGGTCCACATGAGAGCCAGTTTCATCATAGCGCTTGATGGTTTTTGCGACTGCACTTGAAGAAAACTTTTCTTAGTTCTTGAAATTTTATTGATTGACTGACCTTCGTGTCTTAAAGTAATGATGGACTGTCATTTCTCTTTGCTTATTTGAGCTGTCCTTGCCATAATATGGACTTGGTCTTTTACCAAATAGGGCTATCTTCTGTATACCCCCCCCCCCCCTACCTAGTCACAACACAACTGATTGGCTCAAACTCATTAAGAAGGAAATAAATTCCACAAATGTACTTTTAACAAGGCACACCTGTTAATTGAAATGCATTCCAGTCGACTACCTCATGAAGCTGGTTGAGAGAATGCCAAGAGTGTGCAAAGCTGTCATCAAGGCAAAGGGTGGATTTGTTTAACAATTTTTTGGTTACTACATGATTCCATATGTGTTATTTCATAGTTTTGATGTCTTCACTATTATTCTACAATGTAGAAAATAGTAAAAATAAAGAAAGACGCTTGAATGAGTAGGTGTGTCCAAACTTTTGACTGGTACTGTATATATTATTATTTTTGCTCAAACATATTGTTAATTCATGTAATACTTCATTTACTGTACATTGCTTTGACAACAGTGGCAACCACCCATTCATGCCAATAAAGCATTTATTGAATTGAATTGAGAGTGTGAGAGAGAAATAAACAGAGACGAGAGAGAGAGAGAGAGAGAGAGAGAGAGAGAGAGAGAGAGAGAGAGAGAGAGAGAGAGAGACAGAGAGAGAGAGAGAGAGAGAGAGAGAGAGAGAGAGAGAGAGAGAGAGAGAGAGAGAGAGAGAGAGAGAGACAGAGAGAGAGAGAGAGAGAGAGAGAGAGAAAAGAGACAGAGAGAGACAGAGAGAGACAGAGAGAGAGAGAGAGAGAGAGAGAGAGAGAGAGAGAGAGAGAGAGAGAGAGAGAGAGAGAGAAAAGAGAGAGAGAGAGAGACAGAGAGAGAGACAGAGAGAGAGACAGAGAGAGAGAGAGAGAGCGAGAGAGAGAGAGAGAGAGAGAGAGAGAGAGAGAGAGAGAGAGAGAGAGAGAGAGAGAGAGAGAGAGAGAGAGAGAAAAGAGACAGAGAGAGAGACCGTCACGGATACAGCCGAGGCTGCCCCTCCTCCTCGCTCGGGCAGGCTTCGGCGTTCGTCGTCACCGGAGTACTAGCTGCCACCGATCGATGTTTCTGTGTCTCACTAGTCCTGTCTTTATTATTCACACCTGTTGCTCATAAGGCTTATTAGGCTATATTCGTTTCCCTATTAGTTTCCCTATATACCTCTGTTTTCCCTCCTGGGTGTGTGCGTGATTGTTCTTTGTTACGTCGTCTGTTGAGCTGTTGTTTTTGCTCTTCCCTGCGTGGAGGGTTTGCCATGGTTTACTTTGAGTCATTCATCTCTCAGTTCTGTGTCCTGCGCCTGATTCCGTTTCCCCACTTCACCCAAGACGCTGACAGAATCACGCACCCATTATGGAGTCAGCAGGCACGCCCGATCCCAGCGCTTCGGGTGGAGGAACGCATCCACCAGCACGCGACCATGCTGCAGAGACTAGGTTTGGCTCTGGATCAAGTGATCCACACCATGGATCGATGGGAAAGAGTTGGGTATTCTGCACCTCCTCCTTCGCCGATTTCTCCTCCATCAAAGATCCTCAAACCCTGGGTCCAGTGGTATTCGGCTCTCGCTCCCGAGGGAACGCAATGGGACAGCTGCCGGGTGTAAGGGTTTCCTGCTCCAGGTGGAGCTTTACCTGGCCACCATCCACCCGGCTCCCTCGGGATACGAGAGCGTGTCCGCCCTCATCTCCTGTCTGTCGGGCAGAGCCCTGGAATGGGCCAACGCGGAGTGGGGTGGAATAGACGCTGAGTCCGTTCGTTATGAGGATTTTACCCGCCGTTTTTCCGGGCAGTATTGGATCATCCGCCTGAAGGGAGAGCGGCGGGGGAGCGTCTGTTTCACCTCAGACAGGGAGGGAGGAGCGCACAGGAATACGCCCTGGATTTCAGGACACTGGCAGCCAGCGCGGATGGAACGAGAGGGCCCTGATTGATCACTACCCGATGCAGTCTACGGGAGGACGTTCGTCGGGAGCTGGCCTGCAGGGACACTAATCTTAACCTGGACCAGCTGGTAGATTTATCGATTCCGGCTGGATAACCTGTTGGCTACCCGCGGACGTCCAGATCAGGGTCCGTCCAGTCCATCCCCCAGCACTTCCGAGTCCACACCTATGGAGCTTGGAGGTGCTGATGCGGAGAGAACGAGCAAGGGGGTGGTCTCCTGCACCAACTTTGGCCGCAGAGGACACACTGCGGGCCGGTGCAGGAGAAGACCCTCATGTAATCGAGGCAGCAGGCAGGGTTCTGGTTACCCAACTCACCCAGAGCTCCCTGTTGCTCACATGATGGTAAATGTTATTTTTCCTGAGTTTTCCCCACATTCCCAGCATAGGGCGCTCGTAGATTCCGGCGCAGCTGGGAATTTCATGGATAGACTGGTTGCGCATAGATTAGGGATTCCTATATTGCCTGTAGATGTGCCCTTCCCCATACGTGCCCGAGATAGTCGCCCGTTAGGGTCAGGTATGGTTAGGGAGGTCACAGTTCCACTTCGGATGGAGACACAGGGGGGTCACGAGGAGAGAATTAGTCTCTTCCTTATTGATACTCCTGCGTTTCCCGTGGTGCTGGGCCTTCCCTGGCTAGCCACCCATGACCCCAGTATTTTGTGGCAACAGAGGGCTCTTAAGGGATGGTCACCTCAGTGCTTGGGAAGGTGTGTAGTTGTTTCCGTAGGGGCAACTACGGTGGAGAGTCCAAACCATGTCTCCCCAATGCACATTCCCTCAGAATATGCCGATTTGGCTCTCGCCTTCTGTAAAAAGAAGGCGACTCAATTACCACCCCACCGACGAGGGGATTGTGCGATAGATCTCCGTGAGGGCGCTGCACTTCCCAGGAGTCACGTGTATCCTCTGTCACAGGAGGAGACGGTGGCTATGGAGACATATGTCACCGAATCTCTGGGACAGGGATACATTCGGCCCTCCACTTCCCATGCCTCCTCAAGTTTCTTTTTTGTGAAGAAAAAGGATGGAGGTTTATGCCCGTGCATTGACTATCGAGGTCTAAATCAGATAACCGTAAAATACAGCTATCCTCTTCCTCTCATTGCTATTATGACGGAGTCATTGTACGGGGCTCGCTTCTTCACAAAATTGGACCTCAGGAGCGCGTACAATCTGATCCGTATCCGGGAGGGGGACGAGTGGAAGACGGCATTTAGTACCACCTCTGGTCACTATGAGTACCTCGTCATGCCGTACGCTTTGATGAATGCTCCCTCAGTCTTTCAATCCTTTGTCGATGAGATTTTCAGGGACTTGCACGGCCAGGGTGTAGTGGTGTATATAGATGATATTCTCATCTACTCCGCTACACGCGACGAGCATGTGACCCTGGTGCGCAAGGTGCTTGGTAGACAGTTGGAGCATGACCTGTACGTTAAGGCTGAGAAATGTCTGTTCTTCAGACAGTCCGTCTCCTTCTTAGGATACCGCTTGTCAGAGTCAGGGGTCGAGATGGAGTGTGACCGCATTTCAGCCGTGCGTAATTGGCCGACTCCTACCACGGTAAAGGAGGTGCAGCAATTTTTGGGTTTTACCAACTACTACTAGCGGAGATTTATCCAGGGCTTTGGCCAGGTAGCAGCTCCCATAACCTCTTTGCTAAAGGGCGGATTGGTGCGCCTGCAGTGGTCAGCTGAGGCGAACAGGGCTTTTGGTCAGCTGAAGGCGCTGTTCACCACGGCTCCCGTGCTGGCTCATCCGGATCCTTCCTTGCAATTCATTGTCGAGGTGGACGCGTCCGAGGCGGGGATAGGAGCTGTACTGTCTCAGCGCTCGGGTACGCCTCCCAAACTCCGCCCCTGTGCTTTCTTCTTGAAGAAGCTCAGCCCGGCTGAGTAAAACTATGACGTTGGGGGATCGGGAGCTGTTAGCTGTTGTGAAAGCTCTTAAGGTGTGGAGACATTGGCTTGAGGGGGCTAAACACCCTTTTCTCATTTTGACTGACCACCGCAATCTGGAGTACATACGGGCAGCGAGGAGACTGAACCCTCGTCAGGCAAGGTGGGCCATGTTTTTCACGCGTTTTGTGTTCACCCTATCATATAGACCAGGTTCCCAGAATGCTAAGGCAGACGCTCTGTCCCGGCTGTATGACTCAGAGGATCGGACCAGGGAGCCTACTCCCATACTTCCGGCTTCTTGTCTGGTGGCACCGGTGGTATGGGAGGTTGATGCGGACATCGAGCGGGCATTACGCACGGAGCCCACTCCCCCCCAGTGTCCAGTGGGTCGTGCGTAATGCCCGCGATCGTTTGATTTATTGGGCTCACACGTCACCCTCTTCTGGCCATCCTGGCATTGGTCAGACAGTGCGCTGTCTTAGTGGGAAGTACTGGTGGCCTACCTTAGCTCATGACGTGAGGGTTTATGTTTCTTCCTGTTCGGTGTGCGCCCAGTGCAAGGCACCTAGACACCTGCCCAGAGGTAAATTACAACCTCTCCCCGTTCCACAGCGGCCGTGGTCACACCTGTCGGTGGACTTTGTTACGGATCTTCCTCTGACACAGGGTAACACCACGATCCTGGTCGTTGTGGATCGGTTTTCTAAGTCCTGTCGTCTCATTCCTTTGCCCGGTCTCCCTACTGCCCTACAGACTGCGGAGGCCCTGTTTACACATGTCTTCCGGCACTACGGGGTGCCTGAGGATATAGTGTCTGATCGGGGTCCCCAGTTCACATCGAGGGTCTGGAAGGCGTTTATGGACCATCTGGGGGTCTCGGTCAGCCTGACCTCAGGTTTTCACCCCGAGAGTAATGGGCAGGTGGAGAGAGTGAACCAGGATGTGGGTAGGTTTCTGAGGTCGTATTGCCAGGACCGGCAGGGGGATTGGTCAGTTTACATCCCCTGGGCAGAGATGACACAAAATTCCCTCCGCCACTCCTCCACTGACCTGTCTCCCTTTCAGTGTGTACTAGGTTACCAGCCGGTCCTGGCACCGTGGCATCAGAGCCAGATCGAGGCACCTGCGGTGGATGAATGGTTTTGGCGCTCTGAGAAAAAATGGAACGCTGCCCATGTGCGCCTGCAAAGGGCGATTAGGAGGCTGGGTCGGCGGTTTGTGGGGCCCTTTACAGACGCTGACAGAGACAGAGACAGAGACAGAGACAGAGACAGAGACAGAGAGAGAGAGAGAGAGAGAGAGAGAGAGAGAGAGAGAGAGAGAGAGAGAGAGAGAGAGAGAGAGAGAGAGAGAGAGAGAGAGACAGACACAGACAGACAGACAGACAGACAGACAGACAGACAGACAGACAGACAGACAGACAGACAGACAGACAGACAGACAGAGAGAGAGAGAGAGAGAGAGAGAGAGAGAGAGAGAGAGAGAGAGAGAGAGAGAGAGAGAGAGAGAGAGAGAGAGAGAGAGGGGGCCATGTCCAACACCTTTAATTAACAATAGACATGGACTGGGTTAGACATGACACAAGGTTAGCCTCAGCACATGACATGACAGTGACAGAAACAAGACGTGAAAAGTAATCTGAAATAAGACTACAGGCTTTGGGTGAGGGCAAGGTCAAGGGCCAACCACGCCCTGGACTATTTCTGCCAGACAGCTTTCTTTGTTCTTGGTCCTGAACATGTCTAAACTTGTTAGTCTTCACTATTCAACACTCTTTGTTCTTGGTCCTGAACATGTCTAACCTTGCCAAGAGTCTTCACTATTCAACACTCTTTGTTCTTCGTCCTGAACATGTCTAACCTTGCCAAGAGTCTTCACTATTCAACACTCACATGTATTTCCTGGTGGCCCAGTGGTTATGTGAAACCTTTGGGAGGTATACACACACACACCACACACACCCACACACACACACACACCACACACACACGCACAATCATGTGTGATGTATTTAAACCAGGGGCGAGGTTAATACTTCCGCTATAGCCCAATGTCACACAAACACTAAACTAAACATGTGAATGATGAATGCCTGCACACACACACACACACACACACACACCCTTTCCGATACCCAATTGTGCAGAGAATAGTCTGAAGGATGAATACACACGCACACACACACGTACATACACACACATGTACACGCACACACACACGCGTACGTACACACACACGTGCAAACACGTTTGTTTTACTTGTGGGGACCAAACAATTGATTCCCATTCAAAATCCTATTTAGAGGTAGAGGAGGTAGCTCAGTTGGTAGAGCATGGCGCTTGCAATGCCAGGGTTGTGGGTTCAATTCCCACGGGGGGCCAGTATGAAAAATGTATGCACTCACTAACTGTAAGTCGCTCTGGATAAGAGCGTCTGCTAAAATGACTAAAATGTAAATGTATTTTCCTTAAAACGAACCCTTAACCTAATTCTAAACCCCTGAGCCTAAAATAGCCTTTTTCCTTGTGTGGACTGGCGAAATGTCCTCACTTGTCCGAATTTTCCTTGTTTTATTATCCTTGTGAGGAATTCTGGTCCCCACAAGAATAGTAAAACCAAACACACACACACACACAAAATTCACCAAACCCAATTTCTCAGAAACATACAAATATTACATGAAAGAACATCTGAGTCATCACTCAAACTAACCTAGGGGCATCGGAAGCACACACACACACTGAGA
>CM072256.1:4123565-4146065 GCA_036851935.1 Coregonus suidteri
AATACAACTAATAAAAACTACTGCTACAACTACTTATAAAACTAATAAAAACTACTTCTACAACTACAAATACAACTAATAAAAACAACGGCTACAACTACTAATATAACTAATAAAAACAACTGCTACATCTACTAATGCAACTAAGAAAACTACTGCTAAAACTAATACAAATAATGCTACAACTACTATTACAACTAATAAAAACAACTGCTACAACTACAAATACAACTCATACAAACAACTGCTCCAACTACTAATACAACTAATAAAAACTACTTCTACAACTACTAATACAACTCATAAAATATACTGCTACAACTACTAATACTACTGATAAAAACTACTGCTACCACTACTAATAAAACTTAAAAAACTACTGCTCCAACTACTAATAAAACTAATAAAAACTACTGCTACAACTACTAATACAACTAAGAAAACTACTGCTACAACTACTAATAAAAACAACTGCTACAACTAATAATACACTAATAAAAACTACTCCTGAGTGGCGCAGTGGTCTAAGGCACTGCATCGCAGAGCTAGCTGCTCACTACTATCTGGTTAAAATTCAAATAACACTACTGGAACCATGTACTAACGAAAAAAGTTTTTAGGATTCAAGGACAAACAGACGGCCTCAACATTTCCCACGGCTTTAGCCTACTAATTAATAATGTTCGGTGACAATAACATTGACCTACTAATAATCGCTAATAAATGTATAATTGGTCCTTATCTGCTACACCTAACGACAGTTTTCAACGGACGAATGACAACTATTCCAAGACTGACTGCGTAAAGTATTGTTGGTATAGTATTGTGCTGCTGTCCATTTCTTTTCAGTTTAAATCTATTTAACCAAGTCTGCATTTCCTACATTGTGCTCGATCAGGTAGAATATAATTCAGTTATCGCCGCTTGCGACACAAGCGCGATCACACACAGGCACGCGCGTATCCTTGGAAGGAGGTGATAAGAGACCGTTTTAAAAAGGTAAAATATTTAAACACCTGCTCACACACACTCTGAGGTCTAGTGATGTTAAGGTGTGTGTGTGTGTGTGAGAGTGAGAGAGAGAAGAGGGTAGAGAGAGTGAGAGAGAGAGAGATAGAGAGAGAGAGAGAGAGAGGAGAGAGAGAGAGAGAGAGAAAAGAAAATGAGACAGAGAGAGAGAGAGAGAGAGAGAGAGAGAGAGAGAGAGAGAGAGAGAGATAGAGAGAGAGAGAGAGAGAGAGCGAGAGAAAGAGAGACAGAGAGAGAGAGAGAGAGAGAGCTAAGGGTCCAGCCAGGTCGCTCAAGATCTAAGGCAAATTTTTACATCCATCCAGCTACCCAGGAAGTTGGGAGGTAACTTCAAAACAGGCCACTAGGGGCAACGATGAGCGCTATTACCATCAAGTAGGCTTGAGGTTTGCTAGGCAAGCCGTGGGCTCTGGCTCCATGTTCAATTCTTAAGCCCTTTTTTATTTTTTTTACCTTAACCCTTACCTTAACCATTCAGAATGAATGCCTAAACTTCACCTTCTTAAATTTGACATTGATGTACAAACGTCTGATTCTGAAGTGAGACTATGAGAGCTTGTCTAAGAGCTCTTAGCCTACCTTTCCCTCTGTCGCACGCAGATGTCAAATCCACTCATAGATGTCCAGTCCTCCAATCCATAGTAGTGGGCTAAAGCATCCAATACAGCTTTACTAATGACACAGTATATGTTGTCACTGTTTACTAAATAACACTCTACATCGCCGTTGTCATTCTCAACGATATTGCCAAACTCTTATATTCCGGGTGAGATCAGAAGCCCAATGATCACAGATAAACGGTCCCGGAGCTCAAAGGCACGACAGTTGTTCTCAGTTTGCTGTTCCGTTTTAATCCTTCCATATTCCTGTGAATTCCGTTTGATTTAGTCAAGTCCATTTAGTCCTACTGTCCGTTTTCAATTGGTTGAAAAAAATATAATGCAAGTCCCGGAGATCTTTTTTCTGTTAATTCCACGTTAAACCCGAGACAGATGTTTTTTCCCCCCGCACGAGGATTCGCGGTGACATCCCATTCACCCTCCTTGCGCGCACTGAACGGAGAGAGCGAGAGACTGACTGACTGAGCGGACCGCACGAGGCAAATCCGGTAAGTTTATAGCGAGCGAGAGCTCATCCAACCGGGAGGGAGGGAGGGAGGAGTGGAATCTGTCTACTCTAAATTGTATTCATATTATGAGGAGAAGGCCATGAGCTATTTTTCCCTGTCGACTCAGTAAACAGTGGATGTAATTGTGGGTGTGTGGATGTAACTGTGGGTTTGTGTGTGTGTGTCTGTGTGTCTGTCCGCGTGTGTGTCTGTCTGACTGTCTGTGTGTGAGTGTGAGTGTGTGTGTGTGTGTGTGTGTCTGTGTGTGAGTCTGTCTGCGTGTGTGTCTGTCTGTCTGTGTGTGTGTGTGTGTGTGTGAGTGTCTGTCTGCCTGTCTGTGTGTCTGTCTGTCTGTGTGTGTGTGAGTGTGTGTGTGTGTGTGTACGTGTGTGCGTGTGTGTGTGTGTGTGTGTGTGTGTGTGTGTGTGTGGTGTGTGTGTGTGTGTGTCTGTCTGCGTGTGTGTCTGTCTGTCTGTGTGTGTGTGAGTGTGAGTGTGTGTGTGTGTGTGTGTGTGCGTGTGTGTGTGTGTGTGTGTGTGTGTGTGTGTGTGTGTGTGTGTGAGTGTGTGTGTGTGTGTCTGCGTGTGTGTCTGTCTGTCTGTGTGTGTGAGTGTGTGTGTGTGTGTGTGTGTGTGTGTGTGTGTGTG
This sequence comes from Coregonus suidteri, assembly GCA_036851935.1. Lineage (NCBI taxonomy): Eukaryota > Metazoa > Chordata > Actinopteri > Salmoniformes > Salmonidae > Coregonus > Coregonus suidteri. Next base: position 4,126,350 of record CM072256.1, read on the forward strand.
TGTGTGTGTGTGTGTGTGTGTGTGTGTGTGTGTGTGTGTGTGTGTGTGTGTGTGTGTGTGTGTGTGTGTGTGTGTGTGTGTGTGTGTGTAAGCCTGAGAGAAAGGGATGAAATATATTCAACGCTACATGGAAGGTTGGCCATTTCACATTTACATTTTAGTCATTTATCCAGAGCGACTTACATGAGCCACATCGACTGATTTTTTCATTTTAGTTGTGTAATTAAGAACGTCAGAACAATATATAATGGAAGTGTTGTCAACGCTGACCACTGGACCATTCTAACTGGACAGTATGCTCTAATTAGCAATGGTAACCAATAGGTACAGTGGATGGCTATGACATATGCAACACACAAAACACACCATCAACATGACTGATATTTCCTCTCTGACATTTACAGTTTTTTTTTTCAGATTGCTAACAAACATTTTTCAGTACTGCGGATACATGTGCAAAACTCTCAATACAGTTATCACAACAACACTCTCATGTGGCAACCTGTGGATCATGTGTCATTGCTTTGACACAAAATGGATTCAACGACAACATCTTTCAAATGACATAAATACTTGTCTCACAAAAAAACACATTTACCAACAAACCATTTTGCAAATGTTAAGATACCCTTATCAAAAACTGAATTAGACTGCAATTATTTTTTTCATCGCTACAGTAAAAGCAAAAAATCGAAATTCTAACATTAAAATTAAATAATAATAATAACTCTTAATTATTCACAGTTGATTTTCATTCGACATTACAGAACTGAAGGTGTTTTCCATTTTTATGTCATTATTATTATTATTATTATTATTACCATCTCTACAAAAGGGGACATCTTAGGAATATATTTTACATAGACATGGACCCCAGCCAGAGATCGTGTAGTGGGCTTACAGAGGTGGGAGAGTTGCCGGGAGAGGCAGAGGATTACGTATCCGTGGTGGAAGACGACTGAGGGGAAGACCCAGAGTTGTGGTGTCAGATGAGATTAGGGCTACAGTCATTGATCATGTTCTATCAATGAGAGACGCTGGTCTCAGAGTGCAGCCAAATTTGCAACGCTCAACTGTGTCATCTATTATAAGAACCTTCCAGCAAACTAACAGGTTAAGATATGCATTCTGCATGGGCATCTAACTGTACTGAATATTACTGTAGAGTAGTAAATTGAGCAAAAGCTCTCCGAACCACTTGTGTGTAATTTTATTTATGTTTTAGGACCCAATGGTTACCAAATGGATGGGGGGGGGGGGGAGGTAGGATTTTCTCTGCTCAGCAGGAAGCTGTAATTGTTGACATGGTCAATGCCATAAAACTCAGAGAAATTCAAGAGAGAGTGTTGGCAGACAATAATACATTTCAAAATGTTGAAAGTGTAAGCACGACAACCATTGCTAGAGTCTTGACAAAGCATCATATCAGCATGAAGCAGGTGTACACTGTTCCCTTTGAGAGGAACTCTGATCGTGTCGAGGAACTCCGGTACCAATATGTCCAGGTAAGATGTCTATATCCTGTAATACAGTGCTGTTTTTACTGTAAACAAAACCCACCAGAGCACTGCACACTCAGCAGTGATTTCAGTTACAGTATACTGTAATGTAAACTACTGTTATAGAACAACTGTTATGTTGCCCTGTGGATTTACAATATTTTAGAGTGTCATGGAGCTTGAAGCCAGGCCAACACCCCACATGTTCGTCTTTGCGGACGAGGCTGGTTTTAACATGGCCAAAACACGCCGACGTGGAAGGAATGTGACTGGGAAAAGAGCAACAGTGAATGTCCCGGGCCGGAGGGGTGCCAACATCACATTGTGTGCCGCAATGTCCTCTGAAGGATCTGCTGTTACATAAACCACTAATTGGGCCATACAACAAAGAGCGCCTCATTTCATTAATGGATGACCTCTATGGAAGGCTTTTGCCAGGTGAAGAAAGAGGGCAAGTCAGAAGAAATATGCAAACTCCCGACACGTTCATTACTGTGGGACAGCTGGAGATCAAATTTGAATTTTCAAACAATGTTGCAAATGTCGGAGAGACAGACAGCAAGGTTTATACAAAATCTCCACTGTTGAAAACTAAATGTTAGTCCAAAAAAAATGTGAGTTCATTTGTATTTCCCAGTAGTCTTTGACCTCTTACCTCTGTGTTTTTAAGAAACGATATACCAGTGTGTCAGTTCCACAAAATTTTTTTAACGGTTATGAAGGTTATTTTATTTTCATGACGGTCTTCATCCATTGGTTACACGGTTACAGTAGGTTACATCCATTGGTTATACGGTTACAGCAGGTTACATCCATTGGTTATACGGTTACAGTAGGTTACATCCATTGGTTATACGGTTACAGTGGCTTCCGAAAGTATTCACCCCCCCTTGGCATTTTTCCTATTTTGTTGCCTTACAACCTGGAATTAAAATGGATTTTTTGGGGGGGGTTTGTAACATTTGATTTACACAACATGCCAAACACTTTGAAGATGCAAAATATATATATATTTTTTACAAACAAGAAATAAGACAAAGAAACAGAAAACTTGAACTATTCACAGTCAGAACCGTGCACTAGGCCTATCTATCAGTATAGGCAGATCAGCCACCAGACAGTCAGAACCGTGCACTAGGCCTATCTATCAGTATAGGCAGGTCGGTCACCAGACAGACAGAACCGTGCACTAGGCCTATCTATCAGTATAGGCAGGTCAGCCACCAGACAGACAGAACCGTGCACTAGGCCTATCTATCAGTATAGGCAGGTCAGCCACCAGACAGACAGAACCGTGCACTAGGCCTATCTATCAGTATAGGCAGGTCAGCCACCAGACAGACAGTCAGAACCGTGCACTAGGCCTATCTATCAGTATAGGCAGGTCAGCCACCAGACAGACAGTCAGAACCATGTACTAGGCCTATCTATCAGTATAGGCAGGTCAGCCACCAGACAGACAGACAGAACCGTGCACTAGGCCTATCTATCAGTATAGGCAGGTCAGCCACCAGACAGACAGAACCGTGCACTAGGCCTATCTATCAGTATAGGCAGGTCAGCCACCAGACAGTCAGAACCGTGCACTAGGGCTATCTATCAGTATAGGCAGGTCAGCCACCAGACAGACAGAACCGTGCACTAGGCCTATCTATCAGTATAGGCAGATCAGCCACCAGACAGACAGTCAGAACCGTGCACTAGGCCTATCTATCAGTATAGGCAGGTCAGCCACCAGACAGACAGTCAGAACCATGTACTAGGCCTATCTATCAGTATAGGCAGGTCAGCCACCAGACAGACAGAACCGTGCACTAGGCCTATCTATCAGTATAGGCAGGTCAGCCACCAGACAGTTAGAACCGTGCACTAGGCCTATCTATCAGTATAGGCAGGTCAGCCACCAGACAGACAGAACCGTGCACTAGGCCTATCTATCAGTATAGGCAGATCAGCCACCAGACAGACAGAACCGTGCACTAGGCCTATCTATCAGTATAGGCAGGTCAGCCACCAGACAGACAGTCAGAACCGTGCACTAGGCCTATCTATCAGTATAGGCAGGTCAGCCACCAGACAGACAGTCAGAACCGTGCACTAGGCCTATCTATCAGTATAGGCAGGTCATCCACCAGACAGTCAGAACCGTGCACTAGGCATATCTATCAGTATAGGCAGGTCAGCCACCAGACAGCAGAACCATGCACTAGGCCTATCTATCAGTATAGGCAGGTCAGCCACCAGACAGACAGAACCGTGCACTAGGCCTATCTATCAGAATAGGCAGGTCAGCCACCAGACAGACAGAACCGTGCACTAGGCATATCTATCGGCAATCAAAAGCTGTATCTCACAATGGAATGCTGTATCTCGCAATTTCTTGCCTTGCAATGTCTCGCAACTTCATTAAAACAGGGCTTATCATTGATGAATAGGCTAGGATATTCTACACGCAACAGACCAACGACTGAACACACACTGGCATCCTTAGCAAAGTGAAAGAGCAGGCGAGCCATCTTGAGAGAGAGAGGAGGGGGCAGGCAGGCCAGCAAGAGAGAGAGAGAGAGAGAGATCTCATTTAGTTACTATTTCGCAGCGTTGAAAAGTTGAATTAGCACATTGTTTAATGCCAGAGGATAATTTCTTAATTACTAGTCAGGAGCTCAGTGGGATGTTTTCTCTGTACACACACTTTAAAACACACACACACTGTTTAAAAGCACAATAGACGTGTGATACCGCAACCTTTCAGTCTCTGACAACACAAATACTCTTCGATTAGATTACTGTCAGATCATGTAGTGTTTACCCCGCTGGTAACTCGTTGATGTTTTAGGTACAGTGGGAGACTGTGTGAAGGATATACATTTTTACCCTGCTGGGAACATGTTGATGTTTTTAGGCAAGATTGGAAAATGTCAGGTTGGCAAATATTTTTTTAAACATGAACACTGTGCCAAAGAGGTCCAGACCTAGACTTTAATGGCACAGGAAAGTCACAGGTTCATTTAACTCTCCATCTGCCTCCCATTCAATCGCTATGTATCAACCACATGATCTTAAAAAAAACACTCGGGAGGTCATTGGTATACACATAAAAATCTAGTGGCTAACAAACAAAACTCCTGTAGCCTACGAACATTCGGTCATTGTCATGCTGGAATACCCATCCACGACCCATTTTCCAGAAGTTGACAAAACTAAAAAAGGAGAACAGACGAGGTTCTACACAATTAGAGCAGGTAGGATTTTCTCTTTTCTATTTTGAACCCACGGCAAGAAAGCACCAGAGCCTGCCCTGCTAACGGGTTCCCACTAGATAACACAGCCACAAAGTCCATGAAGCGCATGAGGTGTGGCTAACGTTAGCCAGCTTGAGCTACAGTGCCTTGCAAAAGTATTCATCCGCCTTGGCGTTTTTCCTATTTTTGTTGCATTACAACCTGTAATTTAAATAGATTTTTATTTGGATTTCATGTAATGGACATTCCCACAAAATAGTCCAAATTAGTGAGGTGAAATTAAGTAAAATAACTTGATTAAAATAATTATAAAACATAAATAACGGAAAAGAAGTGGTGCGTGCATGTGTATTCACCCCCTTTGCTATGAAGCCCCTAAATAAGATCTGGTGCAGCCAATTACCTTCAGAAGTCACATAATTAGTTAAATAAAGTCCACCTGTGTGCATTCTAAATGTCACATGATCTGTAATTGTAATTTTGAGTAGAGCAGACATTTCCATATATTTATGTTAGCTGCCTGTGTGACATAACTCCACCAGTCCTATTTATGATATCATTTACAAAGATTATACCGTTTTAAAAAAATATAGTTTTTTTAATCAATTAGTATATTTGAGTTTAACCATACTATTTGTTTTGTTATTTGTTCTGTCTTTTCTGGTGGATTAAACTGAAATTGAAACCAACTACAGTGAGGGAAAAATAGTATTTGATCCCCTGCTGATTTTGTACGTTTGCCCACTGAAAAAGGCATGATCAGTCTATAATTTTAATGGTAGGTTTATTTGAACAGTGAGAGACAGAATAACAACAAAAAAATCCAGAAAACGCATGTCAAAAATGTTATAAATTGATTTGCATTTTAATGAGGGAAATAAGTATTTGACCCCTCTGCAAAACATGACTTAGTACTTGGTGGCAAAAGCAATCACAGAGGTCAGACGTTTCTTGTAGTTGGCCACCAGGTTTGCACACATCACAGGAGGGATTTTGTTCCACTCCTCTTTGCAGATCTTCTCCAAGTCATTAAGGTTTTGAGGCTGACGTTTGGCAACTCGAACCTTCAGCTCCCTCCACAGATTTTCTATGGGATTAAGGTCTGGAGACTGGCTAGGCCACTCCAGGACCTTAATGTGCTTCTTCTTGAGCCACTCCTTTGTTGCCTTGGCCGTGTGTTTTGGGTCATTGTCATGCTGGAATACCCATCCACGACCCATTTTCAATGCCCTGGCTGCGGGAAGGAAGTTCTCACCCAAGATTTGACGGTACATGGCGCCGTCCATCGTCCCTTTGATGTGGTAAAGTTGTCCTGTCCCCTTAGCAGAAAAACACCCCCAAAGCATAATGTTTGGGATGGTGTTCTTGGGGTCATAGGCAGCATTCCTCCTCCTCCAAACACGGCAAGTTGAGTTGATGCCAAAGAGCTCGATTTTGGTCTCATCTGACCACAACACTTTCACCCAGTTCTCCTCTGAATCATTCAGATGTTCATTGGCAAACTTCAGACGGCCCTGTATATGTGCTTTCTTGAGCAGGGGGACCTTGCGGGCGCTGCAGGATTTCAGTCCTTCACAGCGTAGTGTGTTACCAATTGTTTTCTTGGTGACTATGGTCCCAGCTGCCTTGAGATCATTGACAAGATCCTCCCGTGTAGTTCTGGGCTGATTCCTCACCGTTCTCATGATCATTGCAACTCCACGAGGTGAGATCTTGCATCCCAGGCCGAGGGAGATTGACAGTTCTTTTGTGTTTCTTCCATTTGCAAATAATCGCACAAACTGTTGTCACCTTCTCACCAAGCTGCTTGATGATGGTCTTGTAGCCCATTCCAGCCTTGTGTAGGTCTACAATCTTGTCTCTGACATCCTTGGAGAGCTCTTTGGTCTTGGCCATGGTGGAGCGTTTGGAATCTGATTGATTGATTGCTTCTGTGGACAGGTGCCTTTTATACAGGTAACAAACTGAGATTAGGAGCACTCCCTTTAAGAGTGTGCTCCTAATCTCAGCTCGTTACCTGTATAAAAGACACCTGGGAGCCAGAAATCTTTCTGATTGAGAGGGGGTCAAATACTTATTTCCCTCATTACAATGCAAATCAATTTATAACATTTTTGACATGCGTTTTTCTGGATTTTTTTGTTGTTATTCTGTCTCTCACTGTTCAAATAAACCTACCATTAAAATTATAGACTGATCATTTCTTTATCAGTGGCCAAACGTACAAAATCAGCAGGGGATCAAATACTTTTTTCCCTCACTGTACCTATGGCTTGTTTTAAAAATAGCGATATTTTGGAGATTATTTAATTTTAAAAAAAACGAAATTGAGAGGTGACATAGAAATAGTGATATCTGGGAGATGATTTCCTTTTCAAATAACTGAAAGTGAGAGGTTGTAATCTGAATAAAGGGAAATAGGCCTTTCTAGAACATGGGGTGAGACATTCTTACTAATTTGCTAGAGAACCAGTTCAAATTTAAGTATAACTTTTGTATGACTGAAGCCTTTAGTGAGAGGTCTAATGCTTTCATATTTAATAATTTCTGCCCTCCGAATTCATATTCATGATATAAATAGGCCCCTTTAATTTTGTCTGGCTTGCTGTTCCAAATAAAATGGAAAATGTTTTGCTCATATAATTTGAAAAACAAGTTGCTAGGTGTAGGCAAGACCATAAGCAAATAGGTACACTGGGATAATACTAAAGAGTTAATCAGGGTGATTTTTCCACAAATAGACAGGTATTTTTCATTCCATGGTAGCAAGATCTTATCTATTTTTGCTATCTTTCTTTAAAAATGTATTATAGTGAGATAATTTCTTTATTTCGGGATATGAATACCGAGTATGTCCACTTCACCGTCTGACCATTTTATTGGTAAACTACACAGTAATGTAAAAGTTGTATTTTTTAGTGATCCAATACGTAATATAGTACATTTATCATAATTTGGTTGTAATCCAGAGAGGTTAGAAAAAGTATCTAAACCCTCTATGAGGCTGTGGAAGGATTCAAGTTGTGTATTTAAAAGAAAACATGAATCATCAGTGTACGCCTTTGTTTTCAAGCCCTGGATTTCTAACCCCTTGATATTATTGTTGGATGTGATTTTAATAGCTAACCTTCGATGGCCACAATAAATAGATACGCCGATAGTGGACAACCTTGTTTTATAGTTTAATACTTTCTGAGAAATAGGCATTATTTACATTTTAGTCATTTCGCAGACGCTCTTCTCCAGAGCAACTTATAGTTTTTTTTTTCATACTGGTCCCCCGTGGGAATCGAACCCACAACCCTGGCGTTGCAAGCGCCATGCTCTATCAACTGAGCTACTTGGGACAATTTTACACCTAGGTTAACTATACATAGGTTTACTAGCGTTGTGCCAGTAACCGAAAGGTCGCTGGTTCTAATCCCCGAGCCGACTAGGTGAAAGATCTGTCGATGTGCCCTTGAGCAAGGCACTTAACCCTAATTGCTCATGTAAGTCGCTCTGGATAAGAGCGTCTGCTAAATGACTAAAAAAACAAAACAAAAAACATAACTTTAACCCATTTTTATAAGAGATTCTCCAAAATTGAAATATTCCAGGCATTTATATGTAAATTCCAGTCGTACTTTATCAAATGCCTTTTCAAAGTCTGCTATGAATACCAGGCCTGGATTCCCAGATTTTTCATAGTGTTCTATTGTTTCCAGTACTTGCCTTATATTATCTCCAATGTATCTTCCATGTAAAAAAAAACCTGTCTGATTAGGATGAATAATATCCGACAATACCTTTTTAATTATATGCGCCATACATTTTGCTAGAATTTTTGCATCACAATATTGAAGTGTAAAAGGCCTCCAATTTTTTTTATGGACTGGATCTTTATATTTCCCACTTGGGTCCTGTTTCAGTAATAATGAAATCAGACCTTCTTCTTGAGTATCTGATAATCTCCAATTTCTATAGGAGTGGTTAATATCGGTCTTCTGAGTACATCAAAAAAGGTTTGGTATACCTCAAATGGTATGCCATCCAGCCCTGGAGTTTTCCCAGACTTAAAGGCTTTAATTGCATCATGAATTTCCTCCTCTGTAATTTGGCCTTCACATGATTCTTTCTGTACGGCTGTTAATTAAACATTTTTAATAGGAAAAAATGTAATACAATTAACTTCGGTTAGTGGAGATGGGGATCTAAATGTATTAACTCATGTGATATCTACGGGGGGATCTAAATGTATTAACCCATGTTATATCTATGGGGGGGATCTTAATGTATTAACTCATGTGATATCTACGGGGGGATCTAAATGTATTAACCCATGTTATATCTACGGGGGGATCTTAATTAACTAACTGTGCTGTGTGGTAGTCTCACCTAGTTATCTGAAGACGAATGAACTGACTGTGAATCGCTCTGGATAAGACTGTCTGCTAAATGACTAAAATGTAATTGTATCTTCATGGTCAATATTTCATGCCTGTTATCGTAGCCATTATTTTTTAAAGGGTCATTTCAAACAAGAAGAAAGCGTTCACCCTGCCACTGATGGATGTATCAATTGCATTTTCCCCTTTTAACTTAACATAAAGAGTTAATAAATTGTGAAATATTGAACTTCCCCTTTAATGTATTGTCATGGTGAATATTTCATTGATGGCTTATTATTAACATATTCATTTAACTGAGGATTTAAAGTCACAGAGCTTATAAAAGGCTAACTGATGTATAACGTGCGCGCACACACACTCACACACACACACACACACACACAGACACACACACACACACACACAGACACACACACACACACACAGACACACTCACAGACACACACACACACACACACACACACACACTCACAGACACACACACACACACACACACTCACAGACACACGCACACACACACTCACAGACACACACACACACTCACAGACACACACACACACTCACAGACACACACACAGACACACACACACACACACACACACAGACACACACACACACACACTCACAGACACACACACACACACACACTCACAGACACACACACACACACACACACACACACTCACAGACACACACACACAGACACACACACACTCACAGACACACACACACACACACACATTGATGTATAACTCACTCTAAATCGTCTTTTGATAAAGTAGTTGTATTATCTCCTCCACACACAGAGGATTCAGAAGACTGCAGCACACCATCATTAGCTACTTATGAGAGGCAGCGAGAGCAATTACTGAACACTTTATTCACACACACACGGGCTGTGAAGTTCATTGTGTTATGAGTGTGATCTAGCATTGTAATTACTTCCATGAAAAGTCATCTTCTTAATCTTCAAGCCAGACGCAGACAGACAGGCAGACAGACAGGCAGACAGACAGGCAGACAGACAGACAGACAGACAGACAGACAGACAGACAGACAGACAGACAGACAGACAGGCAGACAGACAGACAGGCAGGCAGACAGACAGACAGACAGGCAGACAGACAGACAGACAGACACACACACGGTTTCTCAACTACTATAACGTGTTGGTCTAGATGTGTTGGCTTACGTTGCTTGCCACATACCAGGAGTTTTTAAACCATATTTATTATTGACTGTGAATAATTTATTTACCGCTAGGAATATGTGATGCGCGCATGTCTATCTGCTGTAGTAACGTCCTGAAAGGCTAGCTGAGCACAACAGTGTCTAGGGTTTACTGAGAATGGTGCGACAAACAAAAAACATCCAGTCAGCAGCAGTCCTGTGGGCGAAAACAGCTCGTTGATGAGAGGTTGAAGGAGAATGGCAAGAATCGTGCAAGCTAACAGGCGGGCCACAAACAGGCAAATAACTACGCAGTACAACAGTGGTGTGCAGAACGGCATCTCGGAACGCACAACTCGTCAGTCCTTGTCACGGACGGGCTATTGCAGCAGACGACCACACCGGGTTCCTCTCCAGTGGGCACGCGATCACCAACACTGGACAATTGAGGAGTGGAAAAAACATTGCCTTGTCCGGCGAATCCCGGTTCCTGTTGCGTCATGCTGATTGCAGAATCAGGATTTGGCGTAAGCAGCATGAGTCCATGGCCCCATCCTGCCTGGTGTCAGCGGTACAGGCTGGTGGCGGTGGGGTAATGGTGTGGGGAATGTTTTCCTGGCACTAGTTAAACCCCTTGATAACAATTGCGCAACGATTCTACAACGCCACACCTTGTAGAATCCATGCCCCGAAGAATTCAGGCTGTTCTGGAGGCAAATGGGGGTCCGACCCGCAACTAGATGGGTGTACCTAATAAACTGGCCACTGAGTGTATATTTTCAGTATTGTTGGAATGAATCCAGAATAGGGCCATGATTAAATCCGAACGGCGGAAGATCTGCGTTGTAGCGCGGTATGACATTTAAAGGTTATTTCCCATTGAGCCGACATTGAGCCGACATTACTTTGAATGTGACCTCCGTGACCGCGGTAACATCGCCTTTAAATGAGAGGGCGCTACAGAGGGCGGTGCAGACGGCCCAGTACATCACTGGGAACGATCTCCCTGCCATCAAGGACCTCTATACCAGGCGGTGTCAGAGGAAGGCCTGAGAAATTGCCAAAGACTCCAGACACCCAAACCATAGACTGTGCTTTTCACTCTGCTACCATCCGGCTCTCGGACCAACAGGCTCCGAGACAGCTTCTACCCCCAAGCCATAAGACAGCTAAATAGCCATAAGACTGCTAAATAGCCATAAGACTGCTAAATAGCCATAAGACAGCTAAATAACCATATGACAGCTAAATAACCACAAGACAGCTACATAGCCATAAGACAGCTAAATAGCCATAAGACTGCTAAATAACCATAAGACTGCTAAATAACCATAAGACTGCTAAATAACCATAAGACTGCTAAATAACCATAAGACAGCTAAATAACCATAAGACAGCTAAATAGCCATAAGACTGCTAAATAGCCATAAGACAGCTAAATAGCCATAAGACTGCTAAATAACCATAAGACTGCTAAATAACCATAAGACTGCTAAATTGTTAATTAATGGTTACCGGGACTATCTGCACTGACTCTATGCACACAAGACTATAGATACATTATATATAAACAGACACACACACACACACTACACTGACACTTTCACACAAAAACCCATACACATTCACATACACTACATATGCACACACACACACACACACACACACATAACACACACACGAATACCGACGCCAAACACATACACATGTACGACTTTGCAGAAATGAAACTAAAAGATAATCATAATATCAGTCTAAAATATCGTATATATGCTTATAAAATTCACAGTTTATGCTTGAAAACCAACTTTGTAAGAGGTATTAAAAAAAGGTTATATTTTACTCAAAATTCCATTAAGTACAGTAAGACATGTTGGCAGAATTCAATGGATTAAGAAAATTAGCCAATAAATCGCTAGGTAGTCTAATCAATAAATCGCTAGGTAGTCTAATCAATATTACTATCAGGTTGTATTCACAGCTAGTACATTGCTTGCTGCCTCCAGTAGTGATGACTTGATAGTGGATGACTTGATAGTGATGACTTGACAGTGATGACTTGATAGTAGATGACATGATAGTGGATGACTTGACAGTGATGACTTGACAGTGATGACTTGATAGTAGATAACTTGACAGAAATTCAACACTCGACCCACTTATGACTTGACAGTGATGACTTGATAGTGGATGACTTGATAGTTGATGACTTGACAGTGATGACTTGACAGTGATGACTTGAAAGCGATGACTCGACAGTGATGACTTGAAAGTGATGACTTGATAGTAGATAACTTGACAGTGATGATTGATAGTGATGACTTGATAGTGGATGACTTGATAGTTGATGACTTGACAGCAATAACTTGACAGTGATGACTTGACAGTGATGACTTGAAAGCAATGACTTGACAGTGATGACTTGACAATGATGACTTGACAGTGATGACTTGATAGTGATAACTTGACAGTGATGACTTGAAAGTGATGACTTGAAAGCGATGACTTGACAGTGATGACTTAACAGCGATGACTTGACAGCGATGACTTGACAGTGGATGACTTGACAGTGATGACTTGACAGTGATGACTTGACAGTGGATGGCTTGATAGTGATACTTGATAGTGGATAACTTGATAGTGTTGACTTGATATCGGATGACTTGACAGCGATGACTTGACAGTGGATGACTTGACAGTGATGACTTGATAGTGGATGACTTGATAGTGATACTTGATAGTGGATAACTTGGATAGTGTTCCAAGTTGGTGGAATCCCACTTCGCATAGTAACGCACCAATTGAACGGGAGAGGTTGTGTTTTCTCTTGAGCAGGGCAGGTAAGCTTGGGCTTGCTCTTATATGGTGTTTAAGAGTAAAGACTTAAACCATGTATTTGTAGATTGTAGGTAGGTATTGTAGTTAGTTTACTCAGGTAGTTATTGTAGGTTATTGTAGGTAATTATTGTAGGTAAGGACTGTATTCGGCGGACCCCGGCGAAGCACGAGGCTAGCTTACCCACTACTTGGACCAACAAAGCTAGCTAGCTAGCTAGCGGGTAGCTACTGTTAATTTTTAGCAACTGTGGTTAGTTGTTTCCAATGTTATTTCACGCTTAAGAGTACCTGTGATTGAGCCAGCTAGCCGCCACCATTCAGCTGTTTTTCTAACCTCATTATCATTAACGTTAGGTGGTTGGTAGCTGCTGTACTTAATTACGGCTACTGATTGCAGTCTGCCAGTTTGGCTTTATACATAGCTTGGGCTTTGTCGAGTAAGGCTTAAACTATGTATTTAGATTGTAGTTAGGTATTATAGGTAGGCATCGTGGGCTGTTTATTATTAAGTAGTATAGGTAGGCATCGTGGGCTGTTGTGGGTAGTTGTTGTGTAGTTATTGTAGGTTACTTTTGTATTCGGCGGTGCCGGGTGTAGCACGAAGCTAGCTAGCTAATTCACCTCCTGGATTAGCTGGCGAGTAGCTATTAGCAACGTTAGCAACTAAAAACAATATCCTTTTAGCCAGCTACATTCGTTCGCAGCGACGCCGTTTTTCAAACAAAGTCAACACAGCAGCCATTGCTTGCTAGCCAACACTACCAGCTGGCTGTACTGTATTAGCTAAATACAATATCTTTGTGCTAGCTACCCAACGTTTAATTATTGCTGCGTTATGAAAGGTAAGCTTGGCTTCTTATATGGTGTTGAGTAAAGCTTAAACCATGTATTTAGATTGTAGGTAGGTATTGTAGTTTGGTATTATAGGTAGCTTACTCAGGTAGTTATTGTAGGTTATTGTAGGTAATTATTGTAGGTAAGTATTGTATTCGGCGGACCCCGGCGAAGCACGAGGCTAGCTTACCCACTACTTGGACCAACAAAGCTAGCTAGCTAGCTAGCGGGTAGCTACTGGTAACTTTTAGCAACTGTGGTTAGTTGTTTCCAATGTTATTTCATGCTTAAGAGTACCTGTGATTGAGCCAGCTAGCTGCCACCATTCAGCTGTTTTTCTAACCTCATTATCCGAGGCATTAACGTTAGGTGGTTGGTAGCTGCTGTACTTTAATTACAGCTACTGATAACAGTCTGCTGTAGTTTACAACAATTCTAATTTCTAAAGTGGAAGTTGGGAGAGTTTTATTCGGGTGGTTCAGTGAAACAATTATAGTTTCTGAGGTGGAAGTTGGGAGAGTTATATATTTTTTTTTGGGTGAGGGAGGCCTGCTCTCTCCTTTCCCAGAGGTTTAGTTCATTTCATTCCGATCTCCTCTGCATTATTGTAGCCATCTGCTGCAGCCTGTCAACTATGCCTCTGCCTATCCCTGTTCTCTCCTCTCCGCACAGGCTACACAAACGCCTCACACCGCGTGGCTGCTGCCTCTCTAACCTGGTGGTCCCTGCACGCACCACACACCTGGAGTTCCAGGTCTCAAGCAGCCTCTGGAACTGCCGTTCTAACGCCAACAAGGCTGACTTCATCCCAGCCTATGCTACCCTCCAGTTCCTTGACTTCCTGGCGCTGACGGAAACATGGATTACCACTGAAAACACTGCTACTCCTACTGCTCTCTCCTCGTCTGACCATGTGTTCTCGCATACCCCGAGAGCATCTGGTCAGAGGGGTGGTGGCACAGGAATCCTCATCTCTCCCAAGTGGTCATTCTCAATTTTTCCCCTAACCCATCTGTCTATCTCCTCATTTGAATTCCACGCTGTCACAGTCACTAGCCCATTTAAGCTTAATATCCTTGTCATCTATCGACCTCCAGGTTCCCTTGGAGAGTTCATCAATGAGCTTGACGCCTTGATAAGTTCCTTTCCTGAGGATGGCTCACCCTTCACAGTTTTGGGGGATTTCAACCTCCCTACGTCTACATTTGACTCATTTCTCTCTGCCTCCTTCTTTCCACTCCTCTCCTCTTTTGACCTCACCCTCTCACCATCCCCCCCACTCACAAGGCAGGCAATACGCTTGACTTCATCTTTACTAGATGTTGCTCTTCTACTAATCTCACTGCAACTCCCCTCCATGTCTCCGACCACTACTTTGTATCCTTTTCTCTCTCGCTCTCCTCCAACACTACTCACTCTGCCCCTACACAGATGGTAACGCGCCGCCGCAACCTTCGCTCTCTCTCTCCCACTACTCTCTCCTCTTCCATCCTATCATCTCTTCCCTCTGCTCAATCCTTCTCCCTCCAATCTCCTGATTCTGCCTCCTCAACCCTCCTCTCCTCCCTTTCTGCATCCTTTGACTCTCTGTGTCCCCTATCCTCCCGGCCGGCTCGGTCCTCCCCTCCAGCTCCGTGGCTTGATGACTCATTGCGAGCTCACAGAACAGAGCTCCGGGCAGCTGAGCGGAAATGGAAGAAAACTAAACTCCCTGCCGACCTGGCATCTTTTCACTCCCTCCTCTCTACATTTTCTTCATCTGTTTCTGCTGCTAAGGCCACTTTCTACCACTCTAAATTCCAAGCATCTGCCTCTAACCCTAGGAAGCTCTTTGCCACATTCTCCTCACTGCTGAATCCCCCCCCCCCCCCCTCCTCCCTCTCTGTGGATGACTTCGTCAACCACTTTGAAAAGAAGGTTGACGACATCTGATACTCGTTTGTTAAGTCTAATGACACTGCTGGTCCTGCTCACACTGCCCTACCCTATGCTTTGACTTCTTTCTCCCCTCTCTCTCCAGATAAAATCTTGCGACTAGTGACTGCAGGCCGCCCAACAACCTGCCCGCTTGACCCCATCCCCTCCTCTCTTCTCCAGACCATCTCCGGTGACCTTCTCCCCTACCTCACCTCGCTGATCAACTCATCCTTGACCGCTGGCCATGTCCCTTCCGTCTTCAAGAGAGCGAGAGTTGCACCCCTCCTCAAAAAACCAACACTCGATCCCACTGATGTCAACAACTACAGACCAGTATCCCTTCTTTCTTTTCTTTCCAAAACTATTGAGCGTGCCGTCTTTAGCCAACTCTCCTGCTATCTCTCTCAGAATGACCTTCTTGATCCAAACCAGTCAGGTTTCAGGACTGGTCATTCAACTGAGACTGCTCTTCTCTGTGTCACGGAGGCTCTCCGCACTGCTAAAGCTAACTCTCTTTCCTCTGCTCTTGTCCTTCTAGACCTGTCTGCTGCCTTTGATACTGTGAACCATCAGATCCTCCTCTCCACCCTCTCCGAGCTGGGCATCTCCGGCGCGGCTCACTCCTGGATTGCGTCCTACCTGACCGGTCGCTCCTACCAAGTGGCGTGGCGAGAAGCTGTCTCCGCACCACGTGCTCTCACCACTGGTGTCCCCCAGGGCTCAGTTTCTAGGCCCTCTCCTTTTCTCCCCTATACACCAAGTCACTTGGCTCTGTCATATCCTCACATGGCCTCTCCTATCATTGCTACGCTGACGATACACAACTAATCTTCTCCTTTCCCCCTTCTGATAACCAGGTGGCGAATCGCATCTCTGCATGTCTGGCCGACATATCAGTATGGATGACGGATCACCACCTCAAGCTGAACCCTGGCAAGACGGAGCTGCTCTTCCTCCCGGGGAAGGACTGCCCGTTCCATGATCTCGCCATCACGGTTGACAACTCCGTTGTGTCCTCCTCCCAGAGTGCGAAGAGCCTTGGCGTGACCCTGGACAAACACCCTGTCGTTCTCCGCTAACATCAAGGCGGTGACCCGATCCTGCAGGTTCATGCTCTACAACATTCGGAGAGTACGACCCTGCCTTACACAGGAAGCTGCACAGGTCCTAATCCAGGCACTTGTCATCTCCCGTCTGGATTACTGCAACTCGCTGTTGGCTGGGCTCCCTGCCTGTGCCATTAAACCCCTACAACTCATCTAGAATGCCGCAGCCCGTCTGGTGTTCAACCTTCCCAAGTTCTCTCACGTCACCCCCCTCCTCCGCACACTCCACTGGCTTCCAGTTGAAGCTCGCATCCGTTACAAGACCATGGTGCTTGCCTATGGAGCAGTGAGGGGAACGGCACCACCGTACCTTCAGGCTCTGATCAGTCCCTACACCCAAACGAGGGCATTGCGTTCATCCACCTCTGGCCTGCTGGCTCCCATTCCTCTGCGGAAGCATAGTTCCCGCTCAGCCCAGTCAAAACTGTTCGCTGCTCTGGCACCCCAATGGTGGAACAAGCTCCCTCACGACGCCAGGACAGGGGAGTCACTCACCACCTTCCGGAGACATTTGAAACCCCACCTCTTTAAGGAACACCTGGGATAGGATAAAGTAATCCTTCTAACCCCCCCCTCCCACCCCTAAAAATAAAAATAAAAATAAAATATATTTAAAAAAATAAGAATTGTAAAGTGGTTATCCCACTGGCTATAGTGTGAATGCACCAATTTGTAGTCGCTCTGGATAAGAGCGTCTGCTAAATGACGTAAATGTGCCCTTGAGCAAGGCACTTAACCCTAATTGCTCCTGTAAGTCGCTCTGGATAAGAGCGTCTGCTAAATGACTAAAATGTAATGTAAAATGTGTTGACTTGATATCGGATGACTTGACAGCGATGACTTGATAGTCATGGCTTGATAGTGGATGAATTGATAGTGAATGACTTGACAATGATGACTCGAAAGTAATGACTTGACAGAGATGACTTGATAGTGGATGACTTGACAGTGATGACTTGAAAGTGATGACTTGATAGTGGATGACTTGACAGTGATGACTTGATAGTGGATAACTTGATAGTGTTGACATGATATTGGATGACTTGACAACGATGACTTGACAGTGATGACTTGATAGTGGATGACTTGATAGTGGATGACTTGACAGTGATGACTTAACAGTGATGACTTGATAGGGGATGACTTGACAGTGATGACTTGATATCGGATGCCTTGATAACGGATTACTTGACAGCGATGACTTGAAAGTGATGACTTGACAGCGATGACTTGACAGTGATGACTTGATATCGGATGACTTGATATCGGATGACTTGATATCGGATGACTTGATTTTTATTTGGATTTCATGTAATGGACATATACGAAATAGTCCAAACTTGTTTAAAATAATTATACAAAATAAATAACGGAAAAGTGGTGCGTAAATATTTATTCACCCCCTTTGCTATGAAGCCCCTAAATAAGATCTGGTGCAACCAATTACCTTCAGAAGTAACATAATTAGTTAAATAAAGTGTCACATGATCTCAGTGGGAAAAAAGTATTTGATCCCCTGCTGATTTTGTATGTTTGCCCACTGACAAAGAAATGATCAGTCTATAATTTTAATGGTAGGTTTATTTGAACAGTGAGAGACAGAATAACAACAACAAAAACCAGAATTTTCATGTAAAAATTTGTATAAATTGATTTGCATTTTAATGAGGGAAAAAAGTATTTGACCCCCTCTCAATCAGAAAGATTTCTGGCTCCCAGGTGTCTTTTATACTGGTAACGAGCTGCGATTAGGAGCACACTCTGTACACCTGTTCTGAAAGGCCCCAGAGTCTGCAACACCACTAAGCAAGGGGCACCACCAAGCAAGCAGCACCATGAAGACCAACGAGCTCTCCAAACAGGTCAGGGACAAAGTTGTGGAGAAGCACAGATCAGGGTTGGGTTATAAAAAAATATCAGAAACGTTGAACATCCCACGGGGCACCATTAAATCCATTATTAAAAATGGAAAGAATATGGCACCACAACAAACCTGCCAAGAGAGGGCTGCCCACCAAAACTCACGGACCAGGCAAGGAGGGCATTAATCAGAGAGGCAACAAAGAGACCAAAGATAACCCTGAAGGAGCTGCAAAGCTCCACAGCGGAGATTGGAGTATCTGTCCATAGGACCACTTTAAGCCGTACACTCCACAGAGCTGGGCTTTACGGAAGAGTGCCCAGAAAAAAGCCATTGCTTAAAATAAAAATAAGCAAAGACGTTCGGTGTTCGCCAAAAGGCATGTGGGAGACTCCCCAAACATATGGAAGAAGGTACTCTGGTCAGACTCTGGTCAGATGAGACTAACATTGAGCTTTTTGGCCATCAAGGAAAACGCTATGTTTGGCGCAAACCCAACACCTCTCATCACCCCGAGAACACCATCCCCACAGTGAAGCATGGTGGTGGCAGCATCATGCTGTGGGGATGTTTTTCATCGGCAGGGACTGGGAAACTGGTCAGAATCGAAGGAATAATGGATGGCGCTAAATAAAGGGAAATTCTTGAGGGAAACCTGTTTCAGTCTTCCAGAGATTTGATACTGGGACGGAGGTTCACCTTCCAGCAGGACAATGACCCTAAGCATACTACTAAAGCAACACTTGTGTGGTTTAAGGGGAAACATTTAAATGTCTTGGAATGGCCTAGTCAAAGCCCAGACCTCAATCCAATTGAGAATCTGTGGTATGACTTAAAGATAGCTGTACACCAGCGGAA
>CM072256.1:4151065-4166065 GCA_036851935.1 Coregonus suidteri
ACCCAACACACCTCCAGGCTGTGTAAGGGCTATTTGACCAAGAAGGAGAGTGATGGAGTGCTGCATCAGATGACCTGGCCTCCACAATCCCCTGACCTCAACCCAATTGAGATGGTTTGGGATGAGTTGGACGGCAGAGTGAAGGAAAAGCAGCCAACAAGTGCTCAGCATATGTGGGAACTCATTCAAGACTGTTGGAGAATCATTCCTCATGAAGCTGGTTGAGAGAATGCCAAGAGTGTGCAAAGCTGTCATCAAGGCAAAGGGTGGCTACTTTGAAGAATCTCAAATATAAAATATATTTTGATTTGTTTAACACTTTTTTGGTTACTACATGATTCCATTGTTGTTATTTCATAGTTTTGATGCCTTCACTATTATTCTACAATGTAGAAAATAGTTAAAATAAAGAAAAACCCTTGATTGAGTAGGTGTGTCCAAACTTTTGAATGCTACTGTATATTTCCATCACAATGATTGAAACAAGCTGTCCTGATGAGAAATCGTAGAGCATGTGGGAATGATATGGATGAGAGAGTTATGTTTAGTAATGTTTCACACACACACACACACACACACACACACACACACACACACACACACACACACACACACAACACAGTGTTTGATGGTGACAGATCATGACATCTCATCGCTATGATGTCTGAAAGCCAGATGAGTGGATTGCCTTTAACAAATCTGACATGATGTGTCACACACACACACACACACACACACACACACACACACACACACACCACACACCACACACACACACACACACACACACACACACACACACACACACACACACACACACACACACACACACACACACACACACACACACACACACCACACCACACACACCACACCACACCACACACACACACACACACACACACACACACACACACACACACACACACACACACCACACACACACACACACACACACACACACACACACACACACACACACCACACTCTTAGCTATTTTAAACAGTCTGTGTGCTAAATTCCTTTTGTAGTTCGCTGCTTTTTCACGAGGACCCAAAAGCAGTGGGCCGCAGACAGAGTTTTTAATGGTTGCTCTCTGTTAATGAAAGCTCTCTGCTTACAGGGGATTTGGAAGGGGCAGTGGCATAGATCAGGGCCCCCCCCCCCCTTTTTATTGGGCAGAGAGAAAAATGTGCAGTATTATAGCTGAGCTATTTTACACATTTTGCCATGAGGCTGAGTGTCACGGATTCAGCCGAGGCTGCCCCTCCTCCTCGCTCGGGCAGGCTTCGGCGTTCGTCGTCACCGGAGTACTAGCTGCCACCGATCCATGTTTCTATGTTCGACTTGTTCTGTCTATATTGGTTACACCTGTTTCCCATTATGTCGTATTGTCTTCCCTATTTAACCCTCTGTCTTCCACTGTGTGTTGTTGGGTTGTTTCCCTCCCTGTGTGGAGGTTGTTGTATCTCAGAGTACCTTCGAGTAAAGTACGTTTTCCGATCAGCTCGGTGTCCTGCGTTTTGACTTCGCCCACCGCATTTCACTGACGCTGTCAGGCTGACGTGTATGCGGTAACGAAGTCAAGTGCAGGACACCGAGCTACTGGCAGACGTACTTTACTGAACACAGTATAGAAAGTACAAAACCAAAATACCTCCTAACAGGGAGGAAACAATACTGGCACACAACAGCTTGCCGACCTCACGAAAAACAATCACACACAATAAACTATGAGAGACAGGGGTATTTAAAGGGATGCACAATGCAACATAATAGAAAACAGGTGTAAACAATAAAGGCCAAACAAGACAAACACTGAAACATAGATCGGTAGATCCGGGGTCGACGAACGCCGAAGCCTGCCCGAGCAAGGAGGAGGAGCAGTCTCGGCTGAATCCGTGACAGACGCCCCTGACACTGAGCTACAATTTTGCTGTTTTAGAGCTCAGGGATTCTTTAAAGTGGTGAAAATCTCAACATTTCTTCCACAAATATTTTTCTTAATATTAACAACATTTGAAATATATATTTTAAATATATATTTGGACCAAAATGTCAGATCACACCATGTAAAGAAAAAAATATGTTTTCATAAAATGCAACTAAATAACTCCGTCAGACTCCATAAAAGGCATTTCATTTTATTGTCCAACAAGTGTTTAAAATACCTTTATTGTTTAATTCTAACATTAGATTATTCAAATATAAAAATACAGATCTACAAACTTTTAAATGCACTATTAAACGCTCCAGGCTAATTTCGTTAGCATTTTGGTATGTTTTTCTAGATTCAGAACATAAAACAACATTTATAAAACAAACATTGTCCCTTACATCAGAAAGCATACGTTGCTGAACAGGGATTAAAATATTGATCAAAACAAATCGATATTAAGGGGGTTAGCAATCAGTGACAGAGTTGACAAGCCATGGACGGAGTTGACAACAAATATTGAAAACATATTTTTGCCTCCAAAAATAAAAGTTCAATACAAACATTTCTAAAATATAGAAAATGATTAATTTGTTTAAAAACAACCATTCCATCAGCTCTTTCAGCAATGACGGAGTTGACGTTAGACAAAACAAATATTTTTCTTCTTCATTCAAGTTGTATACAAAGTAGCAATTTAGTTTTTCCTCAGCTGCTTTATGACTCTAAAACCTATTGAAAAAAAAACTTTAAAAAAAACATTCAAATCCTATCTTAATCCATCAGGGAGATGTAGTTGACAGTTTCTGGTTGTGACCATGGTGATTTCCAAATGATTTATTTAGATGTATCAAAAGTCGGAAGTTGAAGTCGGAAGTTTACATACACTTAGGTTGGAGTAATTAAAACTCGTTTTTCAACCACTCCACAAATTTCTTGTTAACAAACTAAACGTTTTGGCAAGTCGGTTAGGACATCTACTTTGTGCATGACACAAGTCATTTTTCCAACAATTGTTTACAGACAGATTATTTCACTCATAATTCACTGTATCACAATTCCAGTGGGTCAGAAGTTTACATACACTAAGTTGACTGTGTCTTTAAACAGCTTGGAAAATTCCAGAAATGTTTAATCTATCAGGGAGATGTAGTCACCCTAGACCCATTTCAATGTCTGCTGTCCCCACTTGCTTCAAGATTTCTACCATTGTTCCTGTACCCAAGAAAGCAAAGGTAACTGAACTAAATGAGTGAACTCCTGAGTGGCGCAGTGGTCTAAGGCAATGCATCGCAGTGCTAACTGTGTCACTAGAGATCCTGGTTCGAATCCAGGCTCTGTCGCAGCCGGCCGCGACCAGGAGACTCATGGGCGGCGCACAATTGGCCCAGCGTCGTCCAGGGTAGGGGAGGGAATGGCCGGCAGGGATGTAGCTCAGTTGATAGAGCATGGCGTTTGCAACGCCAGGGTTGTGGGTTCGATTCCCACGGGGGGCCAGTATAAAAAAAATATTCACTAAACTGTAAGTCGCTCTGGATAAGAGCGTCTGCTAAATGACTAAAATGTCAATGTAAATGACTATCGCCCCATGGCACTCACTTCTGTCATCATGAAGCGCTTTGAGAGACTAGTCAAGGATCATATCACCTCTACCTTACCTGTCACCCTAGACCCACTTCAATTTGCTTACCGCCCCAATAGATCCAAAGACGATGCAATCGCCATCACACTGCACACTGCCCTATCCCATCTGGACAAGAGGAATACCTATGTAAGAATGCTGTTCATTGACTATAGCTCAGCATTCAACACCATAGTACCCTCCAAGCTCATCATTAAGCTTGAGGCCCTGGGTCTGAACACCCGCCCTGTGCAATTGGGTCCTGGACTTCCTGACGGGCCGCCCCCCAGGTGGTGAAGGTAGGAAATAACATCTCCACTTCGCTGATCCTCAACACTGGGGCCCCACAAGGATGTGTGCTCAGCCCCCTCCTGTACTCCCTGATCACCCATGACTGCGTGGCCAAGCACGCCTCCAACTCAACCATCAAGTTTGCGGACGACACAACAGTAGTAGGCTTGATTACCAACAGTGATGAGACCACCTACAGGGAGGAGGTGAGGGCTCTTGGAGTGTGGTTCCAGGAAAATAACCTCTCCCTCAACGTCAACAAAACAAAGGAGATGATCGTGGACTTCAGGAAACAGCAGAGGGTGCATCCCCCTATCCACATCGACGGGACCGCAGTGGAGAAGGTGGAAAGCTTCAAGTTCCTTGGCGTACACATCACTGACAAACTGAAATGTTCCACCCACGCAGACAGTGTGGTGAAGAAGGCGCAACAGAGCCAGAAGGCGAGGTCAGTACAGGTGCATCAAAGTTGTAGTACGCAAGTATAAACACCATGGGACCATGCAGCCGTCATACCGCTCAGGAAGGAGACGCGTTCTGTCTCCTAGAGATTAACGTACTTTGGTGCGAAAAGTGCAAATCAATCTCAGAGCAACAACAAAGGACCTTGTGAAGATGCTGGAAGAAACGGGTACAAAAGTATCTATATCCACAGTAAAACAAGTCCTATATTGATATAACCTGAAAGGCCGCTCAGCAAGGAAGAAGCCACTGCTCCAAAACCGCCTTTAAAAAGCCAGACTATGGTTTGCAACTGCAAATGGGGACAAAGATCGTACTTTTTTGAGAAATGTCCCCTGTCTGATGAAACCAAAATAGAACTGTTTGGCCATAATGACCATCGTTATGTTTGGAGGAAAAAGGGATTTCCTTGCAAGCCGAAGAACACCATCCCAACTGTGAAGAACAGGGGTGGCAGCATCATGCTGTGGGTGTGCTTTGATGCAGGAGGGACTGGTGCACATCACAAAATAGATGGCATCATGAGGAAGGAAAATTATGTTGATATAATGAAGCAACATCTCAAGACATCAGTCAGGAAGTTAAAGCTTGGTCGCAAATGGGTCTTCCAAATGGACAATGACCCCAAGCATACTTCCAAAGTTGTGGCAAAATGGCTTAAGGACAACAAAGTCAAGGTATTGGCCCTTGACCTCAATCCTATAGAAAATGTGTGGGCAGAACTGAACAAGCATGTGCGAGCAAGGAGGCCTACAAACCTGATTCAGTTACACCAGCTCTGTCAGGAGGAATGGGCCAAAATCCACCCAACTTATTGTGGGAAGCTTGTGGAAGGCTCCCCGAAACGTTTGACCCAAGTTAAACAATTTAAAGGCAATGCTACCAAATACTAATTGAGTGTATGTAAACTTCTGACCCACTGGGAATGTGATGAAATAAATAAAAGCTGAAATAAATCATTCTCTCTACTATTATTCTGATATTTCACATTCTTAAAATAAAGTGGTTGTCACGATCGTCTGAAGGATTGGACCAATGCGCAGCGTTGCGAGTGAACATGATGACTTTATTAATCCAAAGAAACCACGAAAAACAACAAAAGACGATACGTGAAGTTCTATACTGAAACACACTAACAACAACACAGAAACAATAACCCACAAAACAAAGGTGAAAACACACAGAATATATATGGCTCCCAATCAGAGATAACGAGCCGACAGCTGACACTCGTTACCTCCGATTGGGAGTCATCGACCAATCACCACATGACACAAACAAAATGAAACTCACCCATACCACACACCACCAAATGAAATACACCCAAACACAAGAAAATGAACAACCCTGGCTCAATATAAACGTCCATAGAGCCAGAGTGTTACAGTACCCCCCCCTAAAGGTGCGAACTCCGGGCGCACCAACATCAGGACTAGGGGAGGGTCTGGGTGGGCGTCTGTCCATGGTGGCGGCTCTGGCCCCGGTCGTGATCCCCACCCCACCACAGTCACAACCTGCTTTGGTAGCCTCCTCCCAATGACCACCCTCCACCTAACCCCACCTGGACTAAGGGGCAACCCCGGACTAAGGGGCAGCATCGGCCTAAGGGGCAGCACCGGGATAAGGGGCAGCACCGGGATAAGGGGCAGCACCGGGACAAGGGGCAGCACCGGACTACGGGGCAGTACCGGACTAAAGGGGCAGTACAGAACTAAGGGGCAGCACCGGGCTAAGGGGCAGTACCGGACTACGGGGCAGCACCGGGCTAAGGGGCGGCACCGGACTCAGGGGCAGCACCGGACTAAGGGGCAGCACCGGGCTAAAGGGCAGCACCGGACTAAGGGGCAGCACCGGACTAAGGGGCAGTACCGGACTACGGGGCAGCACCGGACTAAGGGGCAGCACCGGGCTAAAGGGCAGCACCGGGCTAAGGGGTATCACCTGCGACTAGATGGCGGATCCTGGCTGGCTGGCTCTGGCGGATCCTGGCGGGACGGCTCTGGCGGATCCTGGCGGGACGGCTCTGGCGGATCCTGGCGGGACGGCTCTGGCGGATCCTGGCGGGACGGCTCTGGCGGATCCTGGCGGGACGGCTCTGGCGGATCCTGGCTGGACGGCTCTGGCGGATCCTGGCTGGACGGCTCTGGCGGATCCTGGCTGGACGGCTCTGGCGGATCCTGGCTGGACGGCTCTGGCGGATCCTGGCTGGACGGCTCTGGCGGATCCTGGCTAGGACGGCTCTGGCGGATCCTGGCTAGACGGCTCTGGCGGATCCTGGCTGGACGGCTCTGGCGGATCCTGGCTGGACGGCTCTGGCGGATCCTGGCTGGACGGCTCTGGCGGATCCTGGCGGGACGGCTCTGGCGGATCCAGGCTGGACGGCTCTGGCGGATCCCGGCCGGACGGCTCTGGCGGATCCTGGCTAGACGGCTCTGGCGGATCCTGCTGCTCATGGCTGGCTGACGGATCTGGCTGCTCATGGCTGGCTGACGGATCTGGCTGCTCATGGCTGGCTGACGGATCTGGCTGCTCATGGCTGGCTGACGGATCCGGCTGCTCATGGCTGGCTGACGGGTCTGGCTGCTCATGGCTGGCTGACGGGTCTGGCTGCTCATGGCTGGCTGACGGATCTGGCTGCTCATGGCTGGCTGACGGATCTGGCTGCTCATGGCTGGCTGACGGATCTGGCTGCTCATGGCTGGCTGACGGATCTGGCTGCTCATGGCTGGCTGACGGGTCTGGCTGCTCATGGCTGGCTGACAGGTCTGGCTGCTCATGGCTGGCTGACGGGTCTGGCTGCTCATGGCTGGCTGACGGATCTGGCTGCTCATGGCTGGCTGACGGATCTGGCTGCTCATAGCTGGCTGATGGTGCTGGCTGGGAGACTGGCGGTGGAGGCGGACCCCAGCCTCGGATTGCAGTCAACATCTCCAGCAGGGCGGCTCCCATCTGCAGGAGCTGCTCTTCCTGGTCCCGAACCCGAGCTTCCAGTCTAGTATGGGCTGCGTCGGCTCCTGCTGATTCCATAGCAGATGTATGATTCTGTCTGGCGGAAGGCTCTAGCGGCTCCTGTCTGGCGGAAGGCTCTGAAGGCTCATGGCAGACGGACGGCTTTGCAGGCTCAGTACAGACGGGCGGCTTATGCAGCGCTTGGCAAACGGGCAGTTCAGACGCCATAGGGCCGACGGGCAGTTCAGGCGCCGTTGGGCAGACGGCAGACTCTGGCCGACTGGTAACGCACCCCGTAGGATTCGTGCGTGGAGCAGGAACAGGCCGGGCTGGGCTGGCGACGCGCACCTTATCCCTGGTGCGAGTGGCCGGAACAGGCCGGGCCGGGCTGGCGACGCACATCGTGGACCTGGTGCGTGGAGTAGGAACAGACCGGTCCGTACCGGGAACACCCACCACTGGCCTTAACTGGGGATCAAGAACGGACCGGACCAGACTGGGAACACACTTCAGTCTCTCATGCCGTGCCACAACAACTTCCCTCCCTCTACTCGCCAATGGCTCCCGTAATCCGATAGCCTTTTCTCCAGCTCTACCTGTGGCAGCCTCCTGCTGCCCAGCTGCCCAAGCCATGTGCCCCCCCCAAAAAATTTCTTGGGGTTGCCTCTCTTCCACGGGCTTCCAGCCTCGCCTTCGCGCTGCCTCCTCGTACCACCTCCTCTCGGCTTTGGCTGCCTCCAGCTCTTCACGAGGGAGGCGATATTCTCCCGGTTGTGCCCAAGGATCCTTTCCGTCCAATAACTCTTCCCATGTCCAGACCTTAGGAGGCGTCCATAACTCCTGTGTAGGTAGGTCCTGTTGCCGCTTGTTACGCTGCTTGGTCCTTTTGTGGTGGGTTATTCTGTCACGATCGTCTGAAGGATTGGACCAATGCGCAGCGTTGCGAGTGAACATGATGACTTTATTAATCCAAAGAAACACACGAAAAACAACAAAAGACGATACGTGAAGTTCTATACTGAAACACACTAACAACAACACAGAAAACAATAACCCACAAAACAAAGGTGAAAACACACAGAATATAAATGGCTCCCAATCAGAGATAACGAGCCGACAGCTGACACTCGTTACCTCCGATTGGGAGTCATCGACCAATCACCACATGACACAAACAAAATGAAACTCACCCATACCACACACCACCAAATGAAATACACCCAAACACAAGAAAATGAACAACCCTGGCTCAATATAAACGTCCATAGAGCCAGAGTGTTACAGTGGTGATCCTAAGTGACCTAAGACAGGGAATTTTTACTAGGATTAAATGTCAGGAATTGTGAAAAACTGAGTTTAAATGTATTTGGCTAAGGTGTATGTAAACTTCCGACTTCAACTGTATATACTGCATTCTATTCTATAATATTCTACTGTATCTTAGTCCATGCCGCTCTGTCATTGCTCGTCCATATGTGTATATATTCTTAAATTCCATTCCTTACTAGATTTGTGTGTATTGGGTATATGTTGTGAAATTGTTAGATATTACTTGTTAGATATTACTGCACTGTCGGAGCTAGAAGCACAAGCATTTCGTTACACCCGCAATAAACATCTGCTAAACACGTGTATGTGACAAATACAATTTGATTTTGAGTTGACAGTTTCTGGTTGTGACCATGGTGATTTCCAAATGATTTGTTTAGATCTAGCAAACGTAGAGACATCTCCAGACCATGAGTGGCCTTGTTTCACTACATGTCTTAGTGAACCTTGATTTTATCAGGAAGTCCAAGGTATCGTTTATGTAGTGAGGACATGAAGAAGGGGTCCATTGTGTAGCTGACCCTGCTCATTCCTGATTCATTTAGGATTTTAGACTAATCTGACAGAGTTGACCAAATCTCCGGACATATTTTTTAGGAATCACAGTTTTGAGAGAAAAAGTTACAGAGGGCTATTGCAAGAAACGACATGAGATAATTTTTTCACTTAAATCCATTATTGCCAGTTTTACAATTTTAAACACTTTTTTGGACAGTTTGAAGTTGGAATCCTTTGCTCTGGGCATTTGCAGGCATAGATCCGACATGGAAGTTAATAATATTGAAAGTATTTTGAAAATTCCAAAACCAAATATTTTCCCTCATAAAATTCCCCTAAATGTAAATTTTAAGCTCAAATAATGCAACAAAAATCACCTTTTTTTTCAACTATAAAAGTAAAGTTTCCCTGCCGGACAAGGGATTGTCCCAACTTTCAAGAATCTCTGAGATAATTTCCTGCAATTCTACACATTTTGCCATGAGGCTGATAGAAAATGATGCTATCTATTTCCTGTAACTCGAAACATTTCTTTCTTGGCTTTATGACGTGTTCATATGCTATCTATGGGGCCCAACTTCCGGGGGGGACACCAACCCTTTTTTTTGTGTTGGGGCTCACAAAGCTCGTGGGCCTTGCCAGCGGATGTCAGGCAGATGTAGTGTGTGTGTGTGTGTGTGTGTGTGTGTGTGTGTGTGAGTGCCAGATGATTTGCTGGTGCATGTGGTTCAGCGGGATGTTCCTCTCTCTCCCCAGATGGCTGGTGTTGTTTGTTCTGCACCACTACACACACACACACACACACACACACACACACACACACACACACACACACACACACACACACACACACACACACACACACACACACACACACACACACACACACACACACACACACACACACACACACACACAAACAAACACACACACACATCATGGCCATGCACGACTTAACACTCAAATCCTCCAAAAGCAAGGCACACACACACACACACACACACACACACACACACACACACACACACACACACACACACACACACACACACACACAATCCTACATTCTGCAGTGTCACGACTTAAAAAATACACACACACACACTAAATC
This sequence comes from Coregonus suidteri, assembly GCA_036851935.1. Taxonomy (NCBI): domain Eukaryota; kingdom Metazoa; phylum Chordata; class Actinopteri; order Salmoniformes; family Salmonidae; genus Coregonus; species Coregonus suidteri. The sequence goes on from CM072256.1 coordinate 4,161,263, forward strand.
TCACGCAACTGATCCTCCATGGTCTTTTGGAAGGATTACAAACTAAATACGAACTAAATCTCACACTGCTGTTTGCTATATGACTTTGTCACGGCAACGCAACAGTGGCTGTTTATTGTCACGGCAACGCAACAGTGACTGTGTATCTCCCTTCATAATTATAATCAGAATGTCAATACGAGACCACAACACACACACACACACACACACACACACACACACACACACACACACACACACACACACACACACACACACACACACACACACACACACACACACACACACACACACACACACACACACACACAGTCGATAACAGACACTGGCCCTGAGCTGGTTATGTATTCAAATATGAATCCCCTGTCTGTACAGGGCCTTCGGAAAGTATTCAGACCCCTTGACTTTTTCCACATTTTGTTATGTTAAAGCCTTATTCTAAAATAGATTAAATTGTTTTTTTTTTCTTCTCCTTATCAATCTACACACAATACCCCGTAATGACAAAGCAAAAACAGGTTTTTAGAAATATTTGATAATTTATAAAAATGAAAAAAACGGAAATATAACATTTACAGAAGTATTCAGAACCTTTACTCAGTACTTTGTTGAAGCACCTTTGGCAGCAATTACAGCCTCGAGTCTTCTTGGGTATGACGCTACAAGCTTGGCACACCTGTATTTGGGGAGTTTCTCCCATTCTTCTCTGCAGATCCTCTCAAGCTCTGTGAGGTTGGATGGGGAGCGTCGCTACACTGTATTTGCTCTCCGAAGGCACTGTATGTACAGTGGGGGAAAAAAGTATTTAGTCAGCCACCAATTGTGCAAGTTCTCCCACTTAAAAAGATGAGAGAGGCCTGTAATTTTCATCATAGGTACACGTCAACTATGACAGACAAAATGAGGGAAAAAAATCCAGAAAATCACATTGTAAGATTTTTAATGAATTTATTTGCAAATTATGGTGGAAAATAAGTATTTGGTCAATAACAAAAGTTTCTCAATACTTTGTTATACATTTACATTTACATTTACGTCATTTAGCAGACACTCTTATCCAGAGCGACTTACAAATAGGTGCATTCACCTTGTAGCCAGTGGGATAACCACTTTACAATGTTTTTTTGTGCCAGAGCAGCGAATAGTTTTGACTGGGCTGAGCGGGAACTACGCTTCCGCAGAGGTAGGGGAGCCAGCAGGCCAGAGGTGGATAAACGCAATGCCCTCGTTTGGGTGTAGGGACTGATCAGAGCCTGAAGGTACGGAGGTGCCGTTCCCCTCACAGCTCCGTAGGCAAGCACCATGGTCTTGTAGCAGATGCGAGCTTCAACTGGAAGCCAGTGGAGTGTGCGGAGGAGCGGGGTAACGTGAGAGAACTTGGGAAGGTTGAACACCAGACGGGCTGCGGCATTCTGGATGAGTTGTAGGGGTTTAATGGCACAGGCAGGGAGCCCAGCGAACAGCGAGTTGCAGTAATCCAGACGGGAGATGACAAGTGCCTGGATTAGGACCTGTGCCACTTCCTGTGTAAGGCAGGGTCGTACTCTCCGAATGTTGTAGAGCATGAACCTACAGGATCGGGTCTCCGCCTTGATGTTAGCGGAGAACGACAGGGTGTTGTCCAGGGTCACGCCAAGGCTCTTCGCACTCTGGGAGGAGGACACAACGGAGTTGTCAACCGTGATGGCGAGATCATGGAACGGGCAGTCCTTCCCCGGGAGGAAGAGCAGCTCCGTCTTGCCGAGGTTCATATACCCTTTGTTGGCAATGACACAGGTCAAACGTTTTCTGTAAGTCTTCACAAGGTTTTCACACACTGTTGCTGGTATTTTGGCCCATTCCTCCATGCAGATCTCCTCTAGAGCAGTGATGTTTTGGGGCTGTCGCTGGGCAACAAGGACTTTCAACTCCCTCCAAAGATTTTCTATGGGGTTGAGATCTGGAGACTGGCTAGGCCACTCCAGGACCTTGAAATGCTTCTTACGAAGCCACTCCTTCGTTGCCCGGGCGGTGTGCTTGAGATCATTGTCATGCTGAAAGACCCAGCCACGTTTCATCTTCAATGCCCTTGCTGATGGAAGGAAGTTTTCACTCAAAATCTCACGATACATGGCCCCATTCATTCTTTCCTTTACACGGATCAGTCGTCCTGGTCCCTTTGCAGAAAAACAGCCCCAAAGCATGATGTTTCCACCTCCATGCGTCACAGTAGGTATGGTGTTCTTTGGATGCAACTCAGCATTCTTTGTCCTCCAAACACGAGTTGAGTTTTTTTTACCAAAAAGTTCTATTTTGGTTTCATCTGACCATATGACATTCTCCCAATCCTCTTCTGGATCATCCAAATGCACTCTAGCAAACCTCAGACGGGCCTGGACATGTACTGGCTTAAGCAGGGGGACACGTCTGGCACTGCAGGATTTGAGTCCCTGGCGGCGTAGTGTGTTACTGATGGTAGGCTTTGTTACTTTGGTCCCAGCTCTCTGCAGGTCATTCACTAGGTCCCCCCGTGTGGTTCTGGGATTTTTGCTCACCGTTCTTGTGATCATTTTGACAGCTCTTTGGTCTTGGCCATAGTGGAGTTTGGAGTGTGACTGTTTGAGGTTGTGGGCAGGTGTCTTTTATACTGATAACAAGTTCAAACAGGTGCCATTAATACAGGTAACGAGTGGAGGACAGAGGAGCCTCTTAAAGAAGAAGTTATAGGTCTGTGAGAGCCAGAAAGCTTGCTTGTTTGTAGGTGACCAAATACTTATTTTCCACCATAATTTGCAAATAAATTCATAAAAAATCCTACAATGTGATTTTCTGGATTTTTTTTCTCAATTTGTCTGTCATCGTTGACGTGTACCTATGATGAAAATTACAGGCCTCTCTCATCTTTTTAAGTGGGAGAACTTGCACAATTGGTGGCTGACTAAATACTTTTTTCCCCACTGTATGTGAACAGTGCATTGGGAAAGTATTCAGACCCCTTGACGTTTTCCACATTACAGCCTTATTCTTAAATAGATTACACTGTTTTTTTCCCTCATCAATCTACACACAATACCCCATAATGACAATGTGAAAACAGGTTTTTATACATTTTTGTAAATGTATTATTAATTAAAAACTGAAATACCTTATTTAAATTTTTTAGGAATCACAGTTTTGAGAGAAAAAGTCACAGAGGGCTATTGCAAGAAACAGCATGAGATTATTTTTCACTTAATATCCATTATTGCCAGTTTTACCATTTTAAATACTTTTTTGGACAGTTTGAAATTGGAATCCTTTGCTCCGGACAAGGGCATTTCCTCTGTCGCAGCCGGCCGCGACCGGGAGACCATGGGCGGACAATTGGCCCAGCAGGGTAGGGGAGGGAATGGCCGGCAGGGATGTAGCTCAGTTGATAGAGCATGGTGTTTGCAACGCCAATTCCCACAGAGTATAAAATAAATAAAAATATGTAAGTCGCTCTGGATAAGAGCGTCTGAAATATTGTAAATGTAAAAAAAATGTATATTGAATGTCTTGAAAATTCCAAAACCAAATATTTTCCCTCATAAAATTCCCCTAAATGTACATTTTAAGCTCAAATAATGCAACGAAATCATATTTCTTTCAGCCTTATTCTAAAATTGAGTAAATTGTTTTTCCCTCCTCATCAATCTAAACACAATAGCCCATAATGACAAAGTGAAAACAGGTTTTTATAAATTTTTGCATTTGTATTAAAAATACAAAACCGAAATACCTTATTTACATAAGTATTCAGACCCTTTGCTATAAGACTCGAAATTGAGCTCAGGTGCATCCTGTTTCCATTGATCATCCTTGAGATGTTTCTACAACTTGATTGGAGTCCATCTGTTGTAAATTCAATTGATTGGACATGATTTGGAAAGGCACACACCTGTCTATATAAGATCCCACAATTGACAGTGCATGTCAGAGCAAAAACCAAGACATGAGGTCGAAGGAATTGTCCGTAGAGCTTCGAGACAGGATTGTGTCGACGCACAGATCTGGGGAAGGGCACCAAAACATTTCTGCAGCATTGAAGGTCCCCAAGAACACAGTGGCCTCCATCATTCTTAAATGGAAGAAGTTTGGAACCACCAAGACTCTTCCTAGAGCTGGCCACCTGACCAAATTGAGCAATCGGGGGAGAAGGGACTTGGTCAGGGAGGTGACCAAGAACCCGATGGTCACTGACAGAGCTCCAGAGTTCCTCTGTTTTTCAGCGGCAGGGACTGACAGACTAGTCAGTATCTGGGGAAAGATGAATGGAGCAAAGTACAGAGAGATCCTTGATGAAAACCTGCTCCAGAGCGCTCAGGACCTCAGACTGGAGCGAAGATTCACCTTCCAACAGGACAACGACCCTAAGGACACAGCCAAGACAATGTAGGAGTGGCTTCGCAAACCTTGCCAAGGTTCAGCTTGAGGTGGTGATCCGTCATCCATACTGATATGTCTGCCAGACATGCAGAGATGCGATTCGCCACCTGGTTATCAGAAGGGGGAAAGGAGAAGATTAGTTGTGTGTCGTCAGCGTAGCAATGATAGGAGAGGCCATGTGAGGATGTGACAGAGCCAAGTGACTTGATCTCTGGAGAGACGTGAAAATAGCTCCCCACCTGACAGAGCTTGAGAGGATCTGCAGAGAAGAATTAGAGAGAAAAAAAACTCCCCAAAATCTCAGTCTACACAGTAACAAGCCCTGATCTCTCCATTCCCGGCGTCAAAGTCAGAAATGGTGTTTGTTTGTGTCACCACAGTGTGTAATGGCAGCCAATATGACTGCAGGCTGTTGTT
>CM072256.1:4171065-4178565 GCA_036851935.1 Coregonus suidteri
TGGCTATATACAGGAAGTACCAGGTAATAACATGGCTATATACAGGAAGTACCAGGTAATAACATGGCTATATACAGGAAGTACCAGAACATAGTTGATGTGCAGGGGTACCAGGTAATAACATGGCTATATACAGGAAGTACCAGGTAATAACATGGCTATATACAGGAAGTACCAGAACATAGTTGATGTGCAGGGGTACCAGGTAATAACATGGCTATATACAGGAAGTACCAGAACATAGTTGATGTGCAGGGGTACCAGGTAATAACATGGCTTTATACAGGAAGTACCAGAACATGGTTGATGTGCGGGGTACCAGGTAATAACATGGCTATATACAGGAAGTACCAGTACCGGGTTGATGTGCAGGGGTACGAGGTCATTGAGTTAGCTATATTCTGTACATATAGGTAAGGGTAAAGTGACTAGCAGCAGCGTATGTGGTGAGTGTGAAAGTGTGTGTGTGTGTGTGTGTGTGTTTGTGTGGGTATAGTGTAAGACATTTAGTTCAATAAGGGTCAATGCAGTTAGTCCTGGTAGCCATTTGATTAGCTATTGATTAGCTATTTAGCAGTCTTGTTTAGAAGTCTTGTGGCTTGGAGGTAGAAGCTGTTCAGGGTCCTGTTGGTTCCAGACATTGTGCATCGTGCGGTAGCAGAGAGAACAGTCTATGACTAGGGTGGCTGGAGTCTTTCACAATTTCTAGGGCCTTCCTCTGACACCGCCTGGTATAGAGGTCCTGGATGGCAGGAAGCTTGGCCCCAGTGATGTACTGGGCCGTACGCAATACCCTCTGTAGCGTCTTGCGGTCGGAGGCCAAGCAGTTGCCGTACCAAGCGGCGATGCAGCCAGTCAAGATGCTCTCATTGGTGCTGCTGTATAAACTTTTTTGAGGATCTGAGGGCCCATGCCAAATCTTTTCAGCCTCCTGAGGGAGAAGAGGTGCTGACATGCACTCTTCACAACTGTGTTGCTGTGTGTGAACCGTGATAAATCCTAAGTGATGTGGACACTAGTGGTGCGCGGGCCAGCTGTTTGTTCACCCGCACCTGCCAGCAATTGCTAATAACCCATCCGCGACCGTCTGATTATATGTGATAAGGTGAAATTCTGAGGCCCGCAACCGACGCTAACCTGCTAATATAGAAAATGCGCTATAGGCTACAGTCAGAGACGGCAGAATATTTTTTGGGGACAGGAAGTGCTGGATTTTTTTGGGCCTGATTTAGATATGTTTCTGCTTATAATTTCAGACATTTTGGTAGGCTATTTGTTAGGTCAACTTGTCTATAATTAGATACATGCAGCTTCTCTTGTCATTATACTGTATGTTGCCCTAGAAGACTAAATAAACCCTGCAGAGGAATGCCATAAATCAATAGAATTAATGCTTCAATCTAGTTGACGTCAGTAACGTTCTCTGTAATCTGTAAGCTTCTTTTGCAGAGAAGATACGTTTAGGGACCGGGGAGAAAATACAATAACAGGAAAGATTTTTCTGTGCAAAATGTCTAAATTACAATCAGTTTCACCCCGTTGTAAGGAAATAGAAAGCTGTGAAAACGACCCAACGTGTTTACGATAACACAGAGAATTAGTGTAGAGGGTCTATGACCCCCTAACATGATGTACTATCTGACTGTATTATTATTAAAAGGCTAAAGGTCCATAATCGTATCCAGTGGGTGTAGCCAAGGTAGCTAGCCTTGCGTCACCACTAGGAATACTATAAGACGGACGTGTCTAGTGTTATTGACAGGTTTACTGTTATTCAACTATTAAGAGGCTGAGGAAACAAGGAGCTAATATCTTATATACCTAGTGTAACCGGTGTGAAATGGCTAGCTAGTTAGCGGTGCGCGCTAGTAGCATTTCAAATCGGTGACGTCACTCGCTCTGAGACCTTGAAGTAGTTCTTTCCCTTGCTCGGCTTTTGTGGAGCGACGGGTAACGGTGCTTCGAGGGTGACTGTTGTTCGATGTGTGCAAGAGGGTCCCTGGTTCAAGCCCAGGTAGGGGGCGAGGAGAGGGACGGAAGCAACACTGTTACACTTGCAATCAATGTCCTAGCATTAAATGACTGAGTTAACCTCAGAGATGCACAGTTAGGGACCGAGCATACTGTACATCCTGGCAAACTTTGAGGAAAAACCACTATCACAATAAGCCAACAAGAAAAGTTTGAAATGAGACTTATTTTCAGAGCTCAGACACAAATCTAATCTAATCAAATCACATTTTATTGGTCATATGCGCCGAATACCACAGGTTTAGACTTTACAGTGAAATGCTTAATACCATCCCATTCCCAACAATGCAGAGTTAAAAAGTAAGACAAATATTTGCTAAATAAAAAAATTGATTAAATTTTTTTTTCCCCTCATCAATCTACACACAATACCCCATAATGACAAAGCAAAAACTGTTTTTTATAAATGTTTTTTTTTTTTTTTTTACAGAAATATCACATTTACAAAAGTATTCAGACCCTTTACTCAGTACTTTGTTGAAGCACCTTTGGTAGTGATTGCAGCCTCAAGTCTTCTTAGGTATGACGCTACAAGCTTGGCACAATTGTATTTGGGAAGTTTCTCTAATTCTTCCTGCAGATCCTGTCAAGCTCTGTCAGGTTGGATGGGGAGCATTGCTGCACAGCTATTTTCAGGTCTCTCCAGAGATGTTCGATCAGGTTCAAGTCCGGGCTCCGGCTGGGCCACTCAAGGTCATTCAGATACTTGTCCTGAAGCCAATCCTTCGTTGTCTTGGCTGTGTGCTTAGGGTCGTTGTCCTGTTGGAAGGTGAACTATGGCCTCAGTCTGAGGTCCTGAGCGCTCTGGAGCAGGTTTTCATCAAGGATCTCTCTGTACTTTGCTCCGTTCATCTTTCCCTCGATCCTGACTAGTCTCCCAGTCGCTGAAAAACATCTCCACAGCATGAAGCTGCCACCACCATGCTTCACCGTACGGATGGTGCCAGGTTTCCTCCAGCCGTGACGCTTGGCATTCAGGCCAAAGAGTTCAATCTTGGTTTCATCAGACCAGAGAATCTTGTTTCTCATGATCTGAGAATCTTTAGGTGCCTTTTGGCAAACTCCAAGCAGGCTGTCATGTGCCTTTTACTGGTGAGTGGCTTCTGTCTGGCCACTCTACCATAAAGGCCTGATTGGTGGAGTGCTGCAGAGATGGTTGTCCTTCTGGAAGGTTCTCCCATCTCCACAGAGGAACTCTAGAGCTCTATTAGAGTGATCATTGTGTTCTTGGTCACCTCCCTGACCAAGGCCCTTCTCCCCCGATTGCTCAGTTTGCCCGGGCGGCCAGCTCTAGGAAGAGTCTTGGTGGTTCCAAACATCTTCCATTTAAGAATGATGGAGGCCACTGTGTTCTTGGGGACCTTCAATGCTGCAGAAATGTTTTGGTACCCTTCCCCAGATCTGTGCCTCGACACAATCCTGTCTCTGAGCTCTGCGGACAATTCCTTCGACCTCATGGCTTGGTTTTTGCTCTGACATGCACTGTCAACTGTGGGACCTTATATAGACAGGTGTGTGCCTTTCCAAATCATGTCCAATCAATTGAATTTACCACAGGTGGACTCCAATCAAGTTGTAGAAACATCTCAAGGTTGATCAATGGAAACAGGATGCACCTGAGCTCAATTTCGTGTCTCATATCAAAGGGTCTGAATACTTATGGAAATAAGTTATTTTTGTTTAAAATTGTTTATACATTTGCAAAAATTTCTAAAAACCTGTTTTCACCTTTTCACTTAGTTATTATGGATTATTGTGTATGGATTGCTGAGGATTTTTATTTATTTAATCAATTTTAGAAGAAGGCTGGGCTGTAACGTAACAAAATGTGGAAAAAGTCAAGGGGTCTGAATACTTTCCAAATGCACTGTATAATAAACAGAGTAGCAGCAGTGTGTGTGTATGTGTGTGTTTGGCGTCAATATGTGTGTGTGTGTGTGTGTGTGTGTGTGTGTGTGTGTGTGTGGGGATTGGGAATGTCAGTGTGTGGGTAGAGTCTAGTGAGAGTGCAAGGGAGTAAGTGCAAAACAATTAAGATACAGACATAAAATATACTGAACAAACATATAAACGATACAAGTGTTGGTCCCATGTTTCATGAGCTGAACCAGAAATTGTCCATACACACAAAAAGCGTATTTCTCTCAAATTTGGTGCACAAATTTGTTTGCATCCCTGTTAGTGAGCATTTCTCCGATGCCAAGATAATCCATCCACCTGACAGGTGTGGCATATCAAGAAGCTGATTAAACTGCATGATCATTACCCCTTGTGCTGGGGACAATAAAAGGCCACTCTAAAATATGCAGATTTGTCACACAACACAATGCCACAGATGTCTCAATTTTTGAGGCGGCGTGCAGTTGGCATGCTGACTGCAGGAATGTCCACCAGAGCTGTTGCCAGATAATTTAATGTTAATTTCTCTATCATAAGCCGCTTCCAACATTGTTTTTGAGAATTTGGCAGTATGTCACAACCGCAGAACGGGTGTAACCATGCCAGCCCTGGACCTCCACGTCCGGCTTCTTCACCTGCGGGATCGTCTGCTGCCCTGTGTACATAGACATGGAATCACTGGTCACTTTAATAATGTTTACATATTTTTGCTTTACTCATCTCATATGTATAAACTGTATTCTATTCTACTGTATTTAGTCAATGCCCATTTATATACATTTATATATTTCTTAATTCCATTCTTTTACTTTTAGATGTGTGTGTATTGTTGTGAATTGTTAGATACTACTGCACTGTTGGAGCTAGAAACACAAGCATTTCGCTACCCCCGACAGCTGATGAAACTGTGGGTTTGCACAACAAAATAATTTATACACAAACTGTCAGAAAACCGTCTCAGGGAAGCTCATCTGCGTGCTCGTCGTCCTCACCAGGGGTCTTGACCCTGACTGCAGTTCGACGTCGTAACTGACTTCAGTGGGCAAAATGCTCACCATTCGATGGCCACTGGCACACTGGAGAAGTGTGCTCTTCACGGTTGAATCCCGGTTTCAACTGTACCGGGCAGATGGCAGACATCGTGTATGGCGTCGTGTGGGGGCGAGCGGTTTGCTAACGTCAACGTTGTGAACAGAGTGCCCCATAGTGGGGGTGGGTTATGGTATGAGCAGGCATAAGCTACAGACAATGAACACAATTGCATTTTATCGATGGCAATTTGAATGCACAGAGATACCGTGACGAGATCCTGAGGCCCATTGTCGTGCCATTCATCCGCCCACATCACCTCCTGTTTCAGCATGATAATGCACAGCCCCATGTCACAAGGATCTGTACACAACTCCTGGAAGCTGAAAATGTTCCAGTTCTTCCATGGCCTGCATACACACCAGACATGTCACCCATTGAGCATGTTTGGGATGCTCTGGATCGACGTGTACGACAGCGTGATCCAGTTTCCACCCATATCCAGCAACTTCGCACAGCCATTGAAGAGGAATGGGACAACATTCCACAGGCCACAATCAACAGCCTGATCGACTCTATGGGAAGGAGATGTGTCGCGCTGCATGAGGCAAATGGTGGTCACACCAGATACTGACTGGTTTTCTGATCCACGCACCTACCTTTTTTTTTAAAGGTATCTGTGACCAACAGATGCATATCTGTATTCCCAGTCATGTGGGCAGGTAGGGCGGCAGGTAGCTTAGTGGGTAAGAGCGTTGTGCCAGTAACCGAAAGGTCGCTGGTTCTAATCCCTGAGCCGACTAGGTGAAAAATCTGTCGATGTGCCCTTAAGCAAGGCACTTAACCCTAATTGCTCCTGTAAGTCGCTCTGGATAAGAGCGTCTGCTAAAATGTAAATGTATGTGAAATCCATAGATTAGAGCCCAATGAATTTATTTCAATTTACTGATTTCCTTATATGATCTGTAACTCAGTAAACTCTTTGATATTGTTGCATGTTGCATTTTGTATTTTTGTTCAGTGTATAAAAAGGGGGTCAATGTACTGTAAATATTCTGGGGAGCCATTTGATTAACTGTTCAGCAGTCTTATGACTTGGCGCTCTGGTACCACTAACAGTGAAGCTGTTCAGGGTTCTGTTGGTCCCAGACTTGACGCTCTAGTACCACTAGCAGTGAAGCTGTTCAGGGTTCTGTTGGTCCAAGACTTGGCGCTCTGGTACCGCTAGCAGTGAAGCTGTTCAGGGTTCTGTTGGTCCCAGACTTGGTGCTCTGGTACCACTAGCAGTGAAGCTGTTCAGGGTCCTGCGCTCCGGTACTGCTTGGTCGTAGCAGAGAGTCATTTAGGCTGAAGTTTTCAATCTTCTGCTGATCTGAGGAGAAATACAATAATACAATTTAAATATATTATGTTTGTGAGACTCCATCTGTCTCTTGTGAGTGAATTATTGACTATGTTTCGTTTGGAATAATAGAGCAGATTATCATACAATGTTTTTATGGCTTTTAGTCTGAGATGTGACAGTTTCTTAAAGGTCCAATGCAGACGTTTTTATCTCAATATCAAATCATTTCCGGGTAACAATTAAGTACCTTAAAGGTAAAAAAGAAACAAAAACAGAATCTTAGCAAATAGTAATTTCTCAAGCAAGAATGTATCTAGGACTGTCTGGGAGTGGTCTGAGTGGGGAGGGGGAAAACTGAAAACTAGCTGTTATTGGCAGAGAGGTTTTGGAACTCTTTCTTATTGGTCTATTAACTATTATAAACTGGGTGGTTCGAGCTCTGAATGCTGATTGGCTGAAAGCCGTGGTATATCAGACCGTATACCACGAGTATGAGAAAACATGTATTTTTTACTGCTCTAATTACATTGATAACCAGTTTAATAATAAGGCACCTAGGGGGTTTGTGGTATGTGGCCAATATACCACGGCTAAGGGCTATTCTTAAGCATGACGCAACGCTGTTCTTAGGCACACCCCCTCGTGATGTGATGTCACCAGGCAGGACAAAACTCCATCCCACCAAAACAGGCTGAAATTTCAGGAGGTCTTTTCAAACAGCTCTCACGCTAAAACGGCATCACCATGATTTGCACAATTTCACAGTATTATTCCAAATATATATGTTATGACTTCCGCCGAGACTGCCTCCCCTCCTTGTTCGGGCAGGTTTCGGCGTTCGGCGTCACCGGCTTACTAGCCACTGCCGATCCATTTATCATCACTCCATTTGTCTTGTCTTGAATCACACACACCTGGTCCTTATTCCCTCATTAGTCATGTTATAAGTGTTCCCTCTGCTTCCTTGTCTGTGTGGGTGATTGTTTATTTGTGGAGGTTAGTGAAGCTCGGTGGAGCTCGTGTATTTTGTATCGACGGGAGTATTTTCCCGTGTGCCTGTTTTTGTGCCCTGGAGTGTGTTTGACGCATTTCTGCGTAAACCTGTATTTTGCGGATTAAAGCCTGTTATTCTGTGATTTACCCTCCTGCGCCTGACTCCTTCAACATCACCTCATCACAATATGTAAAACACAGGG
>CM072256.1:4183565-4186065 GCA_036851935.1 Coregonus suidteri
ATGAGGTGGAAACTGAGCTGCACTTCCTAACCTCCTGCCAAATGTATGACCATATTAGAGACACATTTTTTTCCCTCAGATTACAGCGATCCACAAAGAATTCGAAAACAAACCCAATTTTTTTGATAAACTCCCTTATCTACTGGGTGAAAAACCACAGTGTGCCATCACAGCTGCAAGATTTGTGACCTGTTGCCACAAGAAAAGGGCAACCAGTGAAGAACAAACACACCATTGTAAATACAACCCATATTTTATGTTTATTTATTTTCCCATTTGTACTTTAACTATTGCACATTGTTACAACACTGTATATATACATAATATGACATTTGAAATGTCTTTATTCTTTTGAAACTTCTGAGTGTAATGTTTACTGTTAATATTTTTTGTTTATTTCACTTTTGTTTACTATCTACTTCACTTGCTTTGGCAATGTTAACACACGTTTCCCATGCCAATAAAGCCCTTAAATTGAAATTGAAATTGAATTGAGAGAGAGAGAGAGAGAAAACATATATATAAGAATGAAAGAGAGAAAGGTGGGATGTCTTCCATATGGCCACATTTCCTCATCTGCTTGCAGGCTCCTCCCCTATCAAGGTGTTTTGGCACTTCCCTTCTGCACTACGCTTTACCTGCTCTTACTGACCACAGGTCAATGGACACTGAGTGGACAAAACATTAAGAACACCTGCTCTATCCATGACAGACTGACCAGGTGAATCCAGGTCATAGCTATGATCCCTTATTGATGTCACGTGTTAAATCCACTTCGATCAGTGTAGATGAAGTGGAGGAGACAGGTTAAAGAAGGATTTTTTAAGCCTTGAGACAATTGAGACATGGATTGTGTATGTGTGTCATTCAGAGGGTGAATGGGCAAGACAAAATATTTAAGTGCCTTTGAATGGGGTATGGTAATACGTGTCAAGAACTGCAACGCTGCTTGGTTTTTCAACACCCAAAAGGACATTGACACAACTTGATACAACTGTGGCATTGGAGTCAACATGGGCCAGCATCCCTGCAGAACGCTTTTCGACACCTTGTAGAGTCCCATGCCTCCCTTGCAAATCAATATTTGGAAAGTATTCTTAATGTTTGGTACACTCAGTGTAGATGACGTTGCTCCCAACTGATTCGTTTTGGTTGTTGGTCAGTTACTCTTTGTTTGAGCGACATTATTTGGTTTTCATGCTGGGGAACGTAACAGTTACATTGAACGGAATATGAATGATAGTCATCCAATATGCTGTAATAGAAATAAGGCCATATTCGTGAAGATCATGTTTAATTTGTGTGTTCATCCAGCTCCCAAACTAATGATTAGACAAAGTGACAGGAAATGTAGGAGAATGAATATCTCATCATGCTGGCAACTGCTAAGTAACTCTGGAAACAGCATGTCGTTAAAACAGAGAGACATCGTTAGAGCTTAATAACCAATGATTAGATCAACTCTGGATCTAACTCTGGATCTAATTCTGGATCTGACTCTGGATCTAACTCTGGATCTAACTCTGGATGTAACTCTGGATCTAACTCTGGATCTGACTCTGGATCTAACTCTGGATCTAACTCTGGATCTAACTCTGGATCTAACTCTGGATCTAACTCTGGATCTAATCTAACTCTGGATCTAACTCTGGATCTGACTCTTGATCTAACTCTGGATGTAACTCTGGATGTAACTCTGGATGTAACTCTGGATCTAACTCTGGATCTAACTCTGGATCTAACTCTGGATGTAACTCTGGATCTGACTCTGGATCTGACTCTGGATCTAACTCTGGATCTAACTCTGGATGTAACTCTGGATCTAACTCTGGATCTAACTCTGGATCTAACTCTGGATGTAACTCTGGATGTAATTCTGGATCTAACTCTGGATCTAACTCTGGATCTAACTCTTGATCTAACTCTGGATCTAACTCTGGATCTAACTCTTGATCTAACTCTGGATCTAACTAATGTAACTCTGGATCTAACTCTGGATCTAACTCTGGATCTGACTCTGGATCTAACTCTGGATCTAACTCTGGATGTAAACTCTGGATCTAACTCTGGATCTAACTCTGGATCTAACTCTGGAACTCTGGATCTAACTCTGGATCCTAACTCTAATCTAAACTCTGGATCTAACTCTGGATCTAACTCTTCATCTAACTCTGGATCTAACTCTGGATCTAACTCTGGATCTAACTCTGGATCTAACTCTGGATCTAACTCTGGATCTAACTCTGGATCTAACTCTGGATCTAACTCTGGATCTAACTCTGGATCTAACTCTGGATCTAACTCTGGATCTAACTCTGGATCTAACTCTGGATCTAACTCTGGATGTAACTCTGGATGTAACTCTGGATCTAACTCTGGATCTAACTCTGGATCTAACTCTGGATCTAACTCTGGATGTAACTCTGGATGTAACTCTGGATCTAACTCTGGATCTAACTCTGGATCTAACTCTGGATCTAACTCTGGATCTAACTCTGGA
>CM072256.1:4188565-4236230 GCA_036851935.1 Coregonus suidteri
CTATATACGCTGTTGTAACGATGTGCAAATTGTTAAAGTACAAAAAGGAAAATAAATAAACATCAATATAGGTTGTATTTACAATGGTGTTCTTCACTTTTCTTGTGGCAACAGGTCACAAATCTTGCTGCTGTGATGTCACACTGTGGTATTTCACCCAAATAGCATTCTAGTTTGCTCTGTTTTTTTGTTAATTCCTTCCAATGGGTCAAGTAGTTATCTTTTTGTTTTCAAATTTTTTTGTTTTCTCATGATTTGGTTGGGTCTAATTGTGTTGCTGTCCTGGGGCTCTGTGGGGTCTGTTTGTGTTTGTGAACAGAGCCCCAGGACCAGCTTACTTAGGGGACTCTTCTCCAGGTTAATCTCTCTGTAGGTGATGGCTTTGTTATGGAAGGTTTGGGAATCGCTTCCTTTTAGGTGGTTGTAGAATTTAATTGCTCTATTCTGTATTTTGATAATTAGTGGGTATCGGCCTAAATCTGCTCTACATCCATTATTTTGTGTTTTACGTTCTACAATGAGGATATCTTTGCAGAATTCTGCATTCAGTGTCTCAATTTGGTGTTTGTCCCATTTTGTGAATTTATTGCGATGTTACTCTCCCATTACTAACCGTGTTTCCCTCTCCATTAAACATGTATGTTGACCTGACCAATCTCACCTGGGCTTCTTAGCTGGTCAACCAAGAAGAGAAGAGAAGAGAAGAGAAGAGAAGAGAAGAGAAGAGAAGAGAAGAGAAGAGAAGAGAAGAGAAGAGAAGAGAAGAGAAGAGAAGAGAAGAGAAGAGAAGAGAAGAGAAGAGAAGAGAAGAGAAGAGAAGAGAAGAGAAGAGAAGAGAAGAGAAGAGAAGAGAAGAGAAGAGAAGAGAAGAAAAGCAATCCATGCTTTGGTTTAGTTTCCCTGGCAATGTTTCCAAATGCTAACGTTTTAGCATTTGTGGCAAAAATCCCATTCAAGTCATGGCACCAATATTAGCATTTTTAGCGCATTATGTATTGTATTGCATATATCAAAACATTGATTGCTGTCATACCTTGTCCATAGACTGCTTACAGTGTAAGGAAACCAATATGTAATTTATTAATTTGGGTGAACTTTCCCTTGAAGTGAAACACAGCTCATACTTTTTAAATATCACTGGTGTTTTTTGTGTGTATTTCCTCCCACTAGTCTTCTCTTTCCCATCATCAGCTCTCTGAGACCACCAAACGACCTCCCATCTTCAGCTCTCTGAGACCACCAAACCACCTCCCATCTTCAGCTCTCTGAGACCACCAAACGACCTCCCATCATCAGCTCTCTGAGACCACCAAACCACCTCCCATCTTCAGCTCTCTGAGACCACCAAACCACCTCCAATTATCAGCACTCTGAGACCACCAAACCACCTCCCATCTTCAGCTCTCTGAGACCACCAAACCACCTCCAATTATCAGCACTCTGAGACCACCAAACCACCTCCAATCATCAGCTCTCTGAGACCACCAAACCACCTCCCATCATCAGCTCTCTGAGACCACCAAACCACCTCCATCATCAGCTCTCTGAGACCACCAAACCACCTCCCATCTTCAGCTCTCTGAGACCACCAAACCACCTCCCATCTTCAGCTCTCTGAGACCACCAAACCACCTCCAATTATCAGCACTCTGAGACCACCAAACACCTCCCATCTTCAGCTCTCTGAGACCACCAAACCACCTCCAATTATCAGCACTCTGAGACCACCAAACCACCTCCAATCATCAGCTCTCTGAGACCACCAAACCACCTCCCATCATCAGCTCTCTGAGACCACCAAACCACCTCCAATCATCAGCTCTCTGAGACCACCAAACCACCTCCAATCATCAGCACTCTGAGACCACCAAACGACCTCCCATCTTCAGCTCTCTGAGACCACCAAACGACCTCCCATCATCAGCTCTCAGAGACCACCAAACCACCTCCCATCTTCAGCTCTCTGAGACCACCAAACGACCTCCCATCATCAGCTCTCTGAGACCACCAAACCACCTCCCATCATCAGCTCTCTGAGCCCGCCAAAACCCCCTCCAATCATCAGCTCTCTGAGATCACCAAACCACCTCCCATCATCAGCTCTCTGAGACCACCAAACCACCTCCCATCTTCAGCTCTCTGAGACCACCAAACCACCTCCAATTATCAGCACTCTGAGACCACCAAACCACCTCCCATCTTCAGCTCTCTGAGACCACCAAACCACCTCCAATTATCAGCACTCTGAGACCACCAAACCACCTCCAATCATCAGCTCTCTGAGACCACCAAACCACCTCCCATCATCAGCTCTCTGAGACCACCAAACCACCTCCCATCATCAGCTCTCTGAGACCACCAAACCACCTCCCATCTTCAGCTCTCTGAGACCACCAAACCACCTCCCATCTTCAGCTCTCTGAGACCACCAAAACCACCTCCAATTATCAGCACTCTGAGACCACCAAACCACCTCCCATCTTCAGCTCTCTGAGACCACCAAACCACCTCCAATTATCAGCACTCTGAGACCACCAAAACCACCTCCAATCATCAGCTCTCTGAGACCACCAAACACCTCCCATCATCAGCTCTCAGAGACCACCAAACCACCTCCCATCTTCAGCTCTCTGAGACCACCAAACGACCTCCCATCATCAGCTCTCTGAGACCACCAAACCACCTCCCATCATAAGCTCTCTGAGGCCGCCAAACCACCTCCAATCATCAGCTCTCTGAGACCACCAAACCACCTCCAATTATCAGCACTCTGAGACCACCAAACCACCTCCAATCATCAGCTCTCTGAGACCACCAAACCACCTCCCATCATCAGCTCTCTGAGACCACCAAACCACCTCCAATCATCAGCTCTCTGAGACCACCAAACCACCTCCAATCATCAGCACTCTGAGACCACCAAACCACCTCCCATCTTCAGCTCTCTGAGACCACCAAACGACCTCCCATCATCAGCTCTCAGAGACCACCAAACCACCTCCCATCTTCAGCTCTCTGAGACCACCAAACGACCTCCCATCATCAGCTCTCTGAGACCACCAAACCACCTCCCATCATCAGCTCTCTGAGCCCGCCAAACCACCTCCAATCATCAGCTCTCTGAGATCACCAAACCACCTCCCATCATCAGCTCTCTGAGACCACCAAACCACCTCCCATCTTCAGCTCTCTGAGACCACCAAACCACCTCCAATTATCAGCACTCTGAGACCACCAAACCACCTCCCATCTTCAGCTCTCTGAGACCACCAAACCACCTCCAATTATCAGCACTCTGAGACCACCAAACCACCTCCAATCATCAGCTCTCTGAGACCACCAAACCACCTCCCATCATCAGCTCTCTGAGACCACCAAACCACCTCCCATCATCAGCTCTCTGAGACCACCAAACCACCTCCCATCTTCAGCTCTCTGAGACCACCAAACCACCTCCCATCTTCAGCTCTCTGAGACCACCAAACCCACCTCCAATTATCAGCACTCTGAGACCACCAAACCACCTCCCATCTTCAGCTCTCTGAGACCACCAAACCACCTCCAATTATCAGCACTCTGAGACCACCAAACCACCTCCAATCATCAGCTCTCTGAGACCACCAAACCACCTCCCATCATCAGCTCTCAGAGACCACCAAACCACCTCCCATCTTCAGCTCTCTGAGACCACCAAACGACCTCCCATCATCAGCTCTCTGAGACCACCAAACCACCTCCCATCATAAGCTCTCTGAGGCCGCCAAACCACCTCCAATCATCAGCTCTCTGAGATCACCAAACCACCTGCCATCATCAGCTCTCTGAGACCACCAAACCACCTCCAATCATCAGCTCTCTGAGACCACCAAACAACCTCCCATCATCAGCTCTCTGAGACCACCAAACCACCTCCAATCATCAGCTCTCTGAGACCACCAAACCACCTCCCATCTTCAGCTCTCTGAGACCACCAACCCACCTCCCATCATCAGCTCTCTGAGACCACCAAACGACCTCCCATCAGCTCTCTGAGACCACCAAACCACCTCCCATCATCAGCTCTCTGAGACCACCAAACCACCTCCCATCATCAGCTCTCTGAGACCACCAAACCACCTCCCATCATCAGCTCTCTGAGACCACCAAACCACCTCCAATCATCAGCTCTCTGAGACCACCAAACCACCTCCAATCATCAGCACTCTGAGACCACCAAACCACCTCCAATCATCAGCTCTCTGAGACCACCAAACGACCTCCCATCATCAGCTCTCTGAGACCACCAAACCACCTCCAACTATCAGCTCTCTGAGACCACCATACCACCTCCAATCATCAGCTCTCTGAGACCACCAAACCACCTCCAATCATCAGCTCTCTGAGACCACCAAACCCCCTCCAATCATCAGCTCTCTGAGACCACCAAACCACCTCCAATCATCAGCTCTCTGAGACCACCAAACCACCTCCAATCATCAGCTCTCTGAGACCACCAAACCACCTCCTATTTTCAGCTCTCTGAGACCACCAAACCACCTCCCATCTTCAGCACTCTGAGACCACCAAACCACCTGCCATCATCAGCTCTTTGAGACCACCAAACCACCTCCAATCATCAGCTCTCTGAGACCACCAAACCACCTCCCATCTTCAGCTCTCTGAGACCACCAAACCACCTCCCGTCATCAGCTCTCGGAGACCACCAAACCACCTCCAACCATCAGCTCTCTGAGACCACCAAACCACCTCCAATCATCAGCTCTCTGAGACCACCAATCCACCTCCAATCATCAGTTCTCTGAGACCACCAAACCACCTCCCAGCAGTCCTACTTGAACCAAACCTCCTCCCAGCAGTACTACTTGAACCAAACCATCTCACAGCAGATCTAGCAAAACCAAACCACCTCACAGCAGTCCTAGCTAAACCAAACCACCTCCCATCATTCCTAGCAAAACCAAACCACGTCCTAGATGCCCTAGCTAAACCTAACCACATCCCAGCAGTCCTAGCTAAAACAAACCACCTTCCAGCAGTCCTAGCTAAACCTAACCACCCCCCAGTGGTCCTAACTGGACCAAACAACTTCCCAGCAGTCCTAGCTAAACCAAACCACATCCCAGCAGTCCTAGCTAAACAAAACAACCTCCCAGCAGTCCTAGCTAAACAAAACAACCTCCCAGCAGTCCTAGCTAAACCAAACCACCTCCCAGCAGTCCTAGCTGGACAACACCACCTCCAAGCAGCCCTAGCTAAACAAACCAACCTCCCAGCAGACCTAGCTAAACCAAACCACTGTCCAGCAATCCTATCTGAACCAAACCACTTCCCAGCAGTCTTAACTAAACCAAACCACCTCCCAGCAGTCATAGCTAAACCAAACAACCTCCCAGCAGTCCAAGCTAAAAATCTACCTCCCAGCAGTCTTAGCTAAACCAAACCACCTCCCAGCAGTCCTATCTAAACCAAACTAACTCACAGCAGTCCGAGCTAAACCAAACCACCTCCCAGCAGACCTAGATCAACCCTACCACCTCCCAGCAGTCACAGCTAAACCAAACCACCTCCAAGCAGTCCTAGCTAAAGCAAATCACCTCCCAGCAGTCCAAGTTAAACCAAACCACCATTCAGCAGTCCTATCTAAACCAAACCAACTCCCAGCAGTCCTAATGGACCAAACAACCTCCCAGCAGTCTAGCTAATCCAAACCACCTCCCAGCAGTCCAAGTTAAACCAAACCACCATTCAGCAGTCCTATCTAAACCAAACCAACTCCCAGCAGTCCTAGCTGGATTACACCTCCTTCCGGCAGTCCTATATAAACCAAACAACCTCCAAGCAGTCCTAGCTGGACCAATCCACCTCCCAGCATTCCTAACTAAACCAAACCACCTCCAAGCAGTCCTAGCTAAACCAGACCACCTCCCAGCAGTCCTAGCTGGAATAAACCACCTCCCAGCAGTCCTAGATAAACTAAACTACCTGCCAGCAAGTTCTAGCTAAACCAAACCAACTCCCATGACTCCTAGCTGGACCAAACTACCTCCCAGCAGTCCCAGCTAAACCAAACCACCTCCCAGCAGTCCTATCTAAACCAAACCACTTCCCAGCAGCCCTAGCTAAACCAAACCACCTCCCAGCAGCCCTAGCTAAACCAAACCACCTCCCAGCAGTCCTAGCTGGATTAAATCAACTCCAAGCAGTTCTCGCTAAACCATACCACCTCCCAGCAGTCCTAGCTGGACCAAACCAACTACCAGCAGTGCTAAATACACCAAACAATCTCCCAGCAGTCCTAGCAAAACCAAACCCCCTCCCAGCAGTCCTAGCTGGATTAAACCACCTCACAGTATTCCTAGCTAAACCAAACCACCTCTCAGCAGTCATAGCTTGACCAAATCACCTCCCAGCAGTCCTAACTGGATTAAACCAACTTCCAGCAGTCCTTGATAAACCAAGAAATATCCCAGCAGTCCTAGTTAATCCAAACCACCTCCCAGCAGTCCTAGCTAATCCCTACCACCTCCCAGCAGTCCTAGCTAAACCAAACCACCGCCAAGCATTCCTAGCTAAACCAAACCACCTCCCAGCAGTCCTAGATGGACCAAACCACCTCCCAAGACTCATAGCTAAACCAACCCACCGTTCAGCAATCCTATGTAAACCAAACCATCTCCCAGCAGCCCTAGCAAACCAATCCACCACCCAGCATTCCTAGCTGGACCAAACCACCTTCCAATAGTCCTAGCTAAACCAAACCACCTCCAAGCAGTCCTAGCTAAACCAAACCAACGCCCAGCAGTGCTAGCTACACCAAAGAATCTCCCAGTAGTCCTAGCGAAACAAAACCACTTCCAAGCAGTCCTAGCTAAACCAAACCACCTCCCAGCAGTCCTAGCTAAACCAAACCACCTCCCTGCAGTCCTGGCTGGACCAAACCACTTCCCAGCAGTCCTAGCTAAACCAAACCACCTCCCAGCAGTCCTAGCTAAACCAAACCACCTCCCAGCAGTCCTAGCTAAACCAAACCACCTCCCAGCGGTCCTAGCCAAACCAAACCACCTCCCAGCAGTCCTAGCTAAACCAGACCACCTACCAGAAGTTCTAGCTGGACCAAACCACCTCCGAGCATTTCTAGCTAAACCAAACCACCTTCATAGCAGCCCTGCTAAACCAAACCACCTCCCAGCAATCCCAGCTGAACCAAACTACTCCCAGCAATCCTAGCTAAACCAAACCACCTCCCAGGAATCCTAGCTGGACCAAACCACCACCCAGCAGTCCCAGCTAAATCAAACCACCTCACAGCAGTCCTAGCTAAACCAAACCACCTCCCAGCAGACCTAGATCAACCCTACCACCTCCCAGCAGTCACAGCTAAACCAAACCACCTCCAAGCAGTCCTAGCTAAACCAGACCACCTACCAGCAGCCCTAGCTGGAATAAACCACCTCCCAGCAGTCCTAGCTAAACTATAGTACCTGCCAGCAAGTCCTACCTAAACCAAACCAACTCCCATGACTCCTAGCTGGACCAAACTACCTCCCAGCAGTCCCAGCTAAACCAAACCACCTCTCAGCAGCCCAAGCTAAACCAAACCACATCCCAGCAGTCCTAGCTAAACCAAACCACCTCCCAACAGTCCTATCTAAACCAAACCATTTCCCAGCAGTCCTATCTAAACCAAACCATTTCCCAGCAGTCCTAGGTAAACCAAACCAACGACCATCAGTCCTAGCTAAACCAAACCATTTCCCAGCAGTCCTATCTAAACCAAACCATTTCCCAGCAGTCATAGCTAAACCAAACCACCTCCCAGCAGTCCTAGCTAAACCAAACCACCTCTCAGCAGTCATAGCTAAACCAAACCACCTCTCAGCAGTCATAGCTTGACCAAACCACCTCCCAGCATTCCTAGCTAAACCAAACCACAGCCCATTAGTCCTAGTTAAACCAACCCACCTCCCAGCGGTCCTAGCTGGATTAAACCTTCTCACAGCATTCCTAACTCAACCAAACAACTTCCCAGCAGTCCTAGCTAAACCAAACCACCTCTCAGCAATCATAGCTTGACCAAACCAACTCCCAGCAGTCCTAACTAGATTTAACCAACTTCCAGCAGTCCTTGATAAACCAAACAATCTCCTAGCAGTCCTAGCTAATCAAAACCACCTCCCAGCAGTCCTAGCTAAACCAATCAACCTCCCAGCAGTCCTAGCTGGGTTAAATCAACTCCAAGCAGTACTCGCTAAACCATACCACCTCCCAGCAATCCTAGCTGGACCAAACCACGTTCCAATAGTCCTAGTTAAACCAAACCACCTCCCTGCAGTCCTAGCTAAACCAAACCAACTACCAGCAGTGCTAGCTACACCAAACAATCTCCCAGCAGTCCTGGCGAAACAAAACCACCTCCCAGCAGTCCTAGCTAGACCAAACCACCTCCCAGCAGTACTAGCTGGACCAAACCACTTCCCAGCAGTCCTAGCTAAACCAACCCACCTCCCAGCAGTCCTTGCTAAAC
Source organism: Coregonus suidteri (assembly GCA_036851935.1). Lineage (NCBI taxonomy): Eukaryota > Metazoa > Chordata > Actinopteri > Salmoniformes > Salmonidae > Coregonus > Coregonus suidteri. The sequence continues at coordinate 4,197,090 of CM072256.1, forward strand.
CATAACACCAACAGTCCTATCTAAACCAAACTAACACACAGCGGTCCTAGCTAAACCAAACCCCCTCACAGCAGTCCTAGCTGGATTAAACCACCTCACAGCATTCCTAGCTAAACCAAACCACCTCTCAGCAGTCATACCTTGACCAAACCAACTCCCAGCAATCCTAACTGGACTAAACCAACTTCCAGCAGTCCTTGATAAACCAAGAAATATCCCAGCATTCCTAGCTGATCCAAACCACCTCCCAGCAATCCTAGCTAATCCCTACCACCTCCCAGCAGTCCTAGCTAAACCAAACCACCTCCAAGCAGTCCTAGCTAAACCAAACCACCCCCCAGCAGTCCTAGATGGACCAAACCACCTCCCAAGAGTCATAGCTAAACCAACCCACTGTTCAGCAATTCTATGTAAACCAAACCATCTCCCAGCAGTCCTATGTAACCAATCCACCTCCCATTATTCCTAGCTGGACCAAACCACCTTCCAATAGTCATATCTAAACCAAACCACCTCCCTGCAGTCCTAGCTAAACCAATCCAACGCCCAGCAGTGCTAGCTACACCAAAGAATCTCCCAGTAGTCCTAGCGAAACAAAACCACCTCCCAACAGTCATAGCTAAACAAATTAATCTCCCAGCAGTCCTAGCTAAACCAGACTACCTCCCTGCAGTCCTAGCTAAACCACACCACCTCCCAGCACTTCTAGCTGGACCAAACCACCTCCCAGAAATCCTAACTAAACCAAACCCCCTCCCAGCATTCCTAGCTAAACCAAACCACCTCCCAGCATTCCTAGCTAAACCAAACCACCTCCCAGCATTCCTAGCTAAACCAAACCACCTCCCAGCATTCCTAGCTAAACCAAACCACCTCCCAGCAGTCCTAGCTGGACCAAACCACTTCCCAGCAGTCCTAGCTAAACCAAACCACCTCCCAGCAGTCCTAGCAAAACCAAACCACCTCCCAGCATTCCTAGCTAAACCAAACCACCTCCCAGCATTCCTAGCTAAACCAAACCACCTCCCAGCAGTCCTAGCTAAACCAAACCACCTCCCAGCATTCATAGCTAAACCAAACCACCTCCCAGCATTCCTAGCTAAACCAAACCACTTAACAGCATTCCTAGCTAAACCAAACCACCTCCCAGCAGTCCTAGCTAAACCAAACCACCTCCAAGCATTCCTAGCTAAACCAAACCACCTCCCAGCATTCCTAGCTAAACCAAACCACCTCCCAGCATTCCTAGCTAAACCAAACCACCTCCCAGCATTCCTAGCTAAACCAAACCATCTCCCAGCATTCCTAGCTAAACCAACCCACCTCCCAGCAGTCCTAGCTAAACCAAACCACCTCCCAGCATTCCTAGCTAAACCAAACCACCTCCCAGCAGTCCTAGCTAAATCAAACCACCTTCCAGCATTCCTAGCTAAACCAAACCACTTAACAGCATTCTTAGCTAAACCAAACCACCTCCCAGCAGTCCTAGCTAAACCAAACCACCTCCCAGCAGTCCTAGCTAAACCAAACCACCTCCCAGCATTCCTAGCTAAACCAAACCACCTCCCAGCAGTCCTAGCTAAACCAAACCACCTCCCAGCATTCCTAGCTAAACCAAACCACCTCCCAGCAGTCCTAGCTAAACCAAACCACCTCCCAGCAGTCCTAGCTAAACCAAACCATCTCCCAAAAGTCCTAGCTAAACCAAACCACCTCCCAGCTGTCCTAGCTAAACCAAACCACCTCCCAGCATTCCTAGCTAAACCAAACCACCTCCCAGCAGTCCTAGCTAAACCAAACCACCTCCCAGCAGTCCTAGCTAAACAAAACCACCTCCCAGCAGTCCTAGCTAAACCAAACCACCTCCCAGCATTCCTAGCTAAACCAAACAACCTCCCAGCATTCCTAGCTAAACCAAACCACCTCCCAGCAGTCCTAGCTAAACCAAACCACCTTCCAGCATTCCTAGCTAAACCAAACCCCCTCCAAGCATTCCTAGCTAAACCAAACCACCTCCCAGCATTCCAAGCTAAACCAAACCACCTCCCAGCATTCCTAGCTAAACCAAACCACCTCCCAGCAGTCCTAGCTAAACCAAACCACCTCCCAACATTCCTAGCTAAACCAAACCACCTCCCAGCATTCCTAGCTAAACCAAACCACCTCCCAGCATTCCTAGCTAAACCACACCACCTCCCAGCATTCCTAGCTAAACCAGACCACCTCCCAGCAGTCCTAGCTAAACCAAACCACCTCCCAGCATTCCTAGCTAAACCAAACCTCCTCCCAGCATTCCTAGCTAAACCACACCACCTCCCAGCATTCCTAGCTAAACCAGACCACCTCCCAGCAGTCCTAGCTAAACCAAACCACCTCCCAGCATTCCTAGCTAAACCACACCACCTCCCAGCATTCCTAGCTAAACCAGACCACCTCCCAGCAGTCCTAGCTAAACCAAACCACCTCCCAGCATTCCTAGCTAAACCAAACCACCTCCCAGCATTCCTAGCTAAACCAAACCACCTCCCAGCAGTCCTAGCTAAACCAAACCACCTCCCAGCATTCCTAGCTAAACCAAACCAACTCCCAGCAGTCCTAGCTAAACCAAACCACCTCCCAGCAGTCCTAGCTAAACAAAAACCATCTCCCAAAAGTCCTAGCTAAACCAAACCACCTCCCAGCTGTCCTAGCTAAACCAAACCACCTCCCAGCATTCCTAGCTAAACCAAACCACCTCCCAGCATTCCAAGCTAAACCAAACCACCTCCCAGCATTCCTAGCTAAACCAAACCACCTCCCAGCAGTCCTAGCTAAACCAAACCAACTCCCAACATTCCTAGCTAAACCAAACCACCTCCCAGCATTCCTAGCTAAACCAAACCACCTCCCAGCATTCCTAGCTAAACCAAACCACCTTCCAGCATTCCTAGCTAAACCAAACCCCCTCCAAGCATTCCTAGCTAAACCAAACCACCTCCCAGCATTCCAAGCTAAACCAAACCACCTCCCAGCATTCCTAGCTAAACCAAACCACCTCCCAGCAGTCCTAGCTAAACCAAACCACCTCCCAACATTCCTAGCTAAACCAAACCACCTCCCAGCATTCGTAGCTAAACCAAACCACCTCCCAGCATTCCTAGCTAAACCACACCACCTCCCAGCATTCCTAGCTAAACCAGACCACCTCCCAGCAGTCCTAGCTAAACCAAACCACCTCCCAGCATTCCTAGCTAAACCAAACCATCTCCCAGCATTCCTAGCTAAACCAAACCACCTCCCAGCAGTCCTAGCTAAACCAAACCACCTCCCAGCATTCCTAGCTAAACCAAACCACCTCCCAGCATTCCTAGCTGAACCAAACCTCCTCCCAGCATTCCTAGCTAAACCACACCACCTCCCAGCATTCCTAGCTAAACCAGACCACCTCCCAGCAGTCCTAGCTAAACCAAACCACCTCCCAGCATTCCTAGCTAAACCAAACCACCTCCCAGCATTCTTAGCTAAACCAAACCACCTCCCAGCAGTCCTAGCTAAACCAAACCACCTCCCAGCATTCCTAGCTAAACCAAACCAACTCCCAGCAGTCCTAGCTAAACCAAACCACCTCCCAGCAGTCCTAGCTAAACCAAACCATCTCCCAAAAGTCCTAGCTAAACCAAACCACCTCCCAGCTGTCCTAGCTAAACCAAACCACCTCCCAGCATTCCTAGCTAAACCAAACCACCTCCCAGCAGTCCTAGCTAAACCAAACCACCTCCAGCATTCCTAGCTAAACCAAACCAACTCCCAGCAGTCCTAGCTAAACCAAACCACCTCCCAGCAGTCCTAGCTAAACCAAACCATCTCCCAAAAGTCCTAGCTAAACCAAACCACCTCCCAGCTGTCCTAGCTAAACCAAACCACCTCCCAGCATTCCTAGCTAAACCAAACCACCTCCCAGCAGTCCTAGCTAAACCAAACCACCTCCCAGCAGTCCTAGCTAAACAAAACCACCTCCCAGCAGTCCTAGCTAAACCAAACCACCTCCCAGCATTCCTAGCTAAACCAAACAACCTCCCAGCATTCCTAGCTAAACCAAACCACCTCCCAGCAGTCCTAGCTAAACCAAACCACCTTCCAGCATTCCTAGGTAAACCAAACCCCCTCCAAGCATTCCTAGCTAAACCAAACCACCTCCCAGCATTCCAAGCTAAACCAAACCACCTCCCAGCATTCCTAGCTAAACCAAACCACCTCCCAGCAGTCCTAGCTAAACCAAACCACCTCCCAACATTCCTAGCTAAACCAAACCACCTCCCAGCATTCCTAGCTAAACCAAACCACCTCCCAGCATTCCTAGCTAAACCACACCACCTCCCAGCATTCCTAGCTAAACCAGACCACCTCCCAGCAGTCCTAGCTAAACCAAACCACCTCCCAGCATTCCTAGCTAAACCAAACCACCTCCCAGCATTCCTAGCTAAACCACACCCCCTCCCAGCATTCCTAGCTAAACCAGACCACCTCCCAGCAGTCCTAGCTAAACCAAACCACCTCCCAGCATTCCTAGCTAAACCAAACCTCCTCCCAGCATTCCTAGCTAAACCAAACCACCTCCCAGCATTCCTAGCTAAACCAAACCACCTCCCAGCAGTCCTAGCTAAATCTACACTGAGACTCTCTCCATGTCTGACACACAAACACACGTCTTCCCCACAAACTCTATCCCACCCAGGGAGATTTCTTCCATCTCATAATATTAATAATTTATGTGATCATTTCCTGCTCATCTCTCCTCATCTCACACACACATGAATACATCCACACACACACCGTCCCGTGTGTCGGTTCATTCTGGGGTAATTACATTTACATTTACGTCATTTAGCAGACGCTCTTATCCAGAGCGACTTACAGTTAGTGCATACATTATTCTTTTTTTTTATTTTCATACTGGTACCCCGTGGGAATCAAACCCACAACCCTGGCGTTGCAAACACCATGCTCTACCAACTGAGCTACCTCCCTGCCGGCCATTCCCTCCCCTACCCTGGACGACGCTGGGCCAATTGTGCGCCGCCCCATTGGTCTCCCGGTTGCGGCCGGCTACAGCAGAGCCTGGATTCGAACCAGGATCTCTAGTGGCACAGCTAGCACTGCGATGCAGTGCCTTAGACCACTGCGCCATTCGGGAGATCGAGTAATCCGGAAATGAGTGTGCTACCAGCAATGCATCTTCATCCACAATATTCCAAATATTAGTCTGTGGTGCAAATCATTATCCGGTTATTGGTCATCTGCTTCGTTATAAAACATTCAGTCTTATTGTTTATCTGCTTCGTTATAAAACATTCAGTCTTATTGTTTATCTGCTTCATTATAAAACATTCAGTCTTATTGTTTATCTGCTTCATTATAAAACATTCAGTCTTATTGTTTATCTGCTTCATTATAAAACATTCAGTCTTATTGTTTATCTGCTTCATTATAAAACATTCAGTCTTATTGTTTATCTGCTTCATTATAAAACATTCAGTCTTATTGTTTATCTGCTTCATTATAAAACATTCAGTCTTATTGTTTATCTGCTTCGTTATAAAATATTCAGTCTTATTGTTTATCTGCTTCGTTATAAAAACATTCAGTCTTATTGTTTATCTGCTTCATTATAAAACATTCAGTCTTATTGTTTATCTGCTTCATTATAAAACATTCAGTCTTATTGTTTATCTGCTTCATTATAAAACATTCAGTCTTATTGTTTATCTGCTTCATTATAAAACATTCAGTCTTATTGTTTATCTGCTTCATTACAAAACATTCAGTCTTATTGTTTTATAAAACAACATCTGCTTCGCTTATAAAACATTCAGTCTTATTGTTTATCTGCTTCATTATAAAACATTCAGTCTTATTGTTTATCTGCTTCATTATAAAATATTCAGTCTTATTGTTTATCTGCTTCGTTATAAAACATTCAGTCTTATTGTTTATCTGCTTCATTATAAAACATTCAGTCTTATTGTTTATCTGCTTCATTATAAAACATTCAGTCTTATTGTTTATCTGCTTCATTATAAAACATTCAGTCTTATTGTTTATCTGCTTCATTATAAAACATTCAGTCTTATTGTTTATCTGCTTCATTATAAAACATTCAGTCTTATTGTTTATCTGCTTCATTATAAAAACATTCAGTCTTATTGTTTATCTGCTTCATTACAAAACATTCAGTTTGTTTATCTGCTTCGTTAAAAGTCTTATTGTTTATCTGCTTCATTATAAAACATTCAGTCTTATTATCTGCTTCGTTATAAAACATTCAGTCTTATTGTTTATCTGCTTCATTATAAAAACATTCAGTCTTATTGTTTATCTGCTTCGTTATAAAACATTCAGTCTTATTGTTTTTATCTGCTTCATTATAAAACATTCAGTCTTATTGTTTATCTGCTTCATTATAAAACATTCAGTCTTATTGTTTATCTGCTTCGTTATAAAACATTCAGTCTTATTGTTTATTGCTTTCATTTATCTGCTTCATTCAGTTTATTGTTTATCTGCTTCGCATATAAAACATTCAGTCAGTCTTATTGTTTCATCTTATTGCTTTCGTTATAAAACATTCAGTCTTATTGTTTCTGCTTCGTCTGCTTCATTATAAAACATTCAGTCTTATTGTTTATCTGCTTCGTTATAAAACATTCAGTCTTATTGTTTATCTGCTTCATTATAAAACATTCAGTCTTATTGTTTATCTGCTTCATTATAAAACATTCAGTCTTATTGTTTATCTGCTTCGTTATAAAACATTCAGTCTTATTGTTTATCTGCTTCATTATAAAACATTCAGTCTTATTGTCTGCTTATTGTCTTATCTGCTTCGTTATAAAACATTCAGTCTTATTGTTTATCTGCTTCATTATAAAACATTCAGTCTTATTGTTTATCTTCAGCTTCATTATAAAACATTCAGTCTTATTGTTTATCTGCTTCATTATAAAACATTCAGTTTATTGTTTATCTGCTTCATTTATAAAACATTCAGTCTTATTGTTTATCTGCTTCATTATAAAACATTCAGTCTTATTGTTTATCTGCTTCATTATAAAACATTCAGTCTTATTGTTTATCTGCTTCATTATAAAACATTCAGTCTTATCTGTTCATTATAAAACATTCAGTGCTGCTCATTATAAAACATTCAGTCTTATTGTTTATTATTAATCTGCTTCATTATAAAAGTCTCTTATTGTTTATCTGCTTCATTATAAAACATTCAGTCTTTGTTTATCTGCTTCATTATAAAACATTCAGTCTTATTGTTTATCTGCTTCATTATAAAACATTCAGTCTTTATTCAGTTTATCTGCTTCATTATAAAACATTCAGTCTTATTGTTTATCTGCTTCATATAAAACATTCAGTCTTATTGTTTATCTGCTTATAAAAACATTCAGTCTATATTGTTTATCTGCTGCTTCGTTATAAAACATTCATTTGTTTAGTCTTATTGTTTATTGTTTATCTGCTTCATTATAAAACATTCAGTCTTATTGTTTATCTGCTTTCATTATAAAACATTCAGTCTTATTGTTTTATCTGCTTCATTATTCAGTTTATTGTTTATCTGCTTCATTATAAACATTCAGTCTTATTGTTTATCTGCTTCATTATAAAACATTCAGTCTTATTGTTTATCTGCTTCGTTATAAAACATTCAGTCTTATTGTTTATCTGCTTCATTATAAAACATTCAGTCTTATTGTTTATCTGCTTCGTTATAAAACATTCAGTCTTATTGTTTATCTGCTTCATTATAAAACATTCAGTCTTATTGTTTATCTGCTTCATTATAAAACATTCAGTCTTATTGTTTATCTGCTTCATTATAAATTTCAGTCTTATTGTTTATCTGCTTCATTATAAAACATTCAGTCTTATTGTTTATCTGCTTCGTTATAAAGTCTTATTCAGTCTTATTGTTTTCAGTCTGCTTCTGCTTCATTATAAAACATTCAGTTTATCTGCTTCGTTGTTTATCTGTTTATCATTATAAAACATTCAGTCTTATTGTTTATCTGCTTCATTATAAAACATTCAGTCTTATTGTTTATCTGCTTCATTATAAAACATTCAGTCTTATTGTTTATCTTATTGTTTATCTGCTTCATTATAAAACATTCAGTCTTATTGTTTTCTGCTTCATTACAAAACATTCAGTCTTATTGTTTATCTGCTTCGTTATAAAACAGTCAGTCTTATTGTTTATCTGCTTCATTACAAAACATTCAGTCTTATTGTTTATCTGCTTCGTTATAAAACATTCAGTCTTATTGTTTATCTGCTTCATTATAAAACATTCAGTATTATTGTTTATCTGCTTCGTTATAAAACATTCAGTCTTATTGTTTATCTGCTTCGTTATAAAACATTCAGTCTTATTGTTTATCTGCTTCGTTATAAAACATTCAGTCTTATTGTTTATCTGCTTCATTATAAAACATTCAGTCTTATTATTTATCTGCTTCGTTATAAAACATTCAGTCTTATTGTTTATCTGCTTCATTATAAAACATTCAGTCTTATTGTTTATCTGCTTCGTTATAAAACATTCAGTCTTATTGTTTATCTGCTTCATTATAAAACATTCAGTCTTATTGTTTATCTGCTTCGTTATAAAACATTCAGTCTTATTGTTTATCTGCTTCGTTATAAAACATTCAGTCATTGTTTATCTGCTTCGTTATAAAACATTCAGTCTTATTGTTTATCTGCTTCATTATAAAACATTCAGTCTTATTGTTTATCTGCTTCGTTATAAAACATTCAGTCTTATTGTTTATCTGCTTCGTTATAAAACATTCAGTCATTGTTTATCTGCTTCATTATAAAACATTCAGTCTTATTGTTTATCTGCTTCATTATAAAACATTCAGTCTTATTCTTTATCTGCTTCGTTATAAAACATTCAGTCTTATTGTTTATCTGCTTCATTATAAAACATTCAGTCTTATTGTTTATCTGCTTCGTTATAAAACATTCAGTCTTATTGTTTATCTGCTTCGTTATAAAACATTCAGTCATTGTTTATCTGCTTCGTTATAAAACATTCAGTCTTATTGTTTATCTGCTTCATTATAAAACATTCAGTCTTATTGTTTATCTGCTTCGTTATAAAACATTCAGTCTTATTGTTTATCTGCTTCGTTATAAAACATTCAGTCATTGTTTATCTGCTTCATTATAAAACATTCAGTCTTATTGTTTATCTGCTTCATTAGAAAACATTCAGTCTTATTCTTTATCTGCTTCGTTATAAAACATTCAGTCTTATTGTTTATCTGCTTCATTATAAAACATTCAGTCTTATTGTTTATCTGCTTCGTTATAAAACATTCAGTCTTATTGTTTATCTGCTTCATTATAAAACATTCAGTCTTATTGTTTATCTGCTTCATTATAAAACATTCAGTCTTATTGTTTATCTGCTTCGTTATAAAACATTCAGTCTTATTGTTTATCTGCTTCATTATAAAACATTCAGTCTTATTGTTTATCTGCTTCATTATAAAACATTCAGTCTTATTGTTTATCTGCTTCGTTATAAAACATTCAGTCTTATTGGTCATCTGCTTCGTTATAAAACATTCAGTGGACAGAATAAGCATACAAACATAAGATTAGTCTGAAAGTACTTGTCATTGTATCTGTGTTGTTCATTATATGTTCATTAATAACCATTATTCGTGATAATGCCCTGGAAGCATTATTCCCTATGATTCATTTTTTGACTGTCTTTTTTTTGTGCCATCTCTGAATGTGTTATTCAATGCGTTTCTATGGGCTATAGTATTAAAGGCCAAAATCTATATTTTATCAAATCATTATTTTAATTTTTTCATACGTAAAGGTGTCCTAAAATTCCATATCAAATAGCTAAATGATCCATGGTATGACCATCTTAAAACAATTCCTTATGTTAGCTTAGGAATTGTTTTTAGAGACTCGCCAACTTTCGGCTAACACAGTCACGTCAAACAGTGTAGCCAGAATAACAGCAAAGTAGCTGCATTTGCGTTTGTTTAAGCTGTTTTCTAGTGATTTTTTTTTTTTTTTTGGGGGGGGGGGGGGGGAATAAATCCATAACAATGAGCTAATGATGTTTAATTTTGCCTGGCATAGAACATTTGCTTTCCAGCCAAGACACTGTTCAGAGGAGCTAGCCAACAACACAGTTAACACAATCACTTCAAACTGAAGCTGGAATGACAGCAAATCAGCTGCATTTAGTGTTCTGATTCCAAATGTTGCAAATTCGAATCCAGCGATAGAAAGTTGTTTTTGAGATTTTTATTTTGAGCCTATCCCAAACCTTAACCCTTACCTTATCCATTCAGAGTTAATGCCTAACCTTAATCTTAAACACTTCGAAATTTTGACATTTGGAACAACTTCGAAATTTGACGTTTGAGAAATATGGATGAACGTCTAATTCTGACTTGAAACTGTGAGAGTTTGTTGGGAAACCGAGCTACACTTCCTAACCTCCTGCCAAATGTATGACCATATTAGAGACACATATTTCCCTCAGATTACACAGACCCACAAAGAATTTGAAAACAAATCCAATTTTGATAAACTCCCATATCTATTGGGTGAAATACCACAGTGTGCCATCACAGCAGCAAGATTTGTGACCTGTTGCCACAAGAAAAGGGCAACCAGTGAAGAACAAACACCATTGTAAACACAACCCATATTTATGTTTATTTATTTTCCCTTTTGTACTTTAACTATTTGCACATCATTACAACACTGTATATAGACATTATATGACATTTGAAATGTCTATATTATTTAAAAACCTTTCTGAGTGTAATATTTACTGTTAATTTCTGCATGCAGGAACGCCCACATACAGGAACGCCCACATACAGGAACGCCCACATACAGGAACGCCCACATGCAGGAACGCCCATATGCAGGAACGCCCACATACAGGAACGCCCACATGCAGGAACGCCCCACATGCAGGAACGCCCATATGCAGGAACGCCCACATACAGGAACGCCACATACAGGAACACCCACATACAGGAATGCCCTTAATTGGCTGCAGTTGCACACTATTGGCTATATCACGATTTCAATGTTTCTGATTGTTTATTTCCCTTTTGTTTCTTGTCAATTTCACTAGCAATGTAAACATGCTGTATAATAAAGGCCTTTGAATTTAATTGAAACAGCCCTTCTCTCTAAAACAGGGTAAATGCAACCTTTCATACTTCATCTATTGTTACAACACTGTGCACAGCCAATAATATAACGTTTGAAATGTCTATATTATTTTAAAACTGTGTAATGTTTACTGTTAATTTGTGATTGTTTATTTCCCTTGTCTATTCACTTGCTTTGGCAACGTAAACATATGTTTACCAATAAAGCCCTTTGAATTAAATTGAGAGAGAGAGAGATACAGAGAGAGGGCGAGAGAGAGAGAGAGAGAGAGAGAGAGAGAGAGAGAGAGAGAGAGAGAGAGAGAGATAACTATTTACCGTCTCTGGTAAAGCATAACACAGATGTACACAAACACAGAGAGTCAGTCATGGGTCAAATGTGATCCATGTTGTGAGGATTATTGTAAACAGGGAGATAATGACTTTCTGCCTTATCAGTGGTTCACACACACACACACACACACACACACACACACACACACACACACACATCATTCTGCTCAGGTGTATGTTTATGTAAAGTACTCTCTTGGTATTCAGCCCCATGTTGTTGCTAAACTGTTATGATGGATAGTGTGTGTGTGTGTGTGTGTGTGTGTGTGTGTGTGTGTGTGTGTGTGTGTGTGTGTGTGTGTGTGTGTGTGTGTGTGTAAACATTACGTCGGGCGTGAGCTCGTTCCCCTGCAGACCACATAATAATTCCACTGTCGCTGTCAACAAAACTTTAGTGACACTAGAATAAGTAACATGGTAACCTGCTGAGAGAGTTTTTTTTTTAATACCGCTTAGAACCCCACACTCCTGTTGAATAGTCCACTTAGAACCCCACACTCCTGCTGAATAGTCCACTTAGAACCCCACACTCCTGCTGAATAGTCCACTTAGAACCCCACACTCCTGCTGAATAGTCCACTTAGAACCCCCTACACTCCTGCTGAATAGTCCACTTAGAACCCCACACTCCTGCTGAATAGTCCACTTAGAACCCCACACTCCTGCTGAATAGTCCGCTTAGAAAGCCCACACTCCTGCTGAATAGTCCACTTAGAACCCCACACTCCTGCTGAATAGTCCACTTAGAACCCCACACTCCTGCTGAATAGTCCACTTAGAACCCCACACTCCTGCTGAATAGTCCACTTAGAATCTTTGGACACTCCTGCTGAATAGTCCACTTAGAACCCCACACTCCTGCTGAATAGTCCACTTAGAACCCCACACTCCTGCTGAATAGTCCAGAACAGGACATGTCTGATACAGTTTGGAATATGTAGTGTTTTTGTTGGTGGTTTCTCTCGACCGTCCAGGAAGCTGATAGTGTTGATGGTTTGGTTTGTATTGGACTTGACATGTCACAGCACTGTAAAGCCCGTAGATGACCGACCAGCTCGATTCAGTCTTATGTAGCAGAATTGGATAAAAGTAGAGACTCAGAGCTAGAAAATGGTATATCATACACTACAGTTGAGGAAAGTAATTCTGCTTTGAAAGTTGATAAACTTTTGAGAAAATGGCCCGTGACTGTTTTGGTACACCTACTGGACAGTGGTGTAATTTTGACAACTTTTCCTTTTACTTCACTACATTCCTAAAGAAAATAATGTACTTTTTACTCCATAAATTTTTTTTCCTGACACCTAAAAGTACTCTTTACATTTTAAAATGCTTAGCAGGACAGGAAAATGGTCCAATTCACGCACTTATCAAGAGAACGTCCTTGGTCGTCCCTACTGCCTCTGATCTGGAGGACTCACTAAACACACATGCTTCGTTTGTAAAGATGTCTGAGTGTTGGAGTGTGCCCCTGACTAGCCGTCTGGTTTGCTTAATACAAGGAATTTGAAATGATTTATACTTTTACTTTTGATACTTCAGTATATTTAAAACCAAATACTTTTAGACTTTTACTCAAGTCGTTTTTTACTGGGTGACGTTCACATTTACTTGAGTCATTTTCTATTAACGTATCTTTACTTTTACTCAAGTAGGACAACTGGGTACTTTTTCCACCACGGCTACTGGAGAGCTCTTCTTTGTCTACACCCATTCAGCATCGTTCACACCCTCTTAAGCCTTAGCCCCACCCATCTCTTTTAAGGATTCACATGTGAGGCCATGTGCTAAACAGAGTGAGTAAGGTAGTGTACTAAACAACCAAAGATTTCAAGACTTCAATGCTGATTTATACTATGTCTGTATACAGTTGTCATTCATTATTACAGGGGGGAAAAAAAACTCACAACAAGATGCTTATTTACAAGTTAATGGCGAGCTAATTAAAGAAAATAGCTTATGGTTGTGAGTGTGACGAAATAAAAGCAGAGCATTCTACCTGAGAATTCTAGAACTTGGACACTGTCTCGCTGGCCTGACGGTATATCCCGATTTAAAATCAAATCAAATTTTATTTGCCACATGCGCCGAATACAACAGGTGTAGACATTACAGTGAAATGCTTACTTACAAGCCCTTAACCAACAATGCATTTTTTAAAGATAAAAAATAAATAAAAGCAAATGACTAAAGAGCAGCTGTAAAATAAAATAACAGTAGGGAGGCTATATACAGGGGGGACCGGTAATTTGACTTTGGTGCAGGTCCTGCTGTTCTTCACATTACCGTCTCTGGTAAACACACACTATATCAATTAAAATCTACGTTTATTTGTCACAAGATGGCATACAAGTTTGTCATTAAGGCACATGAAAGTTCAGATGTTTCAGAAGGCATTTCTGCAACAACAAAAAAAAGACATTTTGATTTTTTTTAAAGGATTACGTTGAAATGCCTCTCCTGTGAAGTAGCGACGTGCGACATACGCCTAGTTTCCTGAAACAAGTCTTTAAGGTGGATACAAATGCTCAACACATATCTCTATTTAAAGCCTATCTTTGGAGAGTAGGCATCTCTATCTAAAGCCTATCTTTGGAGAGTAGGCATCTCTCTATCTAAAGCCTATCTTTGGAGAGTAGGCATCTCTCTATCTAAAGCCTATCTTTGGAGAGTAGGCATCTCTCTATTTAAAGCCTATCTTTGGAGAGTAGGCATCTCTCTATCTAAAGCCTCTCTTTGGAGAGTAGGCGTCTCTCTATCTAAAGCCTATCTTTGGAGAGTAGGCATCTCTCTATCTAAAGCCTCTCTTTGGAGAGTAGGCATCTCTCTATCTAAAGCCTCTCTTTGGAGAGTAGGCATCTCTCTATCTAAAGCCTATCTTTGGAGAGTAGGCTATCTTTGGAGAGTAGGCATCTCTCTTTCTAAAGCCTCTCTTTGGAGAGTAGGCGTCTCTCTATCTAAAGCCTATCTTTGGAGAGTAGGCATCTCTCTATCTAAAGCCTATCTTTGGAGAGTAGGCATCTCTCTATCTAAAGCCTCTCTTTGGAGAGTAGGCATCTCTCTATCTAAAGCCTCTCTTTGGAGAGTAGGCATCTCTCTATCTAAAGCCTATCTTTGGAGAGTAGGCATCTCTCTATCTAAAGCCTATCTTTGGAGAGTAGGCATCTCTCTATCTAAAGCCTATCTTTGGAGAGTAGGCATCTCTCTATCTAAAGCCTATCTTTGGAGAGTAGGCATCTCTCTATTTAAAGCCTATCTTTGGAGAGTAGGCATCTCTCTATCTAAAGCCTATCTTTGGAGAGTAGGCATCTCTCTATCTAAAGCCTATCTTTGGAGAGTAGGCATCTCTCTATCTAAAGCCTTTCTTTGGAGAGTAGGCATCACTCTAAAGCCTATCTTTGGAGAGTAGGCATCTCTTTATTTAAAGCCTATCTTTGGAGAGTAGGCATCTCTCTATCTAAAGCCTCTCTTTGGAGAGTAGGCATCTCTCTATCTAAAGCCACTCTTTGGAGAGTAGGCATCTCTTTATTTAAAGCCTATCTTTGGAGAGTAGGCATCTCTCTATCTAAAGCCTATCTTTGGAGAGTAGGCATCTCTCTATCTAAAGCCTATCTTTGGAGAGTAGGCATCTCTCTATCTAAAGCCTATCTTTGGAGAGTAGGCATCTCTCTATCTAAAGCCTCTCTTTGGAGAGTAGGCATCTCTCTATCTAAAGCCTATCTTTGGAGAGTAGACGTCTCTCTATCTAAAGCCTATCTTTGGAGAGTAGGCATCTCTCTATCTAAAGCCTCTCTAAATACCTTTCCTCAGCTCCTTGTCTTCCACTGATCTGAAAGGATAGTAGGAAGACATTTTGTCACAGTTGTCGTTGACCTGTGAGGGTCTGTCAGAACTTCAGTTCAGTTCAGGAGATGGAAAGGAGACAAGTCAATGAGTAGAGGAAGCCACTACAGACTACTTCAGTGAGACGGGTTGTTTCAGGACATTCTCTCTCAGGTACATTTTTCCTCCAAACACCTTTTTTGGTCAAAAGTTTTTTTTTTTTTTTTTAAAGTAAAAAGAAACCTTCTTCAATCAAAAGTTGAAGGAAAAAACATGATATTGCATTATTGGACCTTTCTGCCGAGGTTGGCCAAGCGACCATTTCAAGGTGTGTATATGTGATTCCTACAGAACCAATTTGTGTGTACATTTTGCCCTTGACCCGTCCAGTGTGTGCGTGCGTGCGTGTGTACCTGGCAAATAGCAGCTGGATGTTTCTGATGGCTACCTCCTGTATTGATGTTCTACCTCCTGTATTGATGTGAGCTCTCTCTCTCTCTCTCTCTCTCTCTCTCTCTCTCTCTCTCTCTCTCTCTCTCTCTCTCTCTCTCTCTCTCTCTCTCTCTCTCTCTCTCTCTCTCTCTCTCTCTCTCTCTCTCTCTCTCTCTCTCTCTCTCTCTCTCTCTCTCTCTCTCTCTCTCTCTCTCTCTCTCTCTCTCTCTCTCTCTCTCTCTCTCTCTCTCTCTCTCTCTCTCTCTCTCTCTCTCTCTCTCTCTCTCTCTCTCTCTCTCTCTCTCTCTCTCTGTGTGCTTCCCAAAAGCACAGTATGAAAATGTATGCACTCACTAACTGTACGTCGCTCTGGATAAGAGCGTCTGCTAAATGACTAAAATGTAAATGTAAGACACTCAGTTATGAAAGCAATTATCAATACACACACCAAAACCAAACCACACACACACACACACACACACACACACACACACACACACACACACACACACACACACACACACACACACACACACACACACACACTATTCCCAGGTGTATATTTGGAAGCCAGGAGTGCTGGAGCAACAATACGTCCTGAAATGAAGTGCATCCATTGTGCTACAACCACTTAGAGAGCCAAGGGTGTGTGTGTGTGTGTGTGTGTGTGTGTGTGTGTGTGTGTGTGTGTGTGTGTGTGTGTGTGTGTGTGTGTGTGTGTGTGTGTGTGTGTGTGTGTGTGTGTGTGTGTGTGTGTGTGTGTGCATGTGTATCTGTGTCAGGGCTGTACAGTGTTTTTTTACAAGGAGTGGGAATCGAACCCACAACCCTGGCGTTGCAAGCACCATGCTCTATCAACTGAGCTACATCCCTGCCGGCCATTCCCTCCCTTACCCTGGACGACGCTGGGCAATTGCGCGCCGCCCCATGGGTCTCCCGGTCGCGGCCGGCTACGACAGAGCCTGGATTCGAATCAGGATCTCTAGTGGCACAGCTAGCACTGCGATGCAGTGCCTTAGACCACAAACAATGATACAATGAAACAATGAAACAATGATACAATGAAACAATCATACAATGATACAATGAAACAATGAAACAATGATACAATGATACAATGAAACAATCATACAATGATACAATGAAACAATGATACAACGAAACAATTATAAAATTATACAATGATACAATGATACAATGAAACAATGAAACAATGATACAATGATACAATGATACAATGAAACAATGATACAATGATACAATGATACAATGATACAATGAAACAATGATACAATGATACAATGATACAATGATACAATGATACAATGAAACAATGATACAATGAAACAATGATAAAATGATAAAATGATAAAATGATACATTGAAACAATGAAACAATGATACAATGATACAATGATACAATGATACAATGATACAATGATACAATGATACAATGATACAATGATACAATGATACAATGAAACAATTATAAAATGATAAAATGAAACAATGATAAAATTATACATTGAAACAATGAAACATAGTTGAGGTATTAAAGTGGCACTCCGCAGTTTAAACAATAAATAAGGTTTTTCTTCTGCCACTGTTTCGGTAAAAGGCCGAGGGATGGGGCTGGAGAAATGTAACCACACTCAAATTCATAGACAAAGGTATGGATTGTCTTGACGTGACTTTAACATTAATCTAAATGGTACCACAAAATAACTATAGAGACTGCCTCTGACCATTCACTCTATGTTAGAAATATTGTTCCAGTATTCGCTTTAGAACGTGTTAGAGTTTCTGCGGGAAAAAGTCTGTGGAAACAAAGGCACATTCCTGAACATTGGAGACCTGAATCTTCTCTCCTTTGATTTACAACAGGTGTCAAACCCCCACACCAGCTAAATATTTAGGAGCATATGCCCCCAAAAATGGTAGCATTGTAGAGACACATGTCGGTCTGTGTGTGTGTGAGCAGTTCTCTGGTCAAACAGATATCGCGTGCTGAGAAGTTTTCATCAGGATCATCAAAGAACCTCTACTGTTCAACTTCACATATCACACGCACACACACACGCACACGCACACACACACACACACGCACACACACACACACACACACACACACACACACACACGCACACACACACACGCACACACACATACACACCAGTGACGGTTGGTGACATTTCAAACACACACACACACACACACGCACATGCACACACACACGCACATACACACACACCAGTGACGGTTGGTGACGTTTAAGATGAGGAATGAGGATTCATTTCATTATGAGCATGGCCTTATTTCTATTACAGCAGATATCGTATGACTGTCATTCATATTCCATTCACCCGGCTCAATGTAACATCGATAGGTTAAGGCTACGACTTGATACTCAAATTTGTCCCTATACCCATCATGAGGTTGCTACAACCTAGCCTAGGAATGAAAGTTTACGACGTAGGTGCACACAGGTCGAGAGAAAATAATTAAGCATTGTGCGGGTACCACAGACGCTCCAGACGGGAGGTGTCTCCCCCTTCTGGATAGAACGTGCAACTACAGCAAGATGAGACCAGACCGTTGTTCTCCCGTCGATCAAAACCTGACTGTCTTTAACGTTTGAATAGAATAGTTAACCATTTTTTTTTATTGCTTCGGTACTATTTTCACAAGTATGTGGTACATTTTCACAACTCTTAGTAGAAAACTCCAAACTGGTCACACTTGTAACGCAGCCAGTCTTTCATTCAAAACCTGCCATTGTGAATGAATTTGGACTGTAAACATCACTCACCACACAACCATTGATTCAAAATAGAAGTTTATTGTGAAATATAATGAGAATATTGATTTAAATCACCAAAACACAACATAATGATAACTACCAAATAATGCAATAGCAAACAATGCAAGATACGTGTTTCAAATCGCCCTTAACAATGCTGGAAGTAATATGCTACAGTTCTGTAAATTACACTTTACCCAACGAAATTGACAGAAAATCTATAATTTCCATAATATCTATCCAATGTGTAATCGAAGGCGTGATCAATGAAGACATCTTCTACAATCATTCATGCAAAAAAAAAAATATATATATATTTTTCAGATATAATTGTAATCAAATGTAAGAAATAAAAAATGATACATATATATGAAAACATATTGTGTGAGTGTGACTGTTCATTCATGTGGTCAGTGGCACTAGTAAAAGCAACTGGTCATGTAGAATCTTTATAAGAAATATTGTTGCTGCATGTTGCACTTCTGCTTCTGAGGTAAAGCAACTCCTTGGCTTTAGTAACACGGTTGGCTGAACTAGATGGAGCAAGCCATTGGATTATACTGAGCTAGATGGAGCAAGCCATTGGATTGTACTGTAGGCTAGATGGAGCAAGCCATTGGATTATACTGAGCTAGATGGAGCAAGCCATTGGATTATACTGAGCTAGATGGAGCAAGCCATTGGATTATACTGAGCTAGATGGAGCAAGCCATTGGATTATACTGAGCTAGATGGAGCAAGCCATTGGATTATACTGAGCTAGATGGAGCAAGCCATTGGATTATACTGAGCTAGATGGAGCAAGCCATTGGATTGTACTGAAGGCTAGATGGAGCAAGCCATTGGATTATACTGAGCTAGATGGAGCAAGCCATTGGATTATACTGAGCTAGATGGAGCAAGCCATTGGATTATACTGAGCTAGATGGAGCAAGCCATTGGATTATACTGAGCTAGATGGAGCAAGCCATTGGATTATACTGAGCTAGATGGAGCAAGCCATTGGATTATACTGAGCTAGATGGAGCAAGCCATTGGATTATACTGAGCTAGATGGAGCAAGCCATTGGATTATACTGAGCTAGATGGAGCAAGCCATTGGATTGTACTGAGCTAGATGGAGCAAGCCATTGGATTATACTGAGCTAGATGGAGCAAGCCATTGGATTGTACTGAACTAGATGGAGCAAGCCATTGGATTATACTGTAGGCTAGATGGAGCAAGCCATTGGATTGTACTGAGCTAGATGGAGCAAAGCCATTGGATTGTACTGAGCTAGATGGAGCAAGCCATTGGATTGTACTGAGCTAGATGGAGCAAAGCCATTGGATTATACTGAGCTAGATGGAGCAAGCCATTGGATTATACTGAGCTAGATGGAGCAAGCCATTGGATTATACTGAGCTAGATGGAGCAAGCCATTGGATTATACTGAGCTAGATGGAGCAAGCCATTGGATTATACTGAGCTAGATGGAGAAAGCCATTGGATTGTACTGAGCTAGATGGAGCAAGCCATTGGATTATACTGAGCTAGATGGAGCAAGCCATTGGATTGTACTGTAGGCTAGATGGAGCAAGCCATTGGATTGTACTGAGCTAGATGGAGCAAGCCATTGGATTATACTGAGCTAGATGGAGCAAGCCATTGGATTATACTGAGCTAGATGGAGCAAGCCATTGGATTGTACTGTAGGCTAGATGGAGCAAGCCATTGGATTATACTGAGCTAGATGGAGCAAGCCATTGGATTGTACTGTAGGCTAGATGGAGCAAGCCATTGGATTATACTGAGCTAGATGGAGCAAGCCATTGGATTATACTGAGCTAGATGGAGCAAGCCATTGGATTATACTGAGCTAGATGGAGCAAGCCATTGGATTATACTGAGCTAGATGGAGCAAGCCATTGGATTGTACTGAGCTAGATGGAGCAAGCCATTGGATTGTACTGAGCTAGATGGAGCAAGCCATTGGATTATACTGAGCTAGATGGAGCAAGCCATTGGATTGTACTGAGCTAGATGGAGCAAGCCATTGGATTATACTGAGCTAGATGGAGCAAGCCATTGGATTATACTGAGCTAGATGGAGCAAGCCATTGGATTATACTGAGCTAGATGGAGCAAGCCATTGGATTGTACTGAGCTAGATGGAGCAAGCCATTGGATTGTACTGAGCTAGATGGAGCAAGCCATTGGATTATACTGAGCTAGATGGAGCAAGCCATTGGATTATACTGAGCTAGATGGAGCAAGCCATTGGATTATACTGAGCTAGATGGAGCAAGCCATTGGATTATACTGAGCTAGATGGAGCAAGCCATTGGATTGTACTGAGCTAGATGGAGCAAGCCATTGGATTGTACTGAAGGCTAGTATCATATTCATATCATGAAAATGAGACCCTGGTCTCAATTGGGCTCCTCTAATTAAATAAAAGTTAAATAATAATCAGACTGTAGAATAACCACTAGTCATATTCATATCATATCATTTAAGTATGAAACCCAGAGGACAGGGCCGAGGCTGCATCCAAAATGGCACTCTGGTCTAAAGTAGTGCACTATATAGGGAATAGGGTGCCATTCTCTGGTCCAAAGTAGTGCACTATATAGGGAATAGGGTGCCATTCTCTGGTCCAAAGTAGTGCACTATATAGGGAATAGGGTGCCATTCTCTGGTCCAAAGTAGTGCACTATATAGGGAATAGGGTGCCATTCTCTGGTCTAAAGTAGTGCACTATATAGGGAATAGGGTGCCATTCTCTGGTCTAAAGTAGTGCACTATATAGGGAATAGGGTGCCATTCTCTGGTCCAAAGTAGTGCACTATATAGGGAATAGGGTGCCATTCTCTGGTCCAAAGTAGTGCACTATATAGGGAATAGGGTGCCATTCTCTGGTCTAAAGTAGTGCACTATATAGGGAATAGGGTGTCATTCTCTGGTCTAAAGTAGGGCACTATATAGGGAATAGGGTGCCATTCTCTGGTCTAAAGTAGTGCACTATATAGGGAATAGGGTGCCATTCTCTGGTCTAAAGTAGTGCACTATATAGAGAATAGGGTGCCATTCTCTGGTCTAATGTAGTGCACTATATAGGGAATAGGGTGCCATTCTCTGGTCTAAAGTAGTGCACTATATAGGGAAAAGGGTGCCATTCTCTGGTCTAAAGTAGTGCACTATATAGGGAATAGGGTGCCATTCTCTGGTCTAAAGTAGTGCACTATATAGGGAATAGGGTGTCATTCTCTGGTCTAAAGTAGTGCACTATATAGGGAATAGGGTGCCATTCTCTGGTCTAATGTAGTGCACTATATAGGGAATAGGGTGCCATTCTCTGGTCTAAAGTAGTGCACTATATAGGGAATAGGGTGCCATTCTCCTGTCTAAAGTAGTGCACTATATAGGAAATAGGGTGCCATTCTCTGGTCTAAAGTAGTGCACTATATAGGGAATAGGGTGCCATTCTCTGGTCTAAAGTAGTGCACTATATATGGAATAGGGTGCCATTCTCTGGTCTAAAGTAGTGCACTATATAGGAAATAGGGTGCCATTCTCTGGTCTAAAGTAGTGCACTATATAGGAAATAGGGTGCCATTCTCTGGTCTAAAGTAGTGCACTATATAGGGAATAGGGTGCCATTCTCTGGTCTAAAGTAGTGCACTATATAGGGAATAGGGTGTCATTATCTGGTCTAAAGTAGTGCACTATATAGGGAATAGGGTGTCATTCTCTGGTCTAAAGTAGTGCACTATATAGGGAATAGGGTGTCATTCTCTGGTCTAAAGTAGTGCACTATATAGGGAATAGGGTGCTATTCTCTGGTCTAAAGTAGTGCACTATATAGGGAATAGGGTGCCATTCTCTGGTCTAATGTAGTGCACTATATAGGAAATAGGGTGCCATTCTCTGGTCTAAAGTAGTGCACTATATAGGGAATAGGGTGCCATTCTCTGGTCTAAAGTAGTGCACTATATAGGGAATAGGGTGCCATTCTCTGGTCTAAAGTAGTGCACTATATAGGAAATAGGGTGCCATTCTCTGGTCTAAAGTAGTGCACTATATATGGAATAGGGTGCCATTCTCTGGTCTAAAGTAGTGCACTATATAGGGAATAGGGTGCCATTCTCTGGTCTAAAGTAGTGCGCTACATAGGGAATAGGGTGCCATTCTCTGGTCTAAAGTTGTGCACTATATAGGGAATAGGGTACCATTCTCTGGTCTAAAGTAGTGCACTATATAGGGAATAGGGTGCCATTCTCTGGTCTAAAGTAGTGCACTATATAGGGGATAGGGTGTCATTCTCTGGTCTAAAGTAGTGCACTATATAGGGAATAGGGTGCCATTCTCTGGTCTAAAGTAGTGCACTATATAGGGAATAGGGTGCCCTTCTCTGGTCTAAAGTAGTGCACTATATAGGGAATAGGGTGCCATTCTCTGGTCTAAAGTAGTGCACTATATAGGGAATAGGGTGCCATTTGGGATGCAGGCATAGTGTGTATAGTTCTTGTACAGTAAAGGTGTGTAGGGTTGGGGATTACATGTAAAGGATTACCCCAAAAAACAGTAACTGTATTCCGTTAACATTACCAGGAAAAAATATTGTAATCTGATTACAGATACTTTTGAAAAAACTAGCTGATTACTTCGAGGATTACTTTTAAATTCAGAAAGGATGTTTGCGGAAAAATATCTTTGACACTTCTCTGTTTTCTCAGTGACATTCAATTCAGCATTGAAAAAAGGGCGCGAGTTTAAGTTTGTTCGACCTGAGCGAGTTTGACCACAAGTCAGAGATAACTATGATGACAAACCAAATGTGGTTACAGTCCAAGCTATGTCTTCCAATGGTGCGACTTGCTATCGGCATCCAAAGATTATCCAACTTGAATAAACGCTTGGAGGTAAGGATGACAGCAGTGGTGTAGTCTACGGGCGATACGGACATCACTTATTATTGATATCTACAATAGCGCAATGATGTGAATCACACCGCTGCTCTCTCATTTAGCTATTTGCGCCTTACGGATTACGGTTGTTGTGGACGGCTGTTCACGAATCTAAATGTGTATTTGAACCCAATAAATGGTTGAATTCAAGAAGTTTAAGCTGCCTATCAATCATTGTTTTTGAAACCAGTGGACAGCCAGTGAAAAATGCGCTCTTGCCGCAGCTGCATAGTGTGGAATAAGAGTGGAGACCAGGATGTGGGTAGGTTTCTGAGGTCCTATTGCCAGGACCGGCAGGAGGAGAGGCCGGGGTATATCCCCTGGGCAGAGATTGCCCAGAACTCACTTCGCTACTCCTCCACTAATTTGACTCCTTTTCAGTGTGTGTTGGGGTAATCAGCCGGTTCTGGCACCCTGGCATCAGAGCCAGATCGAGGCTCCTGCGGTGGATGAATGGTTTCGGCGCTCGGAGGAACCATGGAACGCTGCGCATTTCCATCTGCGTAAGCATAAGGCGAGCGCCGATCGCCACCGCAGTGAGGGTCCAGTTTATGCACCTGGAGATCGAGTCTGGCTCTCGACTTGAAACCTGCCACTTCGCCTGCCCTGCCGGAAGCTGGGTCGGCGGTTTGTACAACTGCCCAATGATTACCGCATTAACCCCTCGTTCCATGTGTCTCTCCTCAGGCCGGTGGTAGCTGGTCCACTCCAGGAGAATGAGATACGAGAGGCTCCTCCGCCCCCCGTGGGAGGGGTACGGTCCGGAGGAACGGTGCTGGGTGCCTAGGAGGGACATCTTAGATCCCTCCCTCTTGACAGAGTTCCATCGGAATCATCCAACTCGCCCTGCTCCGCGTCCTCCTGGCCGACCCCGAGGCCGGGGTCGGCGCACGGCTGGGGCCGCGCGTCAAGGGGGGGGGTACTGTCACGGACTCTGCAGAGGCTGCCCCTCCTCCTTGCTCGGGCAGGCTTCGGCGTTCGTCATCCCCGGAGTACTAGCTACCGCCGATCGATGTTTCGGTGTTTGTCTTGTTTTGTCTGGAGTAGTACACCTGTTGTCTATTATGTTTGATTGTTTAGCCTATAATTTCCCTTGTCTCACGTTTGCTATTTGTGTGTTATTGTTGTATGTCTAGTTGATGTTCGGCCTAGCTATTTCTCCATTTTACGCATATGGTGTTTTTCCCTCCAGTGTTGGAGACGTTTGTTTTGTGCGTTACATTCAGTAAAGTAATCTACCTGATTCTCTGTGTCATGCGTCTGACTCCACTCGCCGCGTACACATCACCATCTGACAGCTCCTCTGTCCTCCACTCGTTACCTGTATTAATGGCACCTGTTTGAACTTGTTATCAGTATAAAAGACACCTGTCCACAACCTCAAACAGTCACACTCCAAACTCCACTATGGCCAAGACCAAAGAGCTGTCAAAGGACACCAGAAACAAAATTGTAGACCTGCACCAGGCTGGGAAGACTGAATCTGCAATAGGTAAGCAGCTTGGTTTGAAGAAATCAACCGTGGGAGCAATTATTAGGAAATGGAAGACATACAAGACCACTGATAATCTCCCTCGATCTGGGGCTCCACGCAAGATCTCACCCCGTGGGGTCAAAATGATCACAAGAACGGTGAGCAAAAATCCCAGAACCACACAGGGGGACCTAGTGAATGACCTGCAGAGAGCTGTGACCAAAGTAACAAAGCCTACCATCAGTAACACACTACGCCGCCAGGGACTCAAATCCTGCAGTGCCAGAGGTGTCCCCCTGCTTAAGCCAGTACATGTCCAGGCCCGTCTGAAGTTTGCTAGAGTGCATTTGGATGAGCCAGAAGAGGATTGGGAGAATGTCATATGGTCAGATGAAACCAAAATAGAACTTTTCGGTAAAAACTCAACTTGTCGTGTTTGGAGGACAAAGAATGCTGAGTTGCATCCAAAGAACACCATACCTACTGTGAAGCATGGGGGTGGAAACATCATGCTTTGGGGCTGTTTTTCTGCAAAGGGACCAGGACGGCTGATCCGTGTAAAGGAAAGAATGAATGGGGCCATGTATCGTGAGATTTTGAGTGAAAACCTCCTTCCATCAGCAAGGGCATTGAAGATAAAACGTGGCTGGGTCTTTCAGCATGACAATGATCCCAAACACACCGCCCGGGCAACGAAGGAGTGGCTTCGTAAGAAGCATTTCAAGGTCCTGGAGTGGCCTAGCCAGTCTCCAGATCTCAAACCCATAGAAAATCTTTGGAGGGAGTTGAAAGTCTGTGTTGCCCAGCGACAGCCCCAAAACATCACTGCTCTAGAGGAGATCTGCATGGAGGAATGGGCCAAAATACCCGCAACAGTGTGTGAAAACCTTGTGAAGACTTACAGAAAACGTTTGACCTGTGTCATTGCCAACAAAGGGTATATAACAAAGTATTGAGAAACTTTTGTTATTGACCAAATACTTATTTTCCACCATGATTTGCAAATAAATTCATTAAAAATCTTACAATGTGATTTTCTGGAATTTTTTTTCTCATTTTGTCTGTCATAGTTGACGTGTACCTATGATGAAAATTACAGGCCTCTCTCATCTTTTTTTATGTGGGAGAACTTGCACAATTGGTGGCTGAC
Source organism: Coregonus suidteri (assembly GCA_036851935.1). Lineage (NCBI taxonomy): Eukaryota > Metazoa > Chordata > Actinopteri > Salmoniformes > Salmonidae > Coregonus > Coregonus suidteri. The sequence goes on from CM072256.1 coordinate 4,223,270, forward strand.
TAAATACTTTTCCCCCCATTGTATATAGACATAGAAGAGATAGACAGAGAGAGAAGAGTATAGACTATAGATATATATAGACATAGAAGAGATGGACAGAGAGAGAAGAGTATAGACTATAGATATATATATATAGACATAGAAGAGATGGACAGAGAGGGAAGAGTATAGACTATAGATATATATAGACATAGAAGAGATGGACAGAGAGGGAAGAGTATAGACTATAGATATATATAGACATAGAAGAGATGGACAGAGAGGGAAGAGAAGAGTATAGACTATATATATATATATAGACATAGAAGAGATGGACAGAGAGAGAAGAGTATAGACTATAGATATATATAGACATAGAAGAGATGAACAGAGAGAGAAGAGTATAGACTATAGATATATATAGACATAGAAGAGATGGACAGAGAGGGAAGAGAAGAGTATAGACTATAGATATATATAGAATAAGAAGAGATGGACAGAGAGAGAAGAGTATAGACTATAGATATATATAGACATAGAAGAGATGGACAGAGAGAGAAGAGTATAGACTATAGATATATATATAGACATAGAAGAGATGGACAGAGAGGGAAGAGTATAGACTATAAGATATATATAGACATAGAAGAGATGGACAGAGAGAGAAGAGTATAGACTATATATATATATAAGACATAGAAGAGATGGACAGAGAGGGAAGAGAAGAGTATAGACTATAGATATATATAGACATAGAAGAGATGGACAGAGAGAGAAGAGTATAGACTATAGATATATATATAGACATAGAAGAGATGGACAGAGAGAGAAGAGTATAGACTATATATATATATAGACATAGAAGAGATGGACAGAGAGAGAAGAGTATAGACTATAGATATATATAGACATAGAAGAGATGGACAGAGAGAGAAGGGTATAGACTATAGATATATATAGACATAGAAGAGATGGACAGAGAGAGAAGAGTATAGACTATATATATATATAGACATAGAAGAGATGGACAGAGAGGGAATAGCATAGACTATAGATATATATAGACATAGAAGAGATGGACAGAGAGGGAAGAGTATAGACTATAGATATATATAGACATAGAAGAGATGGACAGAGAGAGAAGAGTATAGACTATAGATATATATAGACATAGAAGAGATGGACAGAGAGAGAAAGGGTATAGACTATATATATATATATATATATAGACATAGAAGATATGGACAGAGAGAGAAGAGTATAGACTATAGATATATATAGACATAGAAGAGATGGACAGAGAGAGAAGAGTATATATTATAGATATATATAGACATAGAAGAGATGGACAGAGAGAGAAGAGAAGAGTATAGACTATAGATATATATAGACATAAAAAAAGATGGACAGAGAGAGAAGAGTATAGACTATAGATATATATAGACATAGAAGAGATGAACAGAGAGAGAAGAGTATAGACTAGATATATATAGACATAGAAGAGATGGACAGAGAGAGAAGAGTATAGACTATAGATATATATAGACATAGAAGGGATGGACAGAAAGAGAAGAGTATAGACTATAGATATATATAGACATAGAAGAGATGGACAGGGAGAGAAGAGTATAGACTATAGATATATATAGACATAGAAGAGACGGACAGAGAGAGAAGGGTATAGACTATAGATATATATAGACATAGAAGAGATGGACAGAGAGGGAAGAGAAGAGTATAGACTATAGATATATATAGACATAGAAGAGATGGACAGAGAGAGAAGAGTATAGACTATAGATATATAAATAGACATAGAAGAGATGGACAGAGAGAGAAGAGTATAGACTATAGATATATATAGAACATAAAAAGATGGACAGAGAGAGAAGGGTATAGACTATAGATATATATAGACATAGAAGAGATGGACAGAGAGAGAAGAGTATAGACTATATATATATATAGACATAGAAGAGATGGACAGAGAGGGAATAGCATAGACTATAGATATATATAGACATAGAAGAGATGGACAGAGAGAGAAGAGTATAGACTATAGATATATATAGACATAGAAAAAGATGGACAGAGAGAGAAGAGTATAGACTATAGATAAATATAGACATAGAAGAGAATGGACAGAGAGAGAAGGGTATAGACTATATATATATATATATATATATAAACAAAGAAGATATGGACAGAGAGAGAAGAGTATAGACTATAGATATATATAGACATAGAAGAGATGGACAGAGAGAGAAGAGTATATATTATAGATATATATAGACATAGAAGAGATGGACAGAGAGAGAAGAGAAGAGTATAGACTATAGATATATATAGACATAGAAGAGATGGACAGAGAGAGAAGAGTATAGACTATAGATATATATAGACATAGAAGAGATGAACAGAGAGAGAAGAGTATAGACTAGATATATATAGAAATAGAAGAGATGGACAGAGAGAGAAGAGTATAGACTATAGATATATATAGACATAGAAAAAATGGACAGAAAGAGAAGAGTATAGACTATAGATATATATATACATAGAAGAGATGGACAGGGAGAGAAGAGTATAGACTATAGATATATATAGACATAGAAGAGACGGACAGAGAGAGAAGGGTATAGACTATAGAATATATATAGACATAGAAGAGATGGACAGAGAGAGAAGAGTATAGACTATAGATATATATAGACATAGAAGTGATGGACAGAGAGGGAAGAGTATAGACTATAGATATATATAGACATAGAAAGAGATGGACAGAGAGAGAAGAGAAGAGTATAGACTATAGATATATATATAGACATAGAAGAGATGGACAGAGAGGGAAGAGTATAGACTATAGATATATATATAGACATAGAAGAGACGGACAGAGAGAGAAGAGTATAGACTATAGATATATATAGACATAGAAGAGATGGACAGAGAGGGAAGGGTATAGACTATAGATATATATAGAACATAGAAGAGATGGACAGAGAGAGAAGAGTATAGACTATATATATATATAGACATAGAAGAGATGGACAGAGAGGGAAGAGAAGAGTATAGACTATAGATATATATAGACATAGAAGAGATGGACAGAGAGAGAAGTGTATAGACTATAGATATATATAGACATAGAAGAGATGGACAGAGAGAAAAAGAGTATAGACTATAGATATATATAGACATAGAAGAGATGGACAGAGAGAGAAGGGTATAGACTATAGATATATATAGACATAGAAGAGATGGACAGAGAGAGAAGAGAAGAGTATAGACTATAGATATATATATAGACATAGAAGAGATGGACAAAAGAGGGAAGAGTATAGACTATAGATATATATATAGACATAGAAGAGACGGACAGAGAGAGAAGAGTATAGACTATAGATATATATAGACATAGAAGAGATGGACAGAGAGGGAAGGGTATAGACTATAGATATTATATAGACATAGAAGAGATGGACAGAGAGAGAAGAGTATAGACTATAGATATATATAGACATAGAAGTGATGGACAGAGAGGGAAGAGTATAGACTATAGATATATATAGACATAGAAGAGATGGACGGAGAGAGAAGAGTATAGACTATATATATATATTGACATAGAAGAGATGGACAGAGAGGGAAGAGAAGAGTATAGACTATAGATATATATAGACATAGAAGAGATGGACAGAGAGAGAAGAGTATAGACTATAGATATATATAGACATAGAAGAGATGGACAGAGAGAGAAGAGTATAGACTATAGATATATATAGACATAGAAGAGATGGACAGAGAGAGAAGAGTATAGACTATGGATATATAAGACATAGAAGAGATGGACAGAGAGAGAAGAGTATAGACTATAGATATATATAGACATAGAAGAGATGGACAGAGAGAGAAGAGTATAGACTATAGATATATATAGACATAGAAGAGATGGACAGAGAGAGACGAGTATAGACTATAGATATATATAGACATAGAAGAGATGGACAGAGAGAGAAGGGTATAGACTATAGATATATATAGACATAGAAGAGATGGACAGAGAGAGAAGAGTATAGACTATAGATATATATAGACATAGAAGAGATGGACAGAGAGAGAAGAGTATAGACTATAGATATATATAGACATAGAAGAGATGGACAGAGAGAGAAGAGTATAGACTATAGGTATATATAGACATAGAATAGATGGACAGAGAGGAGAGTGTAGACTATAGATATATATAGACTTAGAAGAGATGGACAGAGAGAGAAGAGAAGAGTATAGACTATAGATATATATAGACATAGAAGAGATGGACAGAGAGAGAAGAGTATAGACTATAGATATATATAGACATAGAAGAGATGGACAGAGAGGGAAGAGTATAGACTATAGATATATATAGACTTGAAAGGTTTGAATCAGGGATTGAACCCTGGTCTCCTGTGGGGGAATGTCTTCTCAAAATGTTGAGGCATCGTCGGGGCATGGACTCAAGGTGTAAAAAAGCGTTCCACAGGGATGCTGGCCCATGTTGACTCCAATGCTTCCCACAGTTGTGGTAAGTTGACTGGTCTATTGTTGATACACACGGTAAACTGTTAAGCGTGGAAAAACCCCAGCAGCGTTGCAGTTCTTGACACAAACCGGTGTGCCTGGCACCTACTACCATATCCCGTTCAAAGTCACTTAAATATCTTCTCTTGCCCATTCACCCTCTGAATGGCACACATACACAATCCATGTCTCAATTGTCTCAAGGTTTAAAAATCCTTCTTTAACCTGTCTCCTCCCCTTCATCTACACTGATTGAAGTGGATTTTAACAAGTGACATCAATAAGGGATCATAGCTTTCACCTGGATTCACCTGGTCAATCTATATCATGGAAAGAGCAGGTGTCCATAATGTTTTGTACACTCAGTGTATATATACACTGCTCAAAAAAAATTAAGGGAACACTAAAATAACACATCCTAGATCTATCTGAATGAATGAAATAATCTTATTAAATACTTTTTTCTTTACATAGTTGAATGTGCTGACAACAAAATCACACAAAAATTATCAACGGAAATCAAATGTATCAACCCATGGAGGTCTGGATTTGGAGTCACACTCAAAATTAAAGTGGAAAACCACACTACAGGCTGATCCAACTTTGATGTAATGTCCTTAAAACAAGTCAAAATGAGGCTCAGTAGTGTGTGTGGCCTCCACGTGCCTGTATGACCTTCCTACAATGCCTGGGCATGCTCCTGATGAGGTGGCGGTTGGTCTCCTGAGGGATCTCCTCCCAGACCTGGACTAAAGCATCCGCCAACTCCTGGACAGTCTGTGGTGCAACGTGGCGTTGGTGGATGGAGCGAGACATGATGTCCCAGATGTGCTCAATTGGATTCAGGTCTGGGGAACGGGTGGGCCAGTCCATAGCATCAATGCCTTCCTCTTGCAGGAACTGCTGACACACTCCAGCCACATGAGGTCTAGCATTGTCTTGCATTAGGAGGAACCCAGGGCCAACCGCACCAGCATATGGTCTCACAAGGGGTCTGAGGATCTCATCTCGGTACCTAATGGCAGTCAGGCTACCTCTGGCGAGCACATGGAGGGCTGTGCGGCCCCCAAAGAAATGCCACCCCACACCATGACTGACCCACCGCCAAATCGGTCATGCTGGAGGATGTTGCAGGCAGCAGAACGTTCTCCACGGCGTCTCCAGACTCTGTCACGTCTGTCACATGTGCTCAGTGTGAACCTGCTTTCATCTGTGAAGAGCACAGGGCGCCAGTGGCGAATTTGCCAATCTTGGTGTTCTCTGGCAAATGCCAAACGTCCTGCACGGTGTTGGGGCTGTAAGCACAACCCCCACCTGTGGACGTCGGGCCCTCATACCACCCCTCATGGAGTCTGTTTTTCTGACCGTTTGAGCAGACACATGCACATTTGTGGCCTGCTGGAGGTCATTTTGCAGGGCTCTGGCAGTGCTCCTCCTGCTCCTCCTTGCACAAAGGCGGAGGTAGCGGTCCTGCTGCTGGGTTTGTTGCCCTCCTACGGCCTCCTCCACATCTCCTGATGTACTGGCCTGTCTCCTGGTAGCGCCTCCATGTTCTGGACACTATGCTGACAGACACAGCAAACCTTCTTGCCACAGCTCGCATTGATGTGCCATCCTGGATGAGCTGCACTACCTGAGCCACTTATGTGGGTTGTAGACTCCGTCTCATGCTACCACTAGAGTGAAAGCACCGCCAGCATTCAAAAGTGACCAAAGCATCAGCCAGGAAGCATAGGAACTGAGAAGTGGTCTGTGGTCACCACCTGCAGAACCATTCCTTTATTGGGAGTGTCTTGCTAATTGCCTATAATTTCCACCTGTTGTCTATTCCATTTGCACAACAGCATGTGAAATTTATTGTCAATCAGTGTTGCTTCCTAAGTGGACAGTTTGATTTCACAGAAGTGTGATTGACTTGGAGTTACATTGTGTTGTTTAAGTGTTCCCTTTATTTTTTTGAGCAGTGTATAATGAATTGAAAAGTCCAAAAATGGATGTAGCAATCGCAGACTGCCCCTTTTAACAAGGTGTTATGATGAGTTTCTGGTATCGAGAAGTTCATGATGCAAGAGAATATGGGACACAGATGGGAGAGTTGATTCAGTCATTATTTAATGGTTACAATAATTGTTAAAGTCCAAAAATGGATGTAGCAATCGCAGATTGCCCCTTTAACAAGGAAAATAGCATTACAAGTAACAGACTGCAGATTTTACAGAAAGTATTTCAATTGAAAGTATACAGATGTTGACATGTAACCATTATAACCCTCATAACATTATAACCCTCATACCCTTTATAACCCTCATAACATTATAACCCTCATAACCATTATAACCCTCATAACCATTATAACCCTCATAACATTATAACCCTCATACCCTTTATAACCCTCATAACATTATAACCATTATAACCCTCATAACCCTCATTACCCTCATAACCATTATAACCATTATAACCATTATAACCATTATAACCATTATAACCATTCTAACCCTCATAACCCCTCATTACCCTCATAACCATTATAACCCTCATAACCATTATAACCATTATAACCCTCATAACCCTCATTACCCTCATAACCATTATAACCATTATAACCATTATAACCCTCATAACCATTATAACCCATATAATAATTTAACCCTCATAACCATTATAACCCTCATAACCATTATAACCCTCATAACCATTACTCTAACCATAACAAGTGGTTGCATATCAACAGCATTTCAACAGAGTTTAGTTGATAGTTTGTTTGATATGGTGTGAGCATCTGTACCTAGATCATCCAATTCTATTCATCACAGAATTTTTAAGATTCCTCAGTGTGGAAACAATACGTCCAAACCAGGAGGGGGCAGTGTTAGGGTTAAGACCTCTTGGACACTGATCTGGGAACACCTTGACACCTTTGTTCAACTTGTTTTCGAGTGCTCCCAAGCTTTCTGTTTCTCAATGTTTTTTCCCTTCCTTGACATCCTCCTTCTGGTTCTCACCCCAGTGTGCTTCGGCCACCCACTGTCTCTGGTTGCTGTTGTAACAGCAGTAGGCTGTCCACAGGAGATCCGGGATGTTCACTCGGTTCTTCAGTGTGTTGCTCTCACTGGGCACTGCTCCAGTCACCACATAGGCCTTTATCTTCCCGTTGTTATCAAGACAGTCCTTCTGAAGCGTTGTTCTGACATAGTCCTCCATTTTGTTCCAGCTGCCCCCGTTGAAGGACACCACCTGGGGAACGATGTTGGTCAGGGTAAAGGTGGACTCCTGAGTTTCAAGGTCATGAGCATGTGAACATGGGAAGAGGTGACCTCTGTTCACCCCATTACTGTCTATTGAGTTCTTATAGTCGTTGTTCCCAGCCTGGTGATCTGGAGACTGTCCCTTATCCTCACTCATTTTAGGGCTGTTTTTTATGTTGTTGAGCTGCAGGAAACAACAAACATTCATTCACAAGTTTTCTGTACAATTAACCCTCTTTTGTGGTGGGGGGGGGTCACGATCCACAATCAAGACAGTCAAATCAAATCAAATCAAATCAAATTTTATTGGTCACATGCGCCGAATACAACAGGTGCAGACATTACAGTGAAATGCTTACTTACAGCCCTTAACCAACAGTGCATTTATTTTAAACAAAAAAGTAAGAATAAAACAACAACAAAAAAGTGTTGAGAAAAAAAGAGCAGAAGTAAAAAATAAAGTGACAGTAGGGAGGCTATATATACAATAGAATAAAGTGACAGTAGGGAGGCTATATATACAGGGGGGTACCGTTGCATAGTCAATGTGCGGGGGCACCGGCTAGTTGAGGTAGTTGAGGTAATATGTACATGTGGGTAGAGTTAAAGTGACTATGCATAAATACTTAACAGAGTAGCAGCAGCGTAAAAAGGATGGGGTGGGGGGGCAGTGCAAATAGTCCGGGTAGCCATGATTAGCTGTTCAGGAGTCTTATGGCTTGGGGGTAGAAGCTGTTGAGAAGTCTTTTGGACCTAGACTTGGCACTCCGGTACCACCCGCTTGCCGTGCGGTAGCAGAGAGAACAGTCTATGACTAGGGTGACTGGAGTCTTTGACAATTTTGAGGGCCTTCCTCTGACACCGCCTGGTATAGAGGTCCTGGATGGCAGGGAGCTTTGCCCCAGTGATGTACTGGGCCGTACGCACTACCCTCTGTAGTGCCTTGCGGTCAGAGGCCAAGCAGTTGCCATACCAGGCGGTGATGCAACCAGTCAGGATGCTCTCGATGGTGCAGCTGTAGAATTTTTTGAGGATCTGAGGACCCATGCCAAATCTTTTTAGTCTCCTGAGGGGGAATAGGCTTTGTCGTGCCCTCTTCACGACTGTCTTGGTGTGTTTTTGGACCATGATAGTTCGTTGGTGATGTGGACACCAAGGAACTTGAAGCTCTCTCAACCTGTTCCACTACAGCCCCGTCGATGAGAATGGGGGCGTGCTCAGTCCTCTTTTTTTCCTGTAGTCCACAATCATCTCCTTTGTCTTGGTCACGTTGAGGGAGAGGTTGTTGTCCTGGCACCACACACGGCCAGATCTCTGACCTCCTCCCTATAGGCTGTCTCATCGTTGTCGGTGATCAGGCCTACCACTGTTGTGTCGTCGGCAAACTTAATGATGGTGTTGGAGTCGTGCCTGGCCATGCAGTCATGGGTGAACAGAGAGTACAGGAGGGGACTGAGCACGCACCCCTGAGGGGCCCCCGTGTTGAGGATCAGTGTGGCAGATGTGTTGTTACCTACCCTTACCACCTGGGGGCGGCCCGTCAGGAAGTCCAGGATCCAGTTGCAGAGGGAGGTGTTTATTCCCAGGATCCTTAGCTTAGTGATGAGCTTTGAGGGCACTATGGTGTTGAATGCTGAGCTGTAGTCAATGAATAGCATTCTCACGTAGGTGTTCCTCTTGTCCAGGTGGGAAAGGGCAGTGTGGAGTGCGATAGAGATTGCATCATCTGTGGATCTGTTGGGGCGGTATGCAAATTGGAGTGGGTCTAGGGTTTCTGGGATTATGCTGTTGATGTGAGCCATGACCAGTCTTTCAAAGCACTTCATGGCTACAGACGTCAGTGCCACGGGTCGGTAGTCATTTAGGCAGGTTATCTTAGCGTTCTTGGGCACGGGGACTATGGTGGTCTGCTTGAAACATGTTGGTATTACAGACTCAGTCAGGGACATGTTGAAAATGTCAGTGAAGACACTTGCCAGTTGGTCAGCACATGCTCGGGAGTACACGTCCTGGGTAATCCGTCTGGCCCTGCGGCCTTGTGAATGTTGATCAAGTCTCTATACCCTCTATAGTGGTAGTTCTATATTCTGTTAACATTACTGCTATATATCACAGACAGTTAACAAATATAAGTTATGTTATATGACAAAACATTAAGCCTACCTGGGGCTCGATCATCCAGGGTTGATGATCTGGTCTTTTTGCCCGTAGGAGCACCAGTGAAGTTGTAGGCTGAGAACACAGGGATCTTGTTGATCGTGTCGTAGAGAGTTGCAAACCTGTATTTGCCTTTGTACTTCTGGCAAATCGGTTTGTAGCGGTTCTGGTCCTTGACTGTCCCACCAACCAAAATACCCGGGAGACTTGGAGTTGTCCGATCCAGGAAGAAATCACTGCACTCTGTAACATCACTGAACTTCACCACTACATGAGAGAGAGAAGGAGGAAGGAGAGAGAGGAGGAGGAGAGTAGAGAGATGATTCAATACCTCCATCATCACCTGAAGACTGGACACCACAGAGACAAAGATGAAGTTACAGAGACCAGTTGGTAGACTGGAGACTGCTGAGCTGAGACAAGACAGGCTGCTTTAAATAGGTTTTCAGAGACTCCTCCTTCAGATGTCAAGACAGATAGGGTGGATTTGCATAAACTCCTCTGTATGCTTACATGGAAACTGCTGTAACAAATAAAATGTGACTCACCTACTGAAGGCCTATTCCATGGGACTGTATGGTGATCAGGCCTCTGGGCCTTTTAACAAGAACCACCACAGACATTTTAATTTACTTCATGTTAATTCAACATTTTCATGGGCCCTAACTCTGCCATTGGGAATGTCATGTCTTGACTTTTCCTTGATAAGTGTTTTAATGAAATGGGGTGATTTGGGGATTTGTTTTTGGACGGAAGCGGTAGAGATCAGTCAGGAATTGAACTTCTGAAGCCAAATATCTAATTGATCCATTAAATGACCGGGTATGATGGTGCATTGATCAGTTATACAGTTTAAAGCTGTTCTTTTGCATTTTTGCCCAAAGTCAACCTTTTAACACATTGACTTTGTTTGAACTTCATTTCATAAACAAAATCTTAGGAGGACAAATCATTTTGAATGTTCCCACCCTTCCTTCTCCTGACAGTTGCCTGGCCAACTGATTATAAAATGCCCCAGATTAACCTTGACCTGGTAGTTTAATGCAGAAGGAGTGAACGCTCTCTGTACCCTGAGTTCTTCTTCCTTTCTCATGATCTAAGGATGCCTCAGGTGGTAAACAGGCCACTGGGTAAACAGTATCTTACTGAATGATGAACTATTCTATCATGAGATCTGGGAGAAGGTGTGTCTAAAGAAAACAGAGCACCTGGCCTACAGTAGCCTGCTACAAGCAGTCAGCTTCCTTTTCGTTTTATTTATACAAGTTACCAGATCAACCTGTACTTGTTTGTTTGGCATAATTATCTGACTTGCAAGCAGTCAGTTGCCAACTAGTGGCCTTGTGGGTAGTGTCCACCCTGATAAGGTGTTGGGGGTTTGATCCCTGTTTGAGTCATACCAAAGACTCTATAAAATGGGACCTGATGCGTCTGCTTGAAGGAGATGGATTGGGTGTAAGGCCCTCTAACAGATTAGCTTCCTGTCCAGTACTTGTACATCCAGCTGCCTCACGCTACAGAAACAAGAGATAGGTTCTTGAACTTTGGGCCGTTCTGGCTTGGACAAGACTTACTTACTTAAGCAGTCAGTTGACAATTAAAACAACATTTCACTCATTCTGCATCCAAACAAACAGGTTAAGGTTGATCTTGTGAATTTGATGAATAAACTTTAATAAAATAAGCTAAATGGTCTATTGACTTTTGAGGATTCTCTTATGGAGAAACAAAAACAGGCTTCTCCTTCACAGTGTTGAAACGGTGAGAAATGTTGTTCACATGGAATAGGCCTGAAGTTACAGCAGTGTACATGGAATAGGCCTGAAGTTACAAAAGTTTCCATGGAATAGGCCTGAAGTTACAGAAGTTTCCATGGAATAGGCCTGAAGTTACAGAAGTTTCCATGGAATAGGCCTGAAGTTACAGAAGTTTCCATGGAATAGGCCTGAAGTTACAGCAGTTTCATGGAATAGGTCTGAAGTTACAGAAGTTTCCATGGAATAGGCCTGAAGTTACAGAAGTTTCCATGGAATAGGCCTGAAGTTACAGAAGTTTCCATGGAATAGGCCTGAAGTTACAGAAGTTTCCATGGAATAGGCCTGAAGTTACAGCAGTTTCATGGAATAGGCCTGAAGTTACAGAAGTTTCCATGGAATAGGCCTGAAGTTACAGCAGTTTCATGGAATAGGCCTGAAGTTACATAAGTTTCCATGGAATAGGCCTGAAGTTACAGCAGTTTCATGGAATAGGCCTGAAGTTACAGAAGTTTCAGGGAATCCCTCTCTCCCTCTCTCCCCCTCTCTTTTCTCTCTCTCTTTCTTTCTCTCTCTCTCTCCCTCGCTTCCCCGTTCTTCCACTCCTCTCTCCCCCCTTTTTATTCCTTCATTACTGATTGAGGTAGAAATGTTACATGTATGATTTCCAGGTAGAAATGTTACATGTATGATTTCCAGGTAGAAATGTTACATGTATGATTTCCAGGTAGAAATGTTACATGTATGATTTCCAGGTAGAAATGTTACATGTATGACCTTTAAATGCTTCCAGTGCTTCAGTCTTTTAACTATTTTCACACATGGCTTTGTTTGGCAGAAACTTTACTGGGCCTTTAAAGGTAGTAACTAATTAAACATCTTGAAACTTTACTGGGCCTCTAAAAGGTAGTGACTAATTAAATGTAATGAGCGAAAAAATGTATTCAGATTTGTTTCCTTAACTCATCGGCGGTCTATGGATGGGGTGGGTTGGCTGAGAGTTTCCTTTGGCGAGGGTGGAGACTTTGCTAACCGGAACTCCCAGTTTCTAACGCGTATGGACCCAGAACTTTAATCACACAACATTTTGGGGGTAAACGAGATTAGACCGCTCTAAAAAGTGACTGCATCCACACTTTTGGTTTTGGTAGAAAAACGTAGAGTATGTCAGCATAGAGTGGGTCAGAAGTTACACATCACACAGTGGGACTGTTTTGGAATAAAACACTAATATATTCTTCAACATCTTCTATGTTGTGT
>CM072256.1:4236730-4259489 GCA_036851935.1 Coregonus suidteri
AAAAAAAAAAAAAAAAAATTTTTTGGAGTGTGGCATCATCAAAACCTATTTTTGGGAGAGTGGGATCTCTTTTTTTAAAAGCCTATTTTTGAGAGTGGCACTCTTTTTTTAAAGCCTATCTTGGAGAGAGGCATCTCTCTATCTAAAGCCTCCTTTTTGGGAGAGGCATCTCTCTATCTAAAGCCATTTTTGGGAGTAATCTCTATCTAAACCCTACTTTGGAAGTGGGGCTCATCAAGCTATCTTTGGAGAGTAGGCTTCTTATCAAAAAGCCTATCTTTGGAGAGTAGGCACTCTCTATCTAAGCCATCTTTGGAGAGTAGGCATCTTCTATCTAAAGCCTTTCTTTGGAGAGTAGGCATCACTCTAAAGCCTATCTTTGGAGAGTAGGCATCTCTTTATTTAAAGCCTATCTTTGGAGAGTAGGCATCTCTTTATTTAAAGCCTATCTTTGGAGAGTAGGCATCTCTCTACCTAAAGCCTATCTTTGGAGAGTAGGCATCTCTCTATCTAAAGCCTATCTTTGGAGAGTAGGCATCTCTATCTAAAGCCTATCTTTGGAGAGTAGGCATCACTCTAAAGCCTATCTTTGGAGAGTTCGGCATCTCTCTAATCTAACCCTATCTGTTGGAGAGTAGGCATCTCTCTATCCTAAAGCCTATCTTTGAGGTAGGCATCTCTCTATCTAAAGCCTTTCGTTTCTTTGGAGAGTAGGCACACTCTAAAGCCTATCTTTGGGAGTAGGCATCTCCTTTATTTAAAGCCTATCTTTGAGAGTAGGCATCTCTTATTTAAAGCCTATCTTTGGAGAGTAGGGCATCTCTCTACCTAAAGCTATCTTTGGAGAGTAGCATCTCTCTATCTAAAGCCTATCTTTGAGAGTAGGGATCTCTATCTAGCCTATCTTTGGAGAGTAGCATCACTCTAAAGCCTATCTTTGGTCGAGTAGGCATCTCCTATCTAAAGCCTATCTTTGGATAGTAGATCTCTCTAGCTAAAGCCTATCTTTGGAGAGTAGGCATCTCTCTATCTAAAGCCTTTCTTTGGAGAGTAGGGCCATCCTCTAAAGCCTCTCTTTTAGAGTAGGCATCTCTTTATTTAAAGCCTGATCTTTGGAGAGTTAGGCATCTCTTTTTAAAGCCTATCTTTTGAGAGTAGGCATCCTCTCTCAACCTAAAGCTACTTTGGAGGGTAGGCATATCTCTCTCTCTAAAGCCTAATCTTTGGAGAGTAGGCTCTCTATCTAAGCTATATTGGACAGTAGGCATTCATCTAAAGCCTATCTTATGGAGCGTAGCATCTCTCTATCTAAAGCCTATCTTTGGAGAGTAGGCATCTCTCTATCCTAAAGCCTATCGTTGGAGAGTAAGCGTCTCTCTACTCTAAGCCTCTCATTTGAGAGGCATCCTCTTTCTAAGCCTTAGCTTTGGAGAGTAGGCATCGCTCTATCTAAGCCTATCTTTGGAGAGTAGTCGTCCTCTCTATCTAAAGCCCCTATCTTTTGGAGAGTAGGCATCTCTCTGTCTATCTACAGTCCTATCTGTGGAGAGGTATTTTGTCTTCTGTATCTAAAGCCTATCGTTGGAGAGTTCGTACGTCTCTCTCTCTTAAAGCCTATCTTTGGAGAGTAGGCATCTCTCCTATCTAAAGCCTCTCTAAATACCTTTCCTCAGCTCCTTGTCTTCTCTCCACTGAATCTGAAAGGATAGTAGGAACGAACCTTTTGTCCACAGTTGTCGTTGACCTGTGAGGGGTCCGTCAGAACGTCATTTCAGTTCAGGAGATAGGAAAGGAGACAATCATGAGTAGAAGGAAGCCACTAACAGACGACTTCAGTGAGACGGGTTGTTTCAGGACGATTCTCTCTCCGTACCTTTTTTCCTCCAACACCTTTTTTTGGTCCAAGTTTTTTTTTTTTAAAGTAAACAGAAACCTATCTTCAATCAAAAGTTGGAGGAAAAAACATGATATTGCATTATTTGGACCTTTCTGCCGCGGTTGTCCAGCGACCATTTTCAGGTGTGAGTATATGTGATTCCTACAGAACCAATTTTTGTGTGACCTTTTGCCCTTGACCCCGTCCAGTGGTGTGCGTGCGTGCGTGTGTACCTGGCAAATTAGCAGCTTGGATGTTTTCTGATTGCTACCTCCTGTATTGAATGTTCTACCGTCCTGTATTGATGTGAGCTTCTCTCTCTCTCTTTCTCCCATCGTCTCTCTCGTCCTCCGTCCTCTCTGCATCTCTCGACGTCTCCTCTTCTCTCTCTCCTCGCTCGTCCTCTGTCTCTCTCTCTCTCTTCTCTCTGTCTGTCTGTCTGTCTTACTGTCTGTCTGTCCTTTCTGTCTTGTCTGTCTGTCCTGTCTGGCTGTTCTGTCTGGTCTGTACTTGTTCTGTCATCCTGTCTGTCTGTCTGTCTGTCCTGTCGGCTGGGTCTGGTCTGGTCTGTCTGTCCTGTCTGTTCTTGTTCTGTCTGTCCTGTCTGTCTGGGTCTGTCTGTCTGTCTGTCTGTCTGTCCTGTCTGTCTGTCTGTCGTCTGTCTCTCTGTCTGGTCTCTCTCTCTCTATTCTCGTGCTCTCTAGTCTCTCTCTCTCATCTCTCTTCTCTCTCTCGGCCATCTCTTCCTTCTCCTCTCTCTCATCTCTCTCAGCACTCCGGTGCTCTCTCTCTCTCCGTCTCTCTCGTCTCTCCGTGATACGATGTGTCAGTTGGTCTTAGAGACACTCGTCTCTCACGCGATCTAGCTGCTCATTCCTCTATCGTCTCATCTCTCTCGTCTCACTCTCACGTAGCTCTCAGCTTTTCTCTCCTCTCTCTCTCTCCCTCTCTACTTCTCTCTTTCTCTCCTGGTCCTCACTCTCTCTCTCTCTCTTCTCTCCTTCTCAGTCTCTCTCTCTCTCTCTTCGTATGCACTCAAACTAACTGTAACGTCGCTCTGGATAAAGAGCTCCGCTAAATGACTAAATGTAGATGTAAGAACGTCTCGGTTAGTTAGAGCAATTATCACTACGACACTGGCACAACACCACCCACACACACGCACACACACACACACACACACACACACACAACACCACTATTCCAGGGTTTATATTTGGTAAGCTCATGAGTGCTGGAGCATCACAATACGTACCTTGAAATGATGAAGTGCATACATTGTGGTACGAACCACTTATTTGAGCCAAGGGCTTTGTGTGTGTGTGTGTGTGTGTGTGTGTAGTGTGGGTGTGTGTTGTGTGTGTGCATGTGTATCTGTGTCAGGGCTGTACAGTGTTTGGTTTTTACAAGGCAGACGAAACATTTCTGCTGATCATCAGATACACTGATGACCATGCATTCGACACCAAACTATGATACAATGAAACAATGATCCACGCAACAATTATAAAATTTATCAATGATACCATGATACACCACACACGACATACACACACACACAAACATTATAAAATGATACAATGAAACAATGGGGTCCTGACTACAGCGATACAATGATACAATGAACATGAAGCCCATGATACATTATACAATGAAACATGAAACAATGTTACAATGAGACAATGAACAATCATTCGCAATGAAACACAATGATGAAAATGATACAATGAAACAGTGATAAATTATGCATTGAAACAATGAAACATAGTTGAGGTATTAAAGTGGCCCACTCCCGCAGTTTAAACAAGAAATCCGTTTTTCTTCTGCCACTGTTTTCGATAAAAGGCAGTTGATGGGCTGGGAGAAATTTAACCACACTCAAATTCATAGACAAAGGTATGGATTTGTCTTGACGTGACTTTAACATTAATCTACATGGTTCATCTTGCAAACACAAAATAACTATAGAGACTGCCTCTGACATTCAATCTATGTTAGAAAATATTGTTACAAGTATTCGCTTATAGAGAACGTTGTTATGAGTTTCTTCTGGGAAAAAAGTCTGTGGAAACAAAGGCACATTCCTGAACATTGGAGACCTGAATCTTCTCTCCTTTGATTTACAACAGGTGTCAAACCCCAACACCGCTAAATATTTAGGAGCATATGCCCCCAAAAAATGGTAGCATTGTAGAGACAATGTCGGTCTGTGTGTGTGGAGCAGTTCTCTGGTCAAACAGATATCGCGTGCTGAGAAGTTTTCATCAGGATCATCAAAGAACCTCTACTGTTCAACTTCACATATCACACGCACACACACACGCACACACGCACACGCACACGCACATACACACCAGTGACGGTTGGTGACATTTCAAACACACACACACACACACGCACATACACACACACCAGTGACGGTTGGTGACGTTTAAGATGAGGAATGAGGATTCATTTCATTATGAGCATGGCCTTATTTCTATTACAGCAGATATCGTATGACTGTCATTCATATTCCATTCACCCGGCTCAATGTAACATCGATAGGTTAAGGCTACGACTTGATACTCAAATTTGTCCCTATACCCATCATGAGGTTGCTACAACCTAGCCTAGGAATGAAAGTTTACGACGTAGGTGCACACAGGTCGAGAGAAAATAATTAAGCATTGTGCGGGTACCACAGACGCTCCAGACGGGAGGTGTCTCTCCCCTTCTGGATAGAACGTGCAACTACAGCAAGATGAGACCAGACCGTTGTTCTTCCCGTCGATCAAAACCTGACTGTCTTTAACGTTTTTGAATAGAAATAGTTAAACCGTTTTTTTTTATTGCTTCGGTACTATTTTCACAAGTATGTGGTACATTTTCACAACTCTTAGTAGAAAACTCCAAACTGGTTCACACTTGTAACGCAGCCAGTCTTTCATTCAAAACCTGCCCATTGTGAATGGAATTTTGGACTGTAAACATCACTCACCACACAACCATTGATTCAAAATAGAAGTTTTTTGTGAAAAATTGTGAAATAAATGAGAATATTGATTAAAATCACCAAAACACAACATAATGATAACTACCAAATAATGCAATAGCAAACAATGCAAGATACGTGTTTTCAAATCGCCCTTAACCAATGCTGGAAGTAATATGCTACAGTTCTGTAAAATTACACTTTACCCAACGAAATTGACAGAAAATCTATAATTTCCATAATATCTATCCAATGTGTAATCGAAGGCGTGATCAATGAAGACATCTTCTACAATCATTCATGCAAAAAAAAAAATATATATATTTTTCAGATATAATTGTAATCAAATGTAAGAAATAAAAAATGAAACAAATTAAATTAAAGAAATGACAGAAACATAATGTTTAGCAGGCACTAGTTTGCATCAAGCCTGTCTTGAGCATTTGGCCATAAAATCTCATCCACATCGCAGTGAATGTCCTCATTGTTCATGCATCGTGGGAAAAACGTTTTGGCGAATCCAAGCTTGACATTGGTCTGCATTGATGTTGTCACATGCCTCATCCTTGGCCAGAAGGAGAGTGGCACGCTCATGGGGATGGCGATCGTACACCTTCCACCTGCATGTTGAAAATAATTCCTCAATAGGGCTGAGGAAAGGAGAGTATGGGGGCAGGTATAGGGTCACGAATCGGGGATGGTCCCGAAACCATGCCTGAACAACCTCTGAATGGTGGAACCTGACATTGTCCCACACAAAGACATAGGTGACCCCTTCACCTTGACAGGCCTGCTCAATGTCATTGAGAAACACAATGAGGTGTGCAGCGTGGTAGGATCCAAGCAATGGCCTGCGTCCTACCATACCGTCTACAGAGATGTTTCCCCCACGTCGTCCAGGCACTTGGACGGACGCCCGTTGGCCGACGGGGTTCCGCCCACGGCGCTGAGTTTTGGCCAGGTTGAAGCCCGCTTCATCAACAAAGATATACTAGTGATGGTTCACAGCAGCATCAAGCACCATCACCCTCTAAAAATATATTTTGGGTAGTTGTTTTTTTCAGCATAGTTCCAATATAATATTGTGAAGTAGCATGTGCATTAATAGCAACAGTAATACAGTGTATAGTGCTGTAACTGAACATACTCGGCCCGCAGTTGTTTCACCCAGTCGTTGTTTCTCTTCAAAAGCCAAATGGTCAACGACGATGGCCCCCGGACTTCATTAGACACAACAGTTCCCTGCCGTCTGTCTCCCTCTCTCTGATGTCCAGCTCTTTGACCTCTGACAGGGCCCGTGTCTTTGTGAGACGCGGTGTGGGTGAACGGATGATCTCCGCATGTGTATTTCCCACCGTAAAGCATGGAGGAGGAGGTGTGATGGTGTGTAGGTGCTTTGCTGGTGACACTGTCTGTGATTTATTTAGAATTCAAGGCACACTTAAACAGCGTGACTACCACAGCATTCTGCAGCGATACGCCATCCCATCTGGTTTGGGATGAGTCGGACATTCTGCAGCCACTTTTTTTTGTTTACTACATGATTCCATATGTGTTATTTCATAGGTTTGATGTCTTCACTATTATTCTACAATGTAAAGAAGAAAAAGAAACTGGAATGAGTAGGTGTGTCCAAACTTTTGACTGGTACAGTACATATATATGAAAACATATTGTGTGAGTGTGACTGTTCATTCATGTGGTCAGTGGCACTAGTAAAAGCAACTGGTCATGTAGAATCTTTATAAGAAATATTGTTGCCGCAGGCAGTGTTGCACTTCTGCTTCTGAGGTAAAGCAACACCTTGGTTTAGTAACACGGTTGGCTGAGCTAGATGGAGCAAGCCATTGGATTGTACTGTAGGCTAGATGGAGCAAGCCATTGGATTATACTGAGCTAGATGGAGCAAGCCATTGGATTATACTGAGCTAGATGGAGCAAGCCATTGGATTATACTGAGCTAGATGGAGCAAGCCATTGGATTATACTGAGCTAGATGGAGCAAAGCCATTGGATTATACTGAGCTAGATGGAGCAAGCCATTGGATTATACTGAGCTAGATGGAGCAAGCCATTGGATTGTACTGTAGGCTAGATGGAGCAAGCCATTGGATTATACTGAGCTAGATGGAGCAAGCCATTGGATTATACTGAGCTAGATGGAGCAAGCCATTGGATTATACTGAGCTAGATGGAGCAAGCCATTGGATTATACTGAGCTAGATGGAGCAAGCCATTGGATTATACTGAGCTAGATGGGAGCAAACCATTGGATTATACTGAGCTAGATGGAGCAAGCCATTGGATTATACTGAGCTAGATGGAGCAAGCCATTGGATTATACTGAGCTAGATGGAGCAATCCCATTGGATGTACTGTAGGCTAGATGGAGCAAGCCATTGGATTATACTGAGCTAGATGGAGCAAGCCATTGGATTATACTGAGCTAGATGGAGCAAGCCATTGGATTATACTGAGCTAGATGGAGCAAGCCATTGGGATTATACTGAGCTAGATGGAGCAAGCCATTGGATTATACTGAGCTAGATGGAGCAAGCCATTGGATTATACTGAGCTAGATGGAGCAAGCCATTGGATTATACTGAGCTAGATGGAGCAAGCCATTGGATTGTACTGTAGGCTAGATGGAGCAAGCCATTGGATTATACTGAGCTAGATGGAGCAAGCCATTGGATTATACTGACTAGATGGAGCAAAGCCATTGGATTATACTGAGCTAGATTGGAGCAAGCCATTGGATTGTACTGAGCTAGATGGAGCAAGCCATTGGATTGTACTGAAGGCTAGTATCATATTCATATCATGAAAATGAGACCCTGGTCTCAATTGGGCTCCTCTAATTAAATAAAAGTTAATACAAAAAATAAATAACAATAAATCAGACTGTAGACTAACCACTAGTCATATTCATATCATATCATTTAAGTTTGAAACCCAGAGGACAGGGCCGTGTCTACGTCCAAAATGGCTCTCTGGTCAAAAGTAGTGCACTATATAGGGAATAGGGTGCCATTCTCTGGTCTAAAGTAGTGCACTATATAGGGAATAGGGTGCCATTCTCTGGTCTAAAGTAGTTGCACTATATAGGGAATAGGGTGCCATTCTCTGGTCTAAAGTAGTGCACTATATAGGGAATAGGGTGCCATTCTCTGGTCTAAAGTAGTGCACTATATAGGGAATAGGGGTGCCATTCTCTGGTCTAATGTAGTGCACTATATAGGGAATAGGGTGCCATTCTCTGGTCTAAAGTAGTGCACTATATAGGGAATAGGGTGCCATTCTCTAGTCTAAAGTAGTGCACTATATAGGGAATAGGGTGCCATTCTCTGGTCTAAAGTAGTGCACTATATAGGGAATAGGGTGCCATTCTCTGGTCTAAAGTAGTGGCACTATATAGGGAATAGGGTGCCATTCTCTGGTCTAAAGTAGTGCACTATATAGGGAATAGGGTGCCATTCTCTGGTCTAAAGTAGTGCACTATATAGGGAATAGGGTGCCATTCTCTGGTCTAAAGTAGTGCACTATATAGGGAATAGGGTGCCATTCTCTGGTCTAAAGTAGTGGACTATATAGGGAATAGGGTGCCATTCTCTGGTCTAAAGTAGTGCACTATATAGGGAATAGGGTGCCATTCTCTGGTTTAAAGTAGTGCACTATATAGGGAATAGAGGTGCCATTCTCTGGTCTAAAGTAGTGCACTATATAGGGAATAGGGCCATTCTCTGGTCTAAAGTAGTGCACTATATAGGGAATAGGGTGCCATTCTCTGGTCTAAAGTAGTGCACTATATAGGGAATAGGGTGCCATTCTCTGGTCTAAAGTAGTGCACTATATAGGGAATAGGGTGCCAATCTCTGGTCTAAAGTAGTGCACTATATAGGGAATAGGGTGTCATTCTCTGGTCTAAAGTAGGGCACTATATAGGGAATAGGGTGCCATTCTCTGGTCTAATGTAGTGCACTATATAGGGAATAGGGTGCCATTCTCTGGTCTAAAGTAGTGCACTATATAGGGAATAGGGTGCCATTCTCTGGTCTAAAGTAGTGCACTATATAGGAAATAGGTTTGTCATTCTCTGGTCTAAAGTAGTGCACTATATAGGGAATAGGGTGCCATTCTCTGGTCTAATGTAGTGCACTATATAGGGAATAGGGTGCCATTCTCTGGTCTAAAGTAGTGCATTGCACTATATAGGGAATAGGGTGCCATTCTCTGGTCTAAAGTAGTGCACTATATAGGAAATAGTGTGCCATTCTCTGGTCTAAAGTAGTGCACTATATAGGGAATAGGGTGCCATTCTCTGGTCTAAAGTAGTTGCACTATATATGGAATAGGGTGCCATTCTCTGGTCTAAAGTAGTGCACTATATAGGAAATAGGGTTGCCATTCTCTGGTCTAAAGTAGTGCACTATATAGGGAATAGGGTGTCATTCTCTGGTCTAAAGTAGTGCACTATATAGGGAATAGGGTGTCATTCTCTGGTCTAAAGTAGTGCACTATATAGGGAATAGGGTGTCATTCTCTGGTCTAAAGTAGTGCACTATATAGGGAATAGGGTGCCATTCTCTGGTCTAAAGTAGTGCACTATATAGGGAATAGGGTGCCATTCTCTGGTCTAAAGTAGTGCACTATATAGGGAATAGGGTGTCATTCTCTGGTCTAAAGTAGTGCACTATATAGGGAATAGGGTGTCATTCTCTGGTCTAAAGTAGTGCACTATATAGGGAATAGGGTGTCATTCTCTGGTCTAAAGTAGTGCACTATATAGGGAATAGGGTGCCATTCTCTGGTCTAAAGTAGTGCACTATATAGGGAATAGGGTGTCATTCTCTGGTCTAAAGTAGTGCCACTATATAGGGAATAGGGTGCCATTCTCTGGTCTAAAGTAGTGCACTATATAGGGAATAGGGTGTCATTCTCTGGTCTAAAGTAGTGCACTATATAGGGAATAGGGTGCCATTCTCTGGTCTAAAGTAGTGCACTATATAGGGAATAGGGTGCCATTCTCTGGTCTAAAGTAGTGCACTATATAGGGAATAGGGTGCCATTTGGGATTTAGGCATAGTGTGTATAGTTCTTGTACAGTAAAGGTGTGCAGGGTTGGGGATTACATGTAATCCGTTACATGTAAAGGATTACCCAAAAAAACAGTAACTGTATTCCGTTAACGTTACCAGGAAAAAATATTGTAATCTGAATACAGATACTTTTGAAAAACTAGATGATTACTTTGAGGATTACTTTTAAATTCAGAAAGGATGTTTGCGGAAAAATATATTTGACACTTCTCTGTTTTATAATAATAATAATAATAATAATATGCCATTTAGCAGACGCTTTTATCCAAAGCGACTTACAGTCATGCGTGCATAAATTTTTGTGTATGGGTGGTCCCGGGGATCGAACCCACTACCTTGGCGTTACAAGCGCCGTGCTCTACCAGCTGAGCTACAGAGGGTTTTCTCAGTGACATTCAATTCAGCATTGAAAAAACGGCGCAAGTTTAAGTTTGTTCGACCTGAGCGAGTCTGACCACAAGTCAGAGATAACTATGATGACAAACCAAATGTGGTTACAGTCCAAGCTATGTCTTCCAATGGTGCGACTTGCTATCGGCATCCAAAGATTATCCAACTTGAATAAACGCTTCGAGGTAAGGATGACAGCAGTGGTGTAGTCTACGGCGATATGGATATAACTTATTATTGATATCTACAATAGCGCAATGATGTGAATCACACTGCTGCTCTCTCATTTAGCTATTTGCGCCTTACGGATTACGGTTGTTGTGGACGGCTGTTCACGAATCTAAATGTGTATTTGAACCCAATAAATGGTTGAATTCAAGAAGTTTAAGCTGCCTATCAATCATTGTTTTTGAAACCAGTGGACAGCCAGTGAAAAATGCGCTCTTGCAGCAGCTGCATAGTGTGGAATAAGAGTGGAGAGGTGGAGACCAGGATGTGGGTAGGTTTCTGAGGTCCTATTGCCAGGACCGGCAGGAGGAGTGGCCGGGGTATATCCCCTGGGCAGATATTGCCCAGAACTCACTTCGCCACTCCTCCACTAATTTGACTCCTTTTCAGTGTGTGTTGGGGTAATCAGCCGGTTCTGGCACCCTGGCATCAGAGCCAGATCGAGGCTCCTGCGGTGGATTAGTGGTTTCGGCGCTCGGAGGAGACATGGAACGCTGCGCATGTCCATCTGCAGCGGGCTATTCGTAAGCATAAGGCGAGCGCCGATCGCCACCGCAGTGAGGGTCCAGTTTATGCACCTGGAGATCGAGTCTGGCTCTCGACTCGAAACCTGCCCCTTCGCCTGCCCTGCCGGAAGCTGGGTCGGCGGTTTGTGGGGCCATTTAAAGTCCTGAGGAGATTGAACGAGGTATGCTACAGGTTACAACTGCCCAATGATTACCGCATTAACCCCTCGTTCCATGTGTCTCTCCTGGTGGTAGCTGGTCCACTCCAGGAGAATGAGATACGAGAGGCTCCTCCGCCCCCGCTGGACATCGAGGGGGCTCCGGCGTACTCAGTCCGGTCCATCGTGGATTTGAGACGTCGGATGGGGGGTCTGCAGTATCTCGTGGAGTGGGAGGGGTACGGTCCGGAGGAACGGTGCTGGGTGCCTAGGAGGGACATCTCAGATCCCTCCCTCTTGACAGAGTTCCACCGGAATCATCCAACTCGCCCTGCTCCGCGTCCTCCTGGCCGACCCCGAGGCCGGGGTCGGCGCACGGCTGGGGCCGCGCGTCAAGGGGGGGGTACTGTCACGGACTCTGCAGAGGCTGCCCCTCCTCCTTGCTCGGGCAGGCTTCGGCGTTCGTCATCCCCGGAGTACTAGCTACCGCCGATCGATGTTTCGGTGTTTGTCTTGTTTTGTCTGGAGTAGTACACCTGTTGTCTATTATGTTTGATTGTTTAGCCTATAATTTCCCTTGTCTCACGTTTGCTATTTGTGTGTTATTGTTGTATGTCTAGTTGATGTTCGGCCTAGCTATTTCTCCATTTTACGCATATGGTGTTTTTCCCTCCAGTGTTGGAGACGTTTGTTTTGTGCGTTACATTCAGTAAAGTAATCTACCTGATTCTCTGTGTCATGCGTCTGACTCCACTCGCCGCGTACACATCACCATCTGACAGCTCCTCTGTCCTCCACTCGTTACCTGTATTAATTGCACCTGTTTGAACTTGTTATCAGTATAAAAGACACCTGTCCACAACCTCAAACAGTCACACTCCAAACTCCACTATGGCCAAGACCAAAAAGCTGTCAAAGGACACCAGAAACAAAATTGTAGACCTGCACCAGGCTGGGAAGACTGAATCTGCAATAGGTAAGCAGCTTGGTTTGAAGAAATCAACTGTGGGAGCAATTATTAGGAAATGGAAGACATACAAGACCACTGATAATCTCCCTCGATCTGGGGCTCCACGCAAGATCTCACCCCGTGGGGTGAAAATGATCACAAGAACGGTGAGCAAAAATCCCAGAAACCACACAGGGGGACCTAGTGAATGACCTGCAGAGAGCTGGGACCAAAGTAACAAAGCCTACCATCAGTAACACACTACACCGCCAGGGACTCAAATCCTGCAGTGCCAGAGGTGTCCCCCTGCTTAAGCCAGTACATGTCCAGGCCCGTCTGAAGTTTGCTAGAGTGCATTTGGATGATCCAGAAGAGGATTGGGAGAATGTCATATGGTCAGATGAAACCAAAATAGAAACTTTTTGGTAAAAACTCAACTCGTCGTGTTTGGAGGACAAAGAATGCTGAGTTGCATCCAAAGAACACCATACCTACTGTGAAGCATGGGGGTGGAAACATCATGCTTTGGGGCTGTTTTTCTGCAAAGGGACCAGGACGACTGATCCGTGTAAAGGAAAGAATGAATGGGGCCATGTATCGTGAGATTTTGAGTGAAAACCTCCTTCCATCAGCAAGGGCATTGAAGATGAAACGTGGCTGGGTCTTTCAGCATGACAATGAACACACCGCCCGGGCAACGAAGGAGTGGCTTCGTAAGAAGCATTTCAAAGGTCCTGGAGTGGCCTAGCCAGTCTCCAGATCTCAACCCCCATAGAAAATCTTTGGAGGGAGTGAAAGTCCGTGTTGCCCAGCGACAGCCCCAAAACATCACTGCTCTAGAGGAGATCTGCATGAAGGAATGGGCCAAAATACCCGCAACAGTGTGTGAAAACCTTGTGAAGACTTACAAAAAACGTTTGACCTGTGTCATTGCCAACAAAGGGTATATAACAAAGTATTGAGAAACTTTTGTTATTGACCAAATACTTATTTTCCACCATAATTTGCAAATAAATTCATAAAAAATCCTACAATGTGATTTTCTGGATTTTTTTTCTTCTCATTTTGTCTGTCATAGTTGACGTGTACCTAATGATGGAAATTACAGGCCTCTCTCATCTTTTTAAGTGGGAGAACTTGCACAATTGGTGGCTGACTAAATACTTTTTTTCCCCACTGTACATGCTTAATCAATCAATCAATTTTATTTTATATAGCCCTTCTTACATCAGCTAATATCTCGAAGTGCTGTACAGAAACCCAGCCTAAAACCCCAAACAGCTAGTAATGCAGGTGTAGAAGCACGGTGGCTAGGAAAAACTCCCTAGAAAGGCAAAACCTAGGAAGAAACCTAGAGAGGAACCAGGCTATGAGGGGTGGCCAGTCCTCTTCTGGCTGTGAATTGAATGCTGCAAGGAAAAGGCAAACATGTAATCGATATGATCAGCTCTGAACACTTTTAAATGCAAACTACAACTGCTCACAAGAAAGCTGCAACGTAAGGACCTGCACTTCTTTCAACACATGCGTTCAGAACTTGAACGTCAGGGAAGGATCCAGCACAGCCTGACGGTGCACGTTACGTGGAGCAAGTCCAGAGCATCTTATCGGAGTTTGACAGTCGTTTCACTGACTTACTGACTACCTATGATGAAAATGACAGGCCTCTCTCATCTTTTTAAGTGGGAGAACTTGCACAATTGGTGGCTGACTAAATACTTTTTCCCCCATTGTATAAGGCTTAAGCAAGCAAGCAAGCAGGCAGGCAGGCAGGCAGGCAGGCAGGCAGGCAGGCAGGCAGGCAGGCAGGCAGGCAGGCAGGCAGGCAGGCAGGCAGAGAACAAGAAGAAACACAGGGACAGCAGAGTGGGTGAGTTGTATTGATCTGGGCTGGTGTGGATACAATTGGCAGGGCTGAGTTCTCCCAGTCCTTCCCTGGTTTGGGATTAGTGTGTGTACACTACTTGTGGCTACATTTAAACACCATGTGTACAAAACACCAGACTCTCACAGGCTTCATTCAATACAGTTGTTTTATTCCTTCAGTTGGGAAGAAGATGGATACATACAGTGATAGGATTACATTCAGAACCTAGAATAGTATCTCTATGGTAACAGTGATAGAATTACATTCAGAACCTAGAATAGTATCTCTATGGTAACAGTGATAGAATTACATTCAGAACCTAGAATAGTATCTCTATGGTAACAGTGATAGAATTACATCCAGAACCTAGAATAGTATCTCTATGGTAACAGTGATAGAATTACATTCAGAACCTAGAATATTATCTCTATGGTAACAGTGATATAATTACATCCAGAACCTAGAATAGTATCTCTATGGTAACAGTGATAGAGATACTATTCTAGGTTCTGAATGTAATTCTATGGTAACAGTGATAGAATTACATTCACAACCTAGAATAGTATCTCTATGGTAACAGTGATAGAATTACATCCAGAACCTAGAATAGTATCTCTATGGTAACAGTGATAGAATTACATTCAGAACCTAGAATATTATCTCTATGGTAACAGTGATATAATTACATTCAGAACCTAGAATAGTATCTCTATGGTAACAGTGATAGAATTACATCCAGAACCTAGAATAGTATCTCTATGGTAACAGTGATATAATTACATTCAGAACCTAGAATAGTATCTCTATGGTAACAGTGATAGAATTACATTCAGAACATATAATAGTATCTCTATGGTAACAGTGATAGAATTACATTCAGAACCTAGAATAGTATCTCTATGGTAACAGTGATAGAATTACATTCAGAACCTAGAATAGTATCTCTATGGTAACAGTGATAGAATTACATTCAGAACCTAGAATAGTATCTCTATGGTAACAGTGATAGAATTACATTCAGAACCTAGAATAGTATCTCTATGGTAACAGTGATAGAATTACATTCAGAACATATAATAGTATCTCTATGGTAACAGTGATAGAATTACATTCAGAACCTAGAATAGTATCTCTATGGTAACAGTGATAGAATTACATCCAGAACCTAGAATAGTATCTCTATGGTAACAGTGATAGAATTACATTCAGAACCTAGAATAGTATCTCTATGGTAACAGTCATATGGCAGTCAGAACCCGACATACTGTAGGCCTTTGTTTTAACAAAAGTAATGGCTTTATATCATAACAGAATATATATTAATATTTTCATGTGATACAGTGCATTTGGAAAGTATTCAGACCCCTTGACTTTTTCAACATTTTGTGCCTTTTACTGAGGAGTGACTTCCATCGGGCCACTCTACCATAAAAGGCCTGATTGGTGGAGTGCTGCAGAGATGCTTGTCCTTCTGGAAGGTTCTCCCATCTCCACAGATGAACTCTGGAGCTCTGTCAGAGTGACAATCAGGATTTTTGGTCACCTCCCTAACCAAGGCCCTTCTTCCACGATTGCTCAGTTTGCCAGCTCTAGGAAGTGTCTTGGTGGTTCCAAACTGTAAGAAGTAATGGAGGCCCCTGTGTTCTTGGGGACCTTCAATGCTGCAGAGCTCAATTTCGAGTCTCATAGCAAAGGAATACTTATGTAAATAAGATATCTGTTTTTTCTTTTTAATACATTTGCAAAAATATCTAAAAACCTGTTTTTCGCTTTGTTATTATGGGGTATTGTGTGTAGATTGACGAGGAACAAAATGTGGAAAAAGTCAAGGGGTCTGAAAACTTTCCGAATGCACTGTACACAGACATAGCAGTGGAAGTAGAGGGTCAGAAAGGAGGAGTATAGAATTGAAAGGTTTGACTCAGGGAACCCTGGTCTCCTGTGGGAGGATGTTCTTTATAGTTGTCTGGACCAAACTCTGGCACAGGGAATGATCTGTGACACCTACAGAGAGATACATTCACAATCCTCATCACATTCCATTAACCCTTTCCTGATAACATCCCCCCCTTCCTACCTCTCTGTCTTCTCTCCCTCTCTCTGCTCTTCTCTTCTCTCCCCTCGCTCTCTCTCTGAGAGAACCTCTTGGACACTGCTTTGGGAACACCTGGACATCACCACCCGGGTAGTACTTGTTCAGCTTGTAATTCAGCTTTACCAAGGTTTGGGGGACCAATACGTTTTTGTTCAGTTCCTCTTGGTTCCGGCTCCAGTGTGCTTTGGCAATCCACGTTTTCTTCTTGCTGTTGTAACAGCAGTAGGCTGTCCACAGGAGATCCGGGATGTTCACTCGGTTGTTCAGTGTGTTGTTCGTACTGGGCGCTGCTCCAGTCACCACATAGGCCTTGGGCTTACCGGTATTATCTAGGCATTGGCTTAGGAGAACCTTTCTAACCTTACGCTCCATCGTTCCCCAGCTGCCGTCGTTAAATGACTGTACCTGAGGAACACAGTTGGTCAGGGTAAAAGTGGAGTTCTGATTAGCAGGTTGGTTTGCGTAACTTTTGGGGAAAAGGTGCCCTTTGTTCAGCCCTGTTGGGTTTACAGAGTTGTGGAAGTCCTGATTGACAGCCTGGTGTGTATAAGTGACTCCGTCATTCTCCAGACTCATATCTCGGTCTAGTCCTCCGTCCAGCTGTAGAAACAATATTCATAAATCATTCAATGCAGTTATACTGTATACAGGCACTGCACTGACCTGTATATCAGACCTGTATATCAGACCTGAACAGTCGGAAATTGACTTTTTCCACATTTTGTTACATTACAGCCTTATTCTAAAATTGATTAAATCGTTTTTTCTCCCCTTATCAATCCACACACAATGTTAGCAAATACATTAAAAATAAAAAAAACAGAAATTTCACATTTACATAAGTATTCAGAACCTTTACTCAGTACTTTGTGGAAGCACCTTTGGCAGCGATTACAGCCTCAAGTCTTCTTGGGTATGACGCTTCAAGCTTGGCACACCTGTATTTGGGGAGTTTCTCCCATTCTTCTCTGCAGATCCTCTCAAGCTCTGTCAGGTTGGATGGGGAGCGTCGCTGTACAGCTATTTTCAGGTCTCTCCAGAGATGTTAGATCGGGTTCAAGTTCAAGTCCGGGCTCCGGCTGGTCCACTCAAGAACATTCAGAGACTTGTCCTGAAGCCAATCCTGCGTTATCTTGGCTGTGTGCTTAGGGTCGTTGTCCTGTTGGAAGGTGAACCTTCGCCCCAGTCTGAGGTCCTGAGTGCTCTGGAGCAGGTTTTCATCAAGGATCTCTCTGTACTTTGCTCCATTCATCTTTCCCACGATCCTGACTAGTCTCCCAGCCTCTGACGCTGAAAAACTTCACCGTACGGATGGTGCCAGGTTTCCTCCAGACGTGACGCTTGGCATTCAGGCCAAAGTGTTCAATCTTGGTTTCATCAGACCAGAGAATCTGGTTTCTCATGGTCTGAGAGTCCTTTAGGTGCCTTTTGGCAAACTCCAAGCGGGCTTTAGAGGCCATGCAATTCAGTACTCATCTCGAAAACAAAAGCAATTTAGGTCAAAAGAGTCCATACTAACAAAGGATATAGAAGGTCTAACAGAACAGATAGATAGCAATAAAAACTGTAACATAGAGGCTCAGAATAAATTAGAGGAAAAACAAAAAGAAATGAAGAAACTTATTCAAGAAAGATCAAGTGTAATATTTTATAAAAATAAAGCAAACTGGATGGAATATGGGGAAAAATGCACCAAATTCTTTTTTAATCTTCAACATAGGAATGCTACCAAAAATAATTTATTGAAACTGGTTACAAATGACGGAGTCACCCATGATTCACCAAATTATATTTTGATGGAGGAAACAATGTACTTTAAGCATATGTTTTCGTTTCAGTCACCTTCATCTCCTTTAACTGAAGCTAATTGTAGACATTTTTTTCTATTGATAATGTAAAATTAACAGCCATACAGAAAGACTAATGTGAAGGTGAAATTACAGAGGAGGAACTTCTAGATGCAATTAAAGACTTCAAGTCCGGGAAAACTCCAGGGTTGGATGGCATACCAGTCGAAGTATACCAAACCTTTTTTGATGTACTCAGAGGACAGTTATTAGCATATTTTAACCACTCCTATGGAAATGGTAGATTATCAGACACTCAAGAAGAAGGTCGGATTTCATAATTACTGAAACAGGATACATGTGGAAAATATAAAGATCCAGTCCATTTAGAAACCTTACACTTCAGTGTTGTGATGCAAAAATCCTAGCAAAATGTATAGTGCATAGAATTAAAAAGGTATTGTCGGACATTATTCATTCTAATCAGACAGGTTTTTTACATGGACGATACATCGGAGATAATATTAGGCAAGTACTGGAAACAATCGAACACTATGAAAAATCTGGGAAACCAGGCCTGCTATTCATAGCAGACTTCGAAAAGGCATTTGATAAAGTACGACTGGGGTTTATATATAAATGCCTGGAGCATTTCAATTTTGGAGAATCACTTATAAATTGGGTTAAAATCATGTATAGTAACCCTAGGTGTAAAATTGTCAATAATGGCTATTTCTCAGAAAGTTTTAAACTGTCAAGAGGAGTGAAACAAGGTTGTCCACTATCGGCATAACTATTTATTATGGCCATCGACATGTTAGCTATTAAAATCAGATCCAACATTAATATCAAGGGATTAGAAATCCAGGGCTTAAAAACAAAGGTGTCATTGTATGCATGTTTTCTTTTAAATCCACAACTTGAATCCCTCCACAGCCTCATAGAGGATCTAGATACATTTTCTAACCTCTCTGGATTACAACCAAATTATGACAAATGTACTATATTACGTATTGGATCACAAAAAAATAAAAATTTTACATTACCATGTAGTTTACCAATAAAATGGTCTGATGGTGATGTGGATTTACTCGGAATAGTGGGGGGAAAAAGTATTTAGTCAGCCACCAATTGTGCAAGTTCTCCCACTTAAAAAATTGAGAGGCCTGTAATTTTCATCATAGGTACACGTCAACTATGACAGACAAAATGAGAAGAAAAAAAATCCAGAAAATCACATTGTAGGATTTTTTATGAATTTATTTGCAAATGATGGTGGAAAATAAGTATTTGGTCAATAACAAAAGTTTCTCAATACTTTGTTATATACCCTTTGTTGGCAATGACACAGGTCAAACATTTTCTGTAAGTCTTCACAAGGTTTTCACTCACTGTTGCTGGTATTTTGGCCCATTCCTCCATGCAAATCTCCTCTAGAGCAGTGATGTTTTGGGGCTGTCGCTGGGCAACACAGATTTTCAACTCCCTCCAAAGATTTTCTATGGGGTTGAGATTTGGAGACTGGCTAGGACACTCCAGGACCTTGAAATGCTTCTTACGAAGCCACTCCTTAGTTGCCCGGGCGGTGTGTTTGGGATCATTGTCATGCTGAAAGACCCAGCCACGTTTCATCTTCAATGCCCTTGCTGATGGAAGGAGGTTTTCACTCAAAATCTCACGATACATGGCCCCATTCATTCTTTCCTTTACACGGATCAGTCGTCCTGGTCCCTTTGCAGAAAAAACAGCCCCAAAGCATGATGTTTCCACCCCCATGCTTCACAGTAGGTATGGTGTTCTTTGGATGCAACTCAGCATTCTTTGTCCTCCAAACACGACGAGTTGAGTTTTTACCAAAAAGTTTATATTTTGGTTTCATCTGACCATATGACATTCTCCCAATCCTCTTCTGGATCATCCAAATGCACTCTAGCAAACTTCAGACGGGCCTGGACATGTACTGGCTTAAGCAGGGGGACATGTCTGGCACTGCAGGATTTGAGTCCCTGGCGGCGTAGTGTGTTACTGATGGTAGGCTTTGTTACTTTGGTCCCAGCTCTCTGCAGGTCATTCACTAGGTCCCCCCGTGTGGTTCTGGGATTTTTGCTCACCGTTCTTGTGATCATTTTGACCCCACGGGGTGAGATCTTGCGTGGAGCCCCAGATCGAGGGAGATTATCAGTGGTCTTGTATGTCTTCCATTTCCTAATAATTGCTTCCACAGTTGATTTCTTCATACCAAGCTGCTTACCTATTGCAGATTCAGTCTTCCCAGCCTGGTGCAGGTCTACAATTTTGTTTCTGGTGTCCTTTGACAGCTCTTTGGTCTTGGCCATAGTGGAGTTTGGAGTGTGACTGTTTGAGGTTGTGGACAGGTGTCTTTTACACTGATAACAAGTTCAAACAGGTGTCACTAATACAGGTAACGAGTGGAGGACAGAGGAACCTCTTAAAGAAGAAGTTACAGGTCTGTGAGAGCCAGAAATCTTGCTTGTTTGTAGGTGACCAAATACTTATTTTCCACCATAATTTGCAAATACATTCATTAGAAATCCTACAATGTGATTTTCTGGATTTTTTTTTCTCAATTTGTCTGTCATAGTTGACGTGTACCTATGATGAAAATTACAGGCCTATCTCATCTTTTTAAGTGGGAGAACTTGCACAATTGGTGGCTGACTAAATACTTTTTTCCCCCACTGTATCCCAAATGAAAAAAATGATCTCAATCCAATACATTTTAATAGAAAGTTAGAAAAAATAGATAAGATCTTTTTACCATGGAAATGTAAATACCTGTCAATTTCTGGAAAAATCACCCTGATTAACTCTTTAGTATTATCCCAGTTTACCTATTTGCTTATGGTCTTGCCTACGCCTAGCGAACAGTTTTTTAAATTATATGAGAAAAAAATATTCAATTTTATTTGGAAAGGCAAGCCAGACAAAATTAAACAGGCCTATTTATATAATGAATATGAATTCGGAGGACAGAAATGATTAAATATTAAAGCATTAGACCTATCACTAAAGGCTTCAGTCATACAAAAGTTATACTTAAATCCGAACTGGTTCTCTAGCAAATTAGTAAGATTGTCTCACCCAATGTTCAAGAATGGCCTTTTTCCCTTTATTCAGATTACAACCCCTCACTTTCAGTTATTTGAAAAGGAAATAATCTCCCAAATATCACTATTTCTAAAACAAGCCATAGAAAATGTTGGTTGCAATTTCAATTTAATCCTCCAGAAACGACAGAACAAATAATGCAACAAATTTTGTGGTTAAACTCAAATATACTAATTGATAAAAAACCTATCTTTTTTTAAACAAAATGTTTAAAAAAGGTATAATCTTCGTAAATGTTATCATCGGTAGGACTGGTGGAGTTATGTCGCACATGCAGCTAACAACAACATATGGAAATGTCTGCTCTACCCAAAATTACAACCAAATAATTGCAGCATTACCGCAAAAATGTAAGCGGGAAAAAGTAAGGAACTTGTCTGTCGGCCCTGCATTAAAGAACATAATTGGTTAAAGAAAACTGTGATAAATAAAAAAGTATACCAGTTTCATTTAAGGGCCAAAAGATTGACAGCCGTCCTATATAGATTGCAAAATAGTTGGGAAGAGATTTTTGACGTACCGATTCCATGGCATAGCATTTATGAACTGATACGCAAAACGACGCCGGATTCAAAACTTACCATTTTTCAATTGAAATTACTATGTAAAATTCTTGCTACCAATAGAATGTTATTTATATGGGGGATACAATCTTCCCAGCTCTGCAGATTTTGCTGCGAAGAGACAGAATCATTAGATCATTTGTTTTGGTACTGTCCATTTGTAGCTTGTTTTTGGACACAGGTCCAGGAATGGCTAAAGGATTGCAATATTTACCTGGAGCTAACCCTGCAGATAGCATTACTGGGTGATCTGAAAAGTCATAGTCAATCGATCAATAAAATAATAATACTTTTTAGCAAAAATGTTTATATTCAATTTACAATCTGTAGAAACATTGAGAATAGAAAGGTTCAGAACTTTTGTAAAACATCACAGTACAGTTGAAATATATATGGCAAATAGAAATCCTATATGGATGGTTTTAAGAGATAGATGGGTGGTGTTGAATGGAGTTGAAGGATGAGACTAATAACAACTAACAACAACTAATAACAACAAGATAACTAATAATGTAAGCATACTGTGTCCATAATAAGTATATAGGTTATAGGTTGAGAGCTTTTGTGAAAGAGCACAGTTAGAAAGATATGGCAAACCGGATTGACATCATGAAAATGATCGGAGAGGTTGAGGAAGTTCATGAGTAAAAACAAACAAAATAGAATTATTGTAAAATTGACTGTGTCCATAAAATGTATATAGTATGTATAAGCTGGAAGTAGAGGCCTAAGCATTGTTGTTCACTAGTTTACTCCAATTAGGGAAGGGGTGGTGGGGTTGGAAAGTAATAAAGGGAAATATATTTTTTTAAGGATATGTATGTATGTATGTATGTATGTATGTATGTATGTATGTATGTATGTATATATATATATATATATATATACAGCTCTGGAAAAAATTAAGAGACCACTGCAAAATTATCAGTTTCTCTGGTTTACTATTTATAGGTATGTGTTTGGGTAAAAAATACATTTTTGTTTTATTCTATAAACTACTGACAACATTTCTCCCAAATTCCAAATAAAAATATTGTCATTTAGAGCATTTATTTGCAGAAAATGACAACTGGTCAAAATAACAAAAAATATGCAGTGTTGTCAGACCTCGAATAATGCAAAGAAAATAAGTTCATGT
>CM072256.1:4259989-4275517 GCA_036851935.1 Coregonus suidteri
ACCAGCAAGCAAAGAAAGTTAAAATTTGGTTTTCCATCCCTCTCTTATTTTCCCCTCACTCAATTTTTCTTTCTCTCTTTTCTCTCTCTCTTTCTCTCTGTTTACTCACTCACTCACTACTCACTAAAATTGGCTTTTTTTCCCCGGCACTATCTTTTGCCCAAATCATTCAGTTTTTCACATCTCTTTTTTTAAGAGCTATCTGTTTGGGTCAAAATCCCAAATGAGTGAAAAAATGTCAAAATTTGGGGTCCATGTAAATGCACCCCTAGTTTTTACACATTTCCCCAGGGGACGTTCACGCTGAACGTTTGCTACTTTGGGGAATGGGGAAGACACACTTTTTCTAAAACGTTCTTGTACTGCTTAAAGCTTTGAGAACTTTTGCCCCTTGGGTGGGTGGCCGGTGTGGTTTGAATCAGGGTGACGTTTTAAAGGGCAACAGTGTATTTTAAACCCAAAACCCAACCGTTCCCCTTTTTCTAAATGGTTGTTCACCCAGCCCATTTCTATTAAACAACCTCCATTACATTTTTTTTAGAACGTTTATTAAGTTTTTATGTCTGAACGCAGCCCTGCTTTGTCACCCTGGTTTCATTTTTCAAGCTTCCACCGTCACAGCTGTATATAAAAACCCCTTTTAAAAAAGTTTTTCAGGTAACATGTGACCATTACCAAGTTTCGGACGAGATTCCTAACAGTAGTGGAAAGCACCTCCGCCCCCCGTGGGCCCCAATCTGTGTTTCTTGATAGACATGGGTTTTGTACGCCCACGTTGAAGAAAAGTATCGATTAGCCTATAGCCCCCGGGATACCCATATCGTACGCCCACGTTAAGGCAGGAGCTTTTGGGGAGAGCGTTTTGCCTAACGAAAGGTTTTCTGGTTCTAATCCCCGAGCCCACAGGGGAAAAACTGTTTTTGGGGCCTTGGCAAGGGACTTAACCCTAGTGTTGGATAAAATGTCTATTAAAAGACTAAAATGTAAAGTATCTATATAGCCTATAGCCCAGGCATACTCTAATGTTGCCTATTTTTTTAACATGGCAGAGCAGCTTGGGCAAGAAATGACAGGGTTCCTTTTTGATATTTTCCCTTTCCCTTTTTCCCCCCAATTTTTTTTTAAACTTCTTTTTCCCCCCCCCGCCCCACTGCCTCCAAACTTTTATTCACCCCCAAAAAAGGGGAAAAGGGGAAAAAGGGGGAAAAAACCCCCCGGGGGGGGGAAAAAAAAAAAGGGGGGGGGAAAGAGGGGGAAAAGGAGAGGAGAGAGGGAGAGGGGGAGACAGGAGAGAGAAAAAGGGGGAGAGAGAGGAGAGGAAAAAGGAGAAAAGGGGAGAGGAGAGAGAGAGGAGAGAGAGAGAAAGGAGAAAAGAGGGGGGGGAAGAGAAGACAGAGAGAGAAGGAGAGAGAAGGAGAGAGAGGACAGAGAGGGGGAGAGAGGGAGAGATTTTGGGAGTTTTTAAAAACCTTTTTTTTTATACTGAAGTTTTAAACCCTAAAAAAGGGCCCACCTGCCTTTAAAGAAATGAAAAAACATGAAATTTCCTTTAAATAAAAAAAAATAAAATAAAAATAAAAAAACAACTAAAATTTTCAATCTTTTCCACAAAAAAAAAATAGTTCCCCCCCTCCAAAAACAAACCGCTCTTTTGAACCCCAATTTCCTCAAAAAAATGGGAGACCCTTTTACAGCGGGAGAAAAATTTTCCACTTTTATTCTCGTTTCACAATTTTAAAAAAACCATTTACACCCTCCCCATATCCCGTTTTTTATTTTGTGTTTCCTACTCAAAAAAAGGGACATCTTAGCTTGCCCCCCAAAAAAAAAGGGAAACAGTTAAACATTTTCTTTTTGATGTTAAACCTTTTTGAAACCCCAAAAAAAAAAACAGTTTTATTAAAAAACCCCTACATTTTTTAAAAACAAAAAAACCCAGCATTTAAAGAGGGGTTTTTACCCTTCACACTCCAAAAAACAGGGGAAAAAGGTTTCTTATATTACAAAAAAGGGCACCCCATCCCCCAAACATGGGAGTTAAAACAGATACAAAAGAATTAACTGCAATGATCCCCATGCAAAACCCCCCCATTGATACCCCCAGTCCCCTTTTTGTAAGGGTTTGGGCTTGTAAGTGGCTCTCCAGTGGCTTTCCCTTGTCACAATCCCCAAATTTACCCCCCATGGAGGCTTTTTTTTTAAAATGTTTTCTTTATTAAAAACCGACACCCCCCGTATAAGTTTTTCCCCTTTCACCTCATAAAAACCCACCTTTTCCCAAACCCTCTAAACACCAGTAAAAAACCCCTTTTTTTCTGACTCTGGGATTTTGGGTGTAACCCTAGTTTGGAAATGGGACGTTTTCTTTTCTTGTCCCTTCTTTTGGGGACTATTCAGCATCCCCCACTCTTCTGCGGACGGCCCCCTTCCTGCAGTTTCCCACCCGTTGCCGACAACCCTTTTCCGACCCCCCCCCAAAATGTTAGCCACAGCTTAAATCCTTTAAAAAGGGCCCAGCCATGGCCCTTTAAACTTTTTTAAGGTGATGTTTTTCCCCTTCACCAGAATTTTGGGAAAGGGGAAAACAGCTGCAGTTGTACAATCCGTCTTCCCCCGGTAAACCAGAGGTTCCCCCAAAGCCAATGAATAAATCGCGACATTCGTTTGGCACCTTCTTTATGTCCACACCCTAAGAACCTCTTTTAAAACGGAGGTACCCCTCCAAAAAATTGGCTACTATAAACCAAAAATAAAGCTTTTTTAAAACCCTAATTCCCCAACATGTTTTAATACAAGCCCTTTGCCCCCCCTCCCCAAAACCCAAAATTTTTGGGCCCATAAAGCATCCTTTGAAAAAACTAAAACCGGCAAAGAACCCAGCCCTCCTAAGAAAGATGTACAAGCCCTTTGGCCCCCCCTCCTTTTTTGAAAAATTTCCCAAAAAAATTTTGGGGGGGGGAACCCCAGTGATTTTTATCCCAAAAAAAAACCACAAAAATTTTGCCTGTACCTACCCAGGGGGCCAGATGGTGGCTCAAAAAACTGACAACCGATGCCACAGTGCAAGGGGAAAAAACATTGTTAACTATAATATTGGGCCCATATATGAAAAATATGCGATAACAAAACCCAATGCCCCCTCTCCCCATCCCCCTTTCCACCAATTAAAACCCCCCCAATCCAATTTTTTTCCCCTTGGGCCCCCTATCTCCTAGGGACAATCCCCAAAAAATAAACCCTCCCTTTCACCCCCTTCCCGCC
Source organism: Coregonus suidteri (assembly GCA_036851935.1). Lineage (NCBI taxonomy): Eukaryota > Metazoa > Chordata > Actinopteri > Salmoniformes > Salmonidae > Coregonus > Coregonus suidteri. Next base: position 4,263,251 of record CM072256.1, read on the forward strand.
CCTGCCAAAAAATGATCCCCCATTTCCCTTCCCCCAATCGGGTTTTAAAACACAAAATTTTTCCCCAATTAAATTTTGCAAAAGGGAAAATGCCCCTTAAAACGGGCAAACCCTTAGGGCTCAAAATTTCCCCCCGTTTATTTTCACTAAAACAAATACATCATCAAACATAGGTGAAAAGACGAATAGGAGGGAAATCCTCTGAAAGGACCCCCCCTTTAATGCGACTTCTAAGCCCTTATTTGGGCTTTTATAGCCAAAGGAAAATAAAATTTCCCCACAAAGAAAAAACCCTGCCCCAATACCCTACACACTTTTAAAAAGGGCACTCAAAAACCGTTAACTTTTAATACACTTTCAATGTTAACCCTATTCCCGTTATCCGGGAAAAAACCCGAGCTGAACCCAAAAGCCCAAAAGGTGCCAAAAATAGAGTTCAAATCAATAAAAAGCCTTTTTCCCGATCAATTGAAATTTGACCCGGAAACCCAAACCCCCTGCCCTAAGCGGGCCCAAAAAAATCACGAATCAGAGAAAAAGGGATCCCCCATCTGCCCGCCCGGGGAAAACAGTAGGGTGGTCCCTAGGGATGATTTGCCCCCTACCTCCCCCCAGGGCCCGTTTGGGCAAAGCCTTGGACAGGTCTTAAATCAGTGAAAAATAGAGCCCCGGGCCCCCAGTTCTTCACCCCCCTAGGGGTCACCCTTTTTGGGGAGTAGGGGAGGACAGCCCTTTTGCCGTTATTTGGGAAATAACCTCCGGTTAAACTATCATTAACACTCTAGCCCAAACCCTCCCAAAAATAGCCCAAAAAAAACTTTAAAAAACAACGGGAAAACCATCAATGCCGGTGCCCTTCCATTTTCCTGCCTTTTAATGAGGGTTTTTTAGCTCCGGGAAAGGGCAAGGTTGCCCAGCTCAGGGCTTCTCAAATTTTTTTTCCCGTTAAGCCCCCCCAGGGGAAAAAGGGAAACATTTCGCGCCCCACCTCTCCGCCGGAAATGTAAATGTACTTTGTCTAAAAATTGTTTTTATGTTCACCTTGATAAAAATTGTATCCTTATTTAAAATTAAAGAAAATAAAAAAAAAAAGAAATATAGATAACTTACAACAAAGAATAACTTTTTTAAAATTTTAACAGAAAATACTTAAAGTGCATAAATTTTTCCTGAAAATTTTTAAAAAAAGCAAACCCTTAGTTGTTAAACTGTAAACATTTTTTGACCATTTGATACGAAAAAATAAAATAAAAATATAATCAATAAAATAATATACATTCAAATTGATCAGCAACATGTAATCAGGAGCTGTCACGGTTTCGGCCGATGCTGCCTCTCGTCCTTGGTTCGGGGCAGGCTTCGGCGATCGTTAGTTGTCTTCCGAAAAGACTAGCTGCCCCCGTTTATGTGTTCCTGTTCTTTTTCTTTTGGTGCTGATTGTTGTCACACCTGTTTTCATTTAGTGTCTTAAGTGTCCTATTTAGTGCTTCGTTGGTTTGTTCAGGGTGTTTTGTGTTATTGATTTTTGGCAGTCGTCGTTCCGGGTAGGGGCCTGATGTTCTCTATTTCGCTCGGTTGAGATTCCCTCCACTGCGTGGAGTGTGTACGACACCTGTGTATGTGCGCATTTGTTTTGTCCGCCTTCGTGGCGTATTTCGCCTTTCGTGCAACGTGTTCCTCGTAAGTTCCTTGTTGTAGAGTTACTATTAGCTAAAGTCTGTTGGACTATAATTCGGTGTCCTGTGTCTGATTCCCGCACTACACCCAAATACAGCACACGTGACAGAATAACACACCTTAAAATGGAATCAGCAGGAGCCCGCAGCAGCCACACAGACAGAACGCTGGAGGACAGGGTTCGGGGAACAACGTGACCCTATATCCTGCAGTATGGGTACCCGCACTGCAGGAGGTGTTCACCACCATCGGAGGCTGGGGGCTAAAAAACGCCTCCACCCCCACCTCCACCCTGGCCTCCACACCATCGGCCAGTCCGTCCATTCCCAGCACCGGAACCCCGAGGAGTCCGACTCTTCTCTCTCCGCGGGGCCTATCGATGGAACCCCGAGGGCGGGTGTGGCAGGATTCCTTTCTCCAGGTGGAGCGGTACCTGGCCACGGTTGCACCCGGCGCACTCGGGGACATGAGCGAGTGTCCGCCCTGGACTCCTGCCTTTCCGGAAGGCAGTGGAATGGGCCAACGCGGAAGTGAGGGAGGATCGACGCGGGGACACCATCAACGTACGACGCGTTCTCCCGCCCGCAAGCTTCAGGGCGGTGTTTGGGACCACCCCCCGGAAGGGGAAAGCGGCGGGGGATCATCTAGAGTGTGCGCAAAGAGTTCGCCCTCAGAATTCCGTACTCCTGAGCGGCAGATGGCAGGTGTTTGGGAATTGGAATGATCGGGCTCATCGTCGATCACCTACAGGTGTAGTCTACGAGGAGGACGTCCCGTCAGGAGCTGGCTTGGTAGGGACAACATCCTCTCTCTTTCCGACCAGTTGGTCGGGACATGGTCCCACAGGCTGGATAAACCTACTAGCTACCCCGTGGAAGTTCCGAGGGGGGTCCCGTTCCATTTCAACCCTCCAGCTTTCTCTGATCCGTTGTCCCATGGAGCTCGGGGGTGCTGGGCGACTAGGAGAGAGGAGGGGTTCGGACTTACATGGGGGTCAATCCCCTGCACCAACTGTGGTCGGGGAGGACACACGCAGACGGCTAGGTGCTGGGGGATCGGCCGTCCTAGGGGAGAGGGACGACAGGTCCCTCAACTGGGGATTCCTTCCAGGTGAGTAGGCGCCCACACTGCACCCAGACTCTCTATTGCACATTTCTGTTTGCCTGTGAGTTTTTCCAGAAAAAACAGGTCGCCACCTCATTCCCCAGTGTAAGGCGCCTAGACATCGGCCTGAGGGGGGAAGTTACTACCCCTGCCCGTGCCACAACGACCATGGTCCCCACTCTCGGTGGATTTCCTTACTGACTCTTCCTCCTTCACAAGTGAATACCACTGATAACTGGTCGTTGTTGACCGGTTTTTCTAAGGCCTGTCGTTTGTGCTCCCCATGCCGGGCCTTCCTACCCCGCCTGCAAACTGCCGGAAGCCCTATTCACCCCATGTGTTCCGGCACTACGGGGGTACCCGAGGATATTGTGTCTGGATTCGAGGTCCCTCATTTACCTCCAGAGTCTGGAGGGCCTTTATGGAGCTGTTGGGGGTCCCGGTGAGCCTCACCGCGGGTTTACTCACCCGTGGTAATGGGCTGGTGGATACGTGGTGTAGACCAGGTGTGGGGCAGGTTTTCTTAGAACATCTGCCAGGACCGCCGGGAGGAAAGTGGGCAAAGGTACGTTCCCGGGGCCGAAATGGCCCAGTAATTCCCTACGTCCATGTCCTCCACTAACCGTAACCCCTTTCCCAATGTGTGTTAGGTTACCAGGCCGGTTCTGGCAACCCTGGCAGCAGAGCCAGATCCGAGGCTCCTTCGGTGGAATGACAGTGGGCGAGGCTCTCAGGAGTAGACATGGAACGCTGCACAACGTCCACCTGCAGCCGGGCCCTCGCGACGTCTAATGCGAGCCGCCGATCTCCACCGCAGTATGATGGTGACCGGTGTACGCACCTGGTGATCGAGTCCTGGCTCTCTACCAGGAACCTCTGTCCCCTTTCCGCCTGCCCCTGGTCGGAATAACTGGGTTCGGCGGTTTGTAGGGCCATTTAAAGTCCTGGGAAGTTTGAACGAAGTTGTGTTATAAATTACAGCTACCTGGTGAATATAAAAGTATTAACCCCTTGTTCCATGTGTCCCCGTCTCAGGCCGGTGGTAGCTGGCCCACTCCAAGAAAGTTGAGATCGGGAGACTCCTTCCTCCGCCCCCATTGGAACATCGAGGGGGCACCGGCGTACTCCGTGAGGTCCATCTTGGATTCGAGATCGTCGGATGGGGGTCTCCAGTATCTAGTGGAGTGGGGAGGGGTACGGTCCCGGAGGAGCGGTGCTGAGGTGCCGACGAGAGCATTCTGGACCCCGTCTCCTCTCCTGACGGAATTCCATCGTGGGCACCCGAAGCCACCCTGCTCTGCGTCCTCCGGGTCGTCCCCGGAGGCCGGAGTAGTCGGCGCACGTCTGGAGCCGGTCGTCGTCAAGGGGGGGGTACTGTCCGGTTACTGTCACGGTTTTCGGCCGAGGCTGCCTCTCTCCGAACCTTGTTCGCCCCTGGGTGCTCATCGTCAAGGCTCGGCGTTCGTTGTCTCCGGAATACTAGCTGCCACCGTTGTATGTTTCATGTTCGTTTGCTTTTGGCTGATTGTTGTTGTCCACACCTGTTTTCATTTATTTTAGTGTCATTAGTGTCCTATTTAGTTCTTCGTTGTGTTTGTCATGTGTTGTGTGTTATTGATTTTGGGTCTCCCGGTTCTGTCGTGTGTAGGGCTGATGTTCGCTATTTCGCTCGGTTGAGCTTCCTTCCACTGCGTGGAGTGTTTACGCACCTGTGTAGTGCGCATTTTGTTTTTGTTCGCCTTCGTGGCGTTATTTCCGCCTTCGGGCAAGTGTTTCTCGTAATTTCCTTTGTTGGAGAGTTACTAAAGTCTGTTGACTATACTTCGGTGTCCTGCGTTTGATTGCACCACTACACCCACTACAGCACGCGTGACAGGAGCACAATATATGAAACACTTTGACCTATAAAACAAAAATGAATAAAACAATGTGTGCTGATTCTTCGTCTCCCACCGTAGTCACAGTGAAGCCAAGCGCTAACATAACCGCTTCGTCATATTTTCCTCGTCTTAGCTTTCGGGAGACTTTGTCTCATTATCTCCGTCTCTCTCCGCCTTTCTTTTCATCCCTGTTTAATATTTTTCCATGGTGTCTCTTAAGGGGTTTTTTATCTGCACTTCATATATCCTGCTCTGTGCTGTGTGCTCTTGTTCTGTGCAAAAAAAAACTACTCCCTGCGGCAAAAAAAAAGCATGTTTCCCCGGGGTAACACGCCGCCCCCCTGGGCATCGCTCCCCGAGCCCCCCCCCCCAGGGGGGCGCGCCCCACTATTTGAGAAGAACTGCTCTAGCTCAACCTGAGCTTCCTGCAGCCACCTGTGGGAGCCCATCAAGGAACTGCTGTTGTGTCACTGTTTTATCCTCTTTGTACTCACACTGTGTAGAGCTCAGCATAGAACTCTCTACTGCCCTCTTTCTAATTTCACTAGGGCTAGTGAGCTCCTGTCCAACAGCTGATTTGAGACAATTAATAATTTTTCTTTGTCCATTCTTTTTTCTCTATAACCAAAGAAAAAATTTGGATGAGGCATCCATTTCAGAGATTCCCTGAAACTTACTTCTCACCAATGCCCCCTGTGCTCCTGATACCCAGCAGGTCTGCCAATGTAGCTGTAGCTTTTTTCCTCTTGAGGGGCCTGAGTATGGCCTCGATCTCCTGTGGTCTCAACCAACGTCATGTGAGTTCCACTATTTCCAGTCAGTCTCTAGGGCTTTCATTGATTTGGTGATATCCTTGTGACATTTCCTCGTGTATTGATTACATAATTGTTGAATCTGTATTTTCCCTATATCCCACCACTGTTGAAGGGATACAAAAACTGGCCTTTTGAGACCTCCCACCTCTCCCAGAAAAAACTAAAACATTTCCTGAAGTGAGCATCACTCAATAAGTTATATTAAAATGCCAATATGCACTTTTGGATTTTACATCGTTAATGAACCCCACATCTCGTTATTAACCAATGATCAGAAAATCCCAACGGGGGTTATCACACTTGATTTACAGACACATGCAGATTGATGACTCAAAACAATAAAACCTATCTAACCTGGCCAATAGAGATGGTGTTCTCTCTCAATAGCATGCGCCCAGGTGGTACTGTCCTCGTGCCTCCATGTTGACTCCGCCAAATATCAAAAATTCAGTTTCATGTGTTACAATGAGGCGTTTTAAAAAAGTCATTGAGGCTATATGAGGTTTTCTTTGTGATTTCTATCTAAAATCACTTACTGTGGCATATGTTAAAATCCCCCAGCAATAAATAAATAATCTTCATTATTACATTTCTCAATGGTATTTGATAATGTCTCTAAAAAAACATACCCTCTTCAACTGCCACCACTTTCGGGGCATATACATTTATTCAGACACATAGTGATGTCTTCTTACCATACCTCGCTCTTTAACTTTTTAATAACCCCCCCTCAACTACCTCTTCAACCTCATATGACAAAGGCAAAAACCTTTTGAGAACAAGATGGCCACAACCCCACTTTTTGAGTTTTTTGACTACACACACCACTGTCCCCCCCCCACTCCTGTTGCCCAACATAACTTCATTTTTCCAAATTACTATGCGTTTTCTTGTAGAAACTCTGTATGCTCCTTCCTTTTACCCTAATTAACTCATGCATGTTAATTAACTCATACAATGTCACTATTTCATAAAACAAGCCCATAGAAAGTTTGGTTGCAATTTCAATTTAATCCAGAAACGAAAGAACACAATAATGCAACAAAATATTGTGGTTAAATTCAAATATACTAATTGACAAAAAACCTATATTTATTGACAGAATGTTTTAAAAAAAGGTATATCTTCGTAATTATATCATCGGTAGGACTGGTTGGAGTTATGTCGCACATGCAGCTAATAATAAACTATGGAAATGTCTGCTCTACCCAAAATTACAACCAAATATTGCAGCCCTTACCCGCAAAAAGTAGAAGAGGAAAGTTGAAGGGGGAGAAAGTAAGGAACTTGTCTGTCGGACCTTGCATTAAAGAAAATAATTTGGTTAAATCTCAAAAACTGTGATAAATAAAAAAGTATATCAGTTTCACTTAAGGACCCAAAGGATTTGACAGCAGTCCCATATAGATTGCAAAATAGTTGGGAAGAGATCTTTGACGTACCGATCCCATGGCATAGTGTTTATGAACTGACACGCAAAAAACGACACCCGGATTCAAAATTAGAATCTTTCAATTTAATTATTATATATAAATTCTTGCTACAAATACGAATGTTATTTATATGGGGGATACAAATCTTCCCAGCTCTGCAGATTTTGCTGTGAAGAGCCATACTATAATCATTAGATCATTTGTTTTTTGGTTCTGTCCATTTTGTATCTTGTTTTTTTGGACACAGGTCCAGAATGGCTAAGGGATTGCAATATATTTACCTGGAACTAACCTTGCAGATAGCATTTACTGGGTGATCTGAAAAGTCATAGTCAATCAATCAATAAATATAATAATACTTTTAGCAAAAATTTTTATTTTTAATTCACAATCTGTAGAAGCAATGAGAATAGAAAGGTTCAGAACTTTTGTAAAACATCACAGTATGGTTGAAAATATATATGGCAAATAGAAATCCTATATGGATGGTGTTAAGAGATAGATGGGAGGTATTGAATAGAGTTTGAAGGATGGGACTAATAACAAAATAACAACAAATAATAACAAAGATAGCTAATAATGTAAGCATACTGTGTCCATATATAAGTATATAGTTGTATGTTGGGAGCTTTTGGGGAAAGAGCACAGTTAGAAAGATATGGCATTTAGAAGCAAACCGGATGGACATCATGAAAATGATCCGGAGAGGTTGAGAGTAGAAGAAGTTCAGGAGCAAAAAAAATAAATAGATATGTATGTGTGTATGTGTGTATGTGTATGTATATATGTATATCTATGTATCTATATATGTATATATACATTATATATGTATGTGGTGTGTATGTATTGTGTAGTGTGTATATTTATGTAGATATATCTACTATATATATATATATATTCTATATATATATAATATATCTATAATATATATTATAGATATAGATATAGAATTGTTGTAAGGTTTTGACTCTGTCCATAAGTATGGTAGATAGTAAGTATAGACCCGAAGTAGAGGCCTGGGCGTTGTTGTTCACTAATTACTCCAAGTAGGGAAAGGATGGTGGGTTGAAAAGTAATAAAGGGGAATATATATATATATATAAAAAATAAAAAAAAACATGGGGGATTGGAAGTGATGCAGGACAATTACATTGATAGAAGATTACAATCTATCTGCAATATTAAGCTGATCCATCCCCCCCCCCAAAAAAAATAAATAAATAAATATTTACCTCATACACTATTGCTCTCATTTTTTAACGTCTCTTGCCCCATTTACGTTTTAAAAGAAGAAATCTTTAAAACTGCTCATGGATGAAAAAAAAATACAGAGGAAGACACAGAAACCACATCTTTTACAGAGTTAAGGCTGCGACTGAACTCTTTCATTTCCTTTAGAAATTTACATCACTTATCAACTCTCGTGAACCACTTTCTTGAGTCATAGCAATTTCAGGGCTTGTCAAACCTCCCCCTGTTATTTTTGACATCGAGAAACTTTGCTGATTCAATAAACAATTCACTTTTAGGGAAAAAAATCTGTTACATTAATAATCCTGCATATTATTTCTTCCCTTTTGTCAACTTCAGAAATTGACGTACTTTCTCAATCCCATACCTCCCTTCCACCCCATTTATCTCACTATTTTGTTGTGGCGCATCAGATGACTCACTCTCACTATCCTCCCTCCAGAAGAAATCTCCACAATCTCTACAACCTGTTTTCTTCAAGAACTGAGTTATCAATCTCTACCTTCCTCTTGGAATTAGACCCTTCCACCACCCCATTTACATTCTTCCTCTTACTCCTCGGTACTTTGAAAACAGCTGCTTCCTTTTCCATTATTTCAATCTCCTATTGACCCTCCAATTTCATTTTCCAGCACCACCTCAGCAACGGCAGTCGCAAATCTCACCGACTTTTTCCCCTCCTTCTTTGTTCTTATCTACCACCATTGCCCCCATAATCCAGCCTTCCTCTCCTACTTTTCCTACCACATCTGCCCACCTCCTCCCTTCCCCAGCATTAGCTGCACCAGCACTAGAGCTGTTACCAGAATCTGCGCGCTCATTCTCGGGACAATTACGCACCAAAATGCCCCCTCTCTTGTCCACAGCCAAGCATTTCATTGATTCATTAGAAGCGTAGAAGACTACATATCAAATCCATCAATCTTAAAAACTGAATGCTCAACTCAGTTCGTCAGTGTCCTTCTTTAAAAATCATATGCACTTGTCTCCTATGAGACACGAACATGTTTCAGCAACAGAGATTTGCATCCAAAAAGAACCTTCTTTATTGTAGATACAATTTGACCATGACGAGATAACTCTCGCTCCAACACTTTCATCTCTAACAAATGGTGGTACGTTAGAAAAGGTATAACTTTCTTTCGCCGGATTCATAAAGCTGGAAATACCGGCGTCTGCGATCTCCCGCCACACAACACCACTCTCAACTATCATATTCACCTTTTCAATGGAATCTAAAAAATATCACTACAGCGCTATCATCTTGAGGCTGATTTTGATGCTTATCGTACCCAATAATAGCACCCGCTTGCCAAGCTACATTCTTCCACTGAACACCCGGCCGCAGCAGGAATCTTTACTCCATGTCGCCGACTAAGTTTTTCAAACTCCAAAACTTCCGCGAGTGGCCATTGCAACCAGACTCACCCGCTGGTTGTGCCCTTCGCGAAAAACCAACCTCAAACAATCCCACCATTTACCCTATACGTGCTTAGTGATAGTTAGACAAGATAAACCTTAAAACAACTAAACTAATCAATATAAATATATACACACCAAAACCCAATAGAGTGAAACAATTCCAGTTGCTCTCACACTCACTCCTGCTTCATGACTCACTCCCAGCATGCACTCCAACGAGAGAGAGAGAGAGGAGAGAGAGATAGGAGATGAGAGAGAGAGAGGAGAGAGAGATCTCTTTGAGGAGAGAGAGAGGAAGAGAGAGAGAGAGGAGAGAGGGGAGAGAGAGAGAGAGAGAGACGAGAGAGAGAGAGAGAGAGGAGAGAGAGAGAGAGAGAGAGAGAGAGAGAGAGAGAGAGGAGAGAGAGAGAGAGAGGAGAGAGAGAGAGAGAGAGAGAGGAGAGAGAGAGAGAGAGAGAGAGAGAGAGAGAGAGAGCAGAGAAAGAGAGGAGAGAGAGAGAGAACAGAGAGAGAGGAGAGAGAGAGACAGAGAGAGAGACAGAGAGAGGAGAGGAGAGAGAGACAGAGAGAGGGGAGAGAGAGAGACAGAGGCGAGAGAGAGAGAGGAGAGACTAGAGCGAGAGATGACAGAGAGAGAAGAGAGAGGAGAGAGAGATGAGAGAGAGAGAGAGAGAGATGAGAGAGAGAGAGAGAGAGAGAGAGAGAGAGAGAGAGAGAGAGAATATGTACCTACACTACCCTGTCATTTTTGTAGTATTAAAACAGATTCTGCTAATGTCTCCAGACATAAAGTGGTAGTAGAATTGCAAGACGTGTTTATAAAGACAAAAAGGAAGAAGAAGAAACGTATCTGATATAGCCTATAAGCTAGGCCTACTCTATGCCACTACATGCTCAGCAATGCATTGAAGAAACATATCTGATATAGCCTATAATCATAAGCCTACTCTCTGCCACTACATGCTCAGCCCCATGCACTGAAAACCACAGTCTGTTTTGCCAACAGTGATTGCCATAATTTGGGATAATAACATAACTCAATCTACTCATCACCTTTATGCTGTATTACATTAGTCTGCCAATGCCGATGATGGATGCTTGGAATGCTTTTATTATAAAGGTGCATTTTTATGGTGAAAATTAGCTTCCCCAAACTTGAAACTCACGAGCCGCCTATGGGATGGACGGGAGAGAGACAGAGAGGGAGAGAGAGGGACCCGTCTTAACTCAAACTGTCTATCGTACAGCAGAGCACGTGTCCAACTCCAAACCCCCCACAAACAAACTGAATAGCTAAGAACCATATCAATGAGCGCACCGCTTACAAAATCTTGCTGAATGGGGCCCATATATAAATACCTCATGTTTTTTTCTAACCGCTACTGCCATTGATCATTTGCAACTGGTTATTATATTTATATTATTTTGCAACGCCTCAAAGTATTGTAGTTTTACCCTTTCACCACCAGGGGGTGCTGCAGCAACGTCAGCAACCCTACTTCCCAAGGCTACAGTATCTTCCAGAAGAGACAATCATGCATTTTTCTACATTGTGTTGGTGGTAGGTCTGCTGCTGGCAGGCTTCGGCTGCAGGACATCAAAGCCAACTTCAGCCCGCGCTTGTGGTTCTCACAGGGGAAGGGAGCTGATAGAATACAATGACTTTGCTCATGATGTACGTCGCAGATGACGTAACACAACACGTTTATCGGACACGAATCAGCAATACAAATGTACAACAGTCACAACAAAACATAGATAAACAAGTCCCTTGAGTGTTTCTCTGTCTGGAACATGTATGTATGTAATGGGGTTTTCTCAGAGTGAAGGATGAGAGAGGAATGGGGTCTCAGAGTGAAGGAGTGAGAGAGGAATGGGGTTCTCAGAATGAAGGAGTGAGAGAGGAATGGGGTTCTCAGAGTGAAGGAGTGATAGAGGAATGGGGTTCTCCATCAGTGAAGGAGTGGATGGAGGAATGGGGTTCTCAGATTGAAGGAGGTGAGAGAGGAATGGGGTTCTCAGAGTGAAGGAGTGAGAGAGGGATGCGGGGTTCTCAGGACGTGAAGCGAGTGATAGAGGAATGGGGTTCTCAGAGTGAAGGAGTGATGGAGGAATGGGGTTCTCAGAGTGAAGGAGTGAGAGAGGGAATGTTTTTTTTTGGGTTTCATGGTGAAGGAGCTGATGGAGTAATGGGGTTTCTCTCAGAGTGAAGGAGTGATGGAGGAATGGTGTTCTCAGGGTGAAGGAGTGATGGAGGCAGTGGCGGCTGGCCGATAGAGGGCGCTAGGGCGCCGCCGCCCCCTTAAAATAAAATTATTTAAAAAAATAAAATAAAAAATAAATATAAAAATAATAATAATATAATAATATAATAAAAACATCAGTATGTCAATATTTGTGTGTTTGAAAATATGGAATGCACACATTAATATGTGTAGAGTATCTAGATAGAAAATCATATTCGCAAACCTTTCCTCTGCCTGTCAAACGCCTCGTCAGCTCTGGGCGATACAGAAAGTGCCCAGAGGAGGCGGGTCTGCCGTTAGCAGTTTAAGCCAATTGCCTATTTAAGTATGAATGTAACATAAAATGTACCAATCACGATCTTAAAACGAAACCAAGGGAGGGGGATTTTTTATCGCCCCCAAAACCGCCCCTGAAAAATAAGACCCGGGCTCCAGTGGG